>JAOPUL010003242.1:29722438-29738945 GCA_027564515.1 Octopus rubescens | reverse complement strand
AAAAGCACCCAGCACACACTGTAAATGTGGTTGGCAGTAGGAAGGGCATCTAGCTGTAGAAACCAAGCCAAACCAGATGGGAGCATGGTGTTAGCCCCGGCTTGCCAGCTCCGGTCAAACTGTCCAATCCATGCTTGCGTGGAAAACGGACGTTAAAGGATGATGATTTCAATACTTTCCATTTACAATGTGTTGCACATGAGATATATAGTGTTTATTTAATGACAAGCTATCTAAAGCATAAATGTGCAACTTAAGATATCCACTACAGTAATAGCTTCATTGCTGACTGCTTTATATAGTAGCTGAATGCTCTATGCTGTTAACTGGATATGCATACATCTTTAGTGAGTAGCAATCAACAAATTGTGAAAAGTCCATCAGGAGATTCGCCCCCTCTCCACCCTCTGCATCAAAAGTACTGAAAGAATGTTTACATTTTTATTCAGTTCATTATTTCAGCTAAGGCTATTTAATATTAAAATATATTTAAATTAAATTATTTTCCTATGTCAATTATGATGGTCTCCTACATTAACTGTATTTAGTCTTGGTCTCCTGCTGTTTCTACAAACTCAACTGACCTACATTTGTTTCAGTGAAGAAATGGCTAACTGGATTAATAAATTTTATTTCCACCTGATTGTTTTGAGTAGCAAGATTTAATTTTAGTCAAATTAGTGCCACCATGCAATGAGGTAGCAGCAGTAAATACACATTTTTCTTGTATCTTGATTTTTTATTGCAGCAACAGGGGGATTTTCAGTGAATCTATTAAATGAACCAAAATCTTGTGGTATTTAAAGAGTTTAAAAGAGGCAGGGGAGATTTAAACAAATTTTTTATTTCAGTGTTAAACTATGAGCGTTTGTGTTTTCTGTGGTTATTTAAAATATTTTGTGACCTGAATACCGTCTGTCATTGAGGATTTGTTGTTAGTCTTGTACGGCTGAGTGTGTAGGTACGTATGTGTGTGGTTATATTTGTTATATGATGGTATGTATGGATATAAGTGTGTGTGTGTCTACTTATATACACACACACATGCACCAACTAATATATTTATAGATGCTAGTATGATTGTTTGACACCTTGGGCAAATGTCTGTTGCTATAGCCTTCAATACATCTATAACCCTGTGAGTGGAATTTGATGGATGGAAATTATGCAGGAACTTGTGTGTGTGTGTGTGTGTGTGTGTAAGGTGACTGGGGTAAGAAGCTTGCTTCCTAACCACATAGTTCCAGGTTCAGTCCCACTGCACGGCAGCACTTTGGGAAAGAGTCTTCTACTATAGCCTTGGGAGGACTAAAGCCTTGTGAGTGGATTTGGTAGATGGAAACTGAAAGAAGCCTGTTATATATATATATATATGGAACAGAGTTGTTGTGAGGGATTGTTAATCCAGGCAAAATACTTCCTAAGCCCTCCATTATCACACCAGGCTAACAATGTTATTTAGACTAGTAAAGAACTTGGCGTATTCCTGTTGTAGGTTCCGATGTTAGGTTCATTACCATTCTTTATTGTAAATCCATATATAATGTCTGTGTTTGTCCCCCACCACTGCTTAACAACCGGTTTTGGTGTGTTTACATCCCTGTTACTTAGCAGTTTGGCAAAAGAGAATGATAGAATAAGTAGCAGGTTTAAAAAAAAGTAGTGTAGTCCAATGACTACATGGATGCGTATACACATATGTATCAACTAAATATATATTAATTATATAATGTATATGTATAGATAGTGTGTGAATATGCATTATATATACATAAACTTAGTATATTTTAGTTGATGCCTTCGTGAATGTGTCTGTTGATATATATAACCTGTGTGTGTGTATGTATATATATATATATATATATAATATATTGGTAGTTAGTTGTGCGTGTATGTATGTACATATGTGTGTGTGTGTGTGTGTGTATATATATATATATATATATATATATATATATTTAGTAAAAATAATAAGGCATGCAAACAGAAAAACATACACGTAGAATGTTGTAACGCACAATACACAAAAAAATAAATAGAAAGTTGCTAATCCTCATCAGTTATCGGCCAAGGGATCAACGCAATTTCACACTTTTAACAATAGTATCGCTAGTCCTTGGTCGTGTCAGTCACCGAGACTTGATGGGAAATAACAATGAACGATGAACAGAAACAAAAGCAAACACAACAGAATGTGAACAAAATAAAGAATAAAGCCTGGTGACTCAAACGAACAAGATAATGAAATAAATGAAGATATACAGATAGAAAGCCTTAGGGCTGAAAGACGGGACAAATGTATGGTAACGCAAGGAGAGAAATCCAAAAGGACAGAAGAAAGAAAAGCATCAGAAAGGAAATAAAATGACCATGGGTCACGTGGAAAGAGGAAGGTGGAGAGAGTAGAAAGAAACAGGAAAGCTAGTGGGGGAAGGAGTGAGAGGGAGTTGGATGGTTCAACAGGATTCAATGTGTCAGAAGACCCAGTCTTGCTCCAATGTTTCATTTTTCACTATGATTTCTATGGCTGGATGCCCTTCCTAACACCAACCACTTGACAGTGAACTGGGTGCTTTTTTTCATGGCACCAGCACTATAGAGGTTGCCTTGCCATCAGCAAGGCTACAGCACCCTCTCAAGCCCTGTATTATTGCTGTTTGAATTGATTACCAATCATTTAGTGTACAAGGTGCATTTTGTAGCACCAGCACTGTTGGGGGTCACCTTACAGCTCATGGTACATGTGTGTGTGTGTGTTGCATGCAGTTCATCAGAAACCATCATAGATTGTGAAACTTCGTATTTGATAAGGTGTTTGATGGTTTAGCTGTAAGAGAGGGTGTTTTGTGTGAAACCATTCATTCATAAAGTGTCGGCCAATTTAGCTGTGAAAGAAGAAATCAATATCTTCTCAAATCAATCGGATTAACCTACCATTGTGGATAAATATTAAGAAATGTTTAACAATTGACTTTATCATGTTTCCATGAGATAAACGATGTTATTATTTAACACCTGGTCTGTCTTGATTGAGCAGACATGATCAAAAGTGTTCCAGCATTGATCATATCCTCTTTTATTCATTTCCTTTTTGTAGGCATAGTATATCTAGGATTCCATTATCAATGTGTCCTTCCTTGTTTAAGACTGTTTGGCATCTTGGGCAAATGTCTTCTGCTATAGCCCTGGGCTGACCAATGTCTTAATTTGGTAGACGGAAACTTGAAAGAATCCCATTGTGTGTGTGTGTGTGTGTGTGTGTGTGTGTGTGTGTGTGTGTGTGTGTAATCCTCGTATAATATTCATGTTCCATGTTTTGACAGGAGCCAACAGATACAAGGACTGCATCATGCTCAAGTGTCTGCTTTGGCATGGTTTCTATGGTGAGATACCCTTTCTAATGCCAACCAGTTTATAGTGTAGTGGGTGCTTGTTTTTGGAACACCAGCATTAGTGACGTTGCTAAGTCTACCTTGTGTTGTACTGTTCAATGTGAACTTCTCTTTTTAAGATAATAAGTGTAATTTCAGGAAGATTTGGCTGATATTTCCAGTGGGTCATGTAGCCATGTAGAGGCTCTGTGTGTGGGTATGGTAGGTTGGTGAAGGAGCATAATTAATCCAGGATTTTAGCCTGTAAAATAAAATAAAAATGATAAATAAATACTGTAGACAAAATCTAATTCTTGTTTTGTAATTAAAAAAAAATCAGTCTTGTAGTCGTGTTTTAGAAGACAATTGTTTGTTGTTTATAAATTGGTTGAAATAATATTGTCTAATTTTAGTGTTTTGCCCTCAGTGGAGTACTTTCTATTTTTTAAATGTTCCATTTATTTATCCCATTTCCTCTATATTTAAATGGTCTTTATTTTCTAAATATTTTTTACATTAAAAAGATTTAAATTTTTTTTGAAAAGCAACATTTTGAAAATCGCAATTTAAACAGACAATTACTACTACTACTACTACAAAATTACCATCACCTCCACAGAAATAAAAACAAAAGTGTATTAGTGACAAATTCATGTGTATATTTTCTAATGGCTTCTATTTTTTTAATTCAAATTGTTCTTTGTGGATTTTGCTAAGTCCTATGTCAAATTCATTGTCTTTGTTATGTATATATGTGTATGTGCACATGTGTGCATGTATGTATATTTCTGTATGTGTGTGTGTGTGTATATATATATATAAATATATATATATAATGTACACACGGGTAAGCACATGATTGCAAAAGAAAGTAGAGAAAAATAGTATTCAACTACGAAGGTAGGGTAATATGCTTTTATTAGAGCTGCAAAAAACATGAAGATTTTTTTTGTGACTTTAGTAAAAATATGTATGTAGGTACGTACGTATATACGTACAAATAAATCCTCATTTAGATTGTCTTTTCCATTCTGGGATGAGTGAAACCAAAAAAACAAATGGTTCTGAGATGGCAGTGCAAAGAGAGGGGATTCTTAAGTTTTGTCAGAGAAAATCTCTGGTGGCACAATACAATGTGCCACAGTCTGTGAAATGGTTGGTGGGGAGGTGCCATTCAGTCATAGAAACCATTCCCCAAAACATGTGACTTAACAACTACTGAATTGGATGAGTTACCTTGTGTCTGTGTGCATGCGCCACATGAAGGACAACTGAAAGATGATGAGATCTGTTTAAATCACCTATGCATTGTCAATCCTTCTTGCTGACAGTACACATCCAGGAATTGAACCAGTAACTTACCACTACTCCACATCATCCACATGGCCACTCTTCATAATGGGATATTTTTCAATTGTGTAATAAAGGTCAAAATATTAACTTAATGAATCATTGACATTTTAGCTAATTAATTTGTTTAGCTGTGTGTATTGGATGCAGACATGGCCAAGTGGTCAAGCGCAATCATGAGGATCCATGTTCCATCCTATTGTGTGGTGTCTTACCAAGTATCTTTTTTCAATAATCTTGAAATAGGATCAATGAAAACTGGAAATCTGTCTGCATCCATCCCTCAAATTCCACTCACAAGGTACCTTTGGTCAACCTGAAACTCTGCTAATTGACCCCTGCCCAATTTTCTGCACACAAACTTCTTTATAGAATTACAGAATGACATTATCCAATGTATGCCTGCATTTAAAAAATAACAATTCGAAAGATTTAGCTATTATTTCTAGCATATTGAGTGACCTGGCTTGTATAGGTTAAGGTGGTTATTTTGTTTAACCCTGTGTCAGTCCTGATTGAGCATATCTATGTATGATTAAAGCCATGCCAACTGTGACCATTCAATCTTTTTGTACATCTAGGATTAAATTGTCCATTATTGCGTTTTGTTATCAGTTTGATTTGAAAGATTTGGCTGCTGTTTCTAGCAAATCGAGCAACTGCATATAAGCTCTTTCGTTGGTTAGTGTAGGTTAAATTTGTAAATGGCAGGTGAGAAAAAAATGTAGTGGAGGTGTGGGAGGAGGAGGGGGGGTATTATCGTTGAGTGTATATTTAATTAATCCAATGTTACGGATTTGGCTAGTTCTATAATTGTTTGTTTTATTTACTAAATAAACACAAGTGTATTTATTCTGGAATATTTTGAGATCTTAAACCATTTTCCATGGTTATTTCTATTTAATCTATTATTGTAGTAGACTTGGGGTCTCTTTTGGGGCTGCCACAAATTTATCTAAACGAGCTGAAAGCTAGCTTCATTAAAAATAACTCTCAAAAGACTGTTCCATTGGTAAAAGGCTTTTATTGGTGTAGCTTCCAAAATGATCCAAACAGTAAATGGTATTTCATTTACTTAGGAAGTCTTCCATCAGAACTTCAGCAGCTATAGTCAGATAATGATGATGAGGTCTAATAAGACAAAACATGTCTGAGTTGTCTCCCTTACTGACATGATTAAAAAATATCATTGAAGCAAATGTTGTCTTTTCCACACCACCTAATTAAATTGCTGATATTCACTACATTAAATATGTTAACACTAATTTAAATATTGATTTTCATATGGATGGTGTCTCTTTTTTTTTTTTTTTTAATGCTAATTTTCCTGCTTACTCATTTTGGCACAGCCTGTGGCTTTGAGGCTTCAGAAGTTTACTTCCCAATCACACAGTTTTACGTTCAGCCCCTTACATAGCATCTTGAGTGTCTTCTATAGCCCCAGGCCAATGAAAGCTTTGTGAGTGGATTTGTTAAACAGAAACTGGAAAAAGCCTATTGTGTGTGTGTGTGTATATATATATATATCTTTTATCTTCTAGCTTTTACTTGTTTCAGTCATTAGAC
This sequence comes from Octopus rubescens, assembly GCA_027564515.1. NCBI lineage: Eukaryota > Metazoa > Mollusca > Cephalopoda > Octopoda > Octopodidae > Octopus > Octopus rubescens. The sequence goes on along the minus strand of JAOPUL010003242.1, from coordinate 29,732,658 downwards.
TGTGGCCATGCTGGGGCACTGCTTTGAATTTTTAGTCAAATGAATCGACCTCAATATATATTTTTTTTTCAACCTGGTACTTATTATATCAATACCATTTACTGAGCTGCTAAGTTACAGGGACATAAACTAACCAACACCAGTTGTCCAGCGGTGGTGGGGGACAAACAGACACATAGTTATATACATATATATGGCAGACTTCTTTCAGTTTCCGTCTACAAAATCCACTCAAGGCTTTAGTTGGCCCAAGGCTATAGAAGAAGACACTTGGCCCAAGTGCCACGCAGTGAGACTGAACCCGAAACCATGTAGTTAGGAAGCAAGCTTCTTACCACACAGCCACGCCTGCACACATATATAATCATTTTAACATCCCTTTGTCCAAGCTGGCAGGGGTTGAATAATTTGATGGGCCAGAGGGCTACACTGAGCTGTAATGTCTGCTTTGGTAGGGTTTCTTCAGCTGGATGCCCTTCCTAATGCCAACCACTTTACAGTGTGGTGTACTTGGTGCTTTTTTTACGTGGCATTAGGGAAGTCACCAAGTATTCACAGGACTCGCTTGTGTGTAGTGTCTCCTTGTCTTGACATGTAAACGAACATTACAAATGGTGTCTTTCATTTTCAATCTTCAATAAAAGCATTCCTGGCCATGGGGAAATATTTCCTTACTTGGTAACAGGTGAGGTTTGGTAAGAGGAAGCACCTCCAGCCTCAATGAATTCATGTGACCCATGCAAGCATGGAAAAGCAGATGTTAAAACAATGAGGAGATGACTCTTGTACAATATTTGGTCACTACTTCAGCAAATACAGTTAGTCTATGCTTTGCTGAGAAGGTTTAATAAGGCTGAAATATGTTCAGAGTTGTCCCCCATCCTTGCTTAACTAATTAGAATAGTGTGGATCACATAGATAAAGACTTTTAATTATAATTTATTAATTATATTTTTGTTAATTAACAAAACATGAAATATTGAGAGAGAAACTTGTTCCTGATTGTGTGGACATAAATTGGTGGTGAGCTTTCTCTATTTTCATTTGAGTGGGGAACTTTAATCAGATTACAAGTAATCAGTAAAAATAAAATAATACTACTCCTTCAAGACTACTAGTAGTAGTAGTAGTTGTGGTGGTGGTAGTAGTATTTCTGACTAATGAAAATGTTTATACTGTAAACTTTTTCTTAGTTGTTCTGTAAATGGTTTCTTGAGAAATTAGCACAACCACCATTTATCACAGCTAGGACCACCCTTCATAGCATCAACATCGCTACCACCACCACCACTACTGCCATTGCCACCAATAACATCATCATCATCTTTATAAACTTATTAACACTTGGTAGATTATTTCCTAAAGACTATCAAATAAAATATTCCTTTTAAATAAGAATTGTCAGGTCTCAGACTAAAGTAAATTTTCTGAAACTGGATCAAAGACACTTGATTCTACAAAAATGTTTTTTGTTGTTGTTGTTAATGAATATTAAGGGAGTGGAGTGGAGGGGTGGGGTGTAAATTAATGATTCTTTGGCTTAATTACTTCAGTATGATTTAATACTGGCCATAATGTATTATATATAGTGTGTAGGGAAGGAATGCCGTTAAGATGGTGTGGGTGGGCATGTGTGTGTGTGTATATATCTGTATGTATGCATGTATCTACATGTGTGTGTTATATATATATATATATATGGAGAGAGATAGAGAGAGAGAGAGTCACTAATTCAAGATTTAAATCTTTCATGTAGAAATGAGAATTTTCAAAACGAAATTTAAAAAAATCAAAATAGTAAATATTATAATTGAATGAAATTATTTTAGTTTTTTTTTTTTTTTTTCTGTGCTATTGTTTCCATGTTAGTGTCAGAAAGAAAGAAAGAAAATAAAAACAAATCAGATGATAAATCATTCTTTAATTTGGAATTGATGCAAGAATTTCTTCTAAAATTTCTGCTTAAAATGATGCTAATTCTTTCAGCATGTTTTACTAAATTTTCTTGTTTCTTTGAAATATTAACAGCAATGCTATCTAAATAACGATATTTTCTTTATTTTGCCATAAGGACAACGCTTAAGCAAACATTACAATACACTGTAATAAAATTGCATGTTTTGGGAGATATATATATATATATATATTGTTTAAACTAGCACATTAAACAAATGATCGATCAGTTAGTTGGTTAGATATTTATCAATTGATTAACAATAAAGAATTGATATTGAACCAGTGCATGTTTTTATTGGTGTATTGACCCTCCCAACACACTACAAGATATATGTGCATTTGTATGTATGTATAGACTGCAATGTGCATTTGTATGTATGTATAGACTGCAATGTGCATTTGTATGTATGTATAGACTGCAAGTTATCCACTATGAATCTCATCTTATAGCAAGACACCTGTGCTTGTCTCTTTAGCTTCTAACCACCTGGCATACCCCCCTCAAATACTCCCACCCCACTAAGACGAGGCGCTTTTTCTTCTGTCTTACAAGTTACATGGCAACCTCACTAGTGTTGGTGGCATGCAAAAAAAAAAAGCACCCAGTCCACTCTGTAGAATGGTTGGCATTAAGAAAGGCGTCCAGCCATAGAACCGATGCTAAAGCCGACAGTTTGGTGCAGTCCTTTGGCTCAGCAGTTCTTGTTGAATTGTCCAACTGATGCCAGTATGGTCGCACTGCGCTTCACATTGTTTTAGCTTTCGAATGAGGTGAGCAGGTCAACATTCCCTCTGATCTGAGGGTTATTCCATTACAGGGTTGCCCATTTACAGCCAAGTGGGCTGGAACTATGTGAAAGGAAGTGTTTTGCTCAAGGATGCAACACACTGCCCAGTTCAGGGATTGAATCCATGATCTGGCGATTGTGAGGGCAATGCCCTAATCACTAGGCCACGTGCACACACACACACACACACACGGCTCAGTGATTAGAGCATCGGGCTTACAATCGTGAGGTTGTGAGTTTGATTCCCAGACCAGGCTGTGTGTTGGTAGTCTTGAGCAAGACACTTTATTTCACATTGCTCCAGTTCACTCAGCTGTAGAAATGAGTTGTGACGGGACTGGTGTCAATCTGTATCGCACTTTGTATGTGTGTATATATATATATATATATATATATATATAAATCAATAGAAATATGGTAAAAGGTTTGCTAGGGAAGTGTGCTGCATGACTGTTGCAAGAAATAGATGCCAAATCTTTTTAAAACTCACATCTCACTATTTTAAAATGTGGTTGGACACTGGATAACATGTTCTTAGACTGTTTGAACATAGATGGGATGTTCATGGCAGGAATGCCTTTCATGATAGGTCTGATGAACCAAGGCTATCCTGGGAGGGCCAAACAAAAACAACAACAACCATAAACATTGGTTTGAGGTTTGATCGCTGTGATCAATATTTCAGAATTAAGAATTTCTGAGATCCATAAACTATTACCATTCCTCTTGTAGAATAATGGTTCCTGTTAAACTGATTTGCTTGAGATACGCTGCATGATGCATTATGGGATACATCGTAGTTTATTGATTAATTAATAAATAGCAACAATGATAACGATAATTGCTATTAGGAAATTCTAAAAGTTCACAGCCCAGCAGAATATTTAATTGGCGCTAAATAGCATCAAGATCATTGCTTTTAATGTCCACTTTTCTATCTTTTACTGGTTTTGGTCATTAGACTGCGACCATGCTGGGGCAGCATCTTGAATTTTTTAGTTGAATGAATCAATCAGTACTTTTTTTTAAAGCCTGGTACTTATTCTATCAATCTGTTTTGCTGAACCACTATTATGGGGACGTAAACAAACCAATGCTGGTTGTCAAATAGTGGTGCCACCCCCACATACAATGGGCTTCTTTCAGTTTTCGTTTACCAAATCCACTCACAATGCTTTGGTTGGCCCAGGCCTATAGTAGAAGACACCACTTGCCAAAGATGCCATGCAGTGGCATTGAACCCAGAACCATGTGGTTGGGAAGGAAACTTCTTACCATACTGTTATACTGTGTGGAACCTTGGCCAAGTGTCTTCTATTATGGTTCAAGGCCAACCAGAGCTTTGTGAGTGAATTTGGTATAATGGAACTGAAACAAACACGTGTGTGTGTGTGTGTCTTATCTGGACCTCATGTAAGAGTATGAAACCACCACCACCACCACCACCACAGTGTCCTTTGTTTCTAATCTTCTGTGAAAATATGTCCGGCCATGGTGGAAATATTACCTTGCTCAGAAACAGGTGAGGGTTGGCAATAGGAAGAGCATCCAGCAATAGAATATCTGCCTCAACAAATTCCATCTGATCCATGGAAAAGTGGATGTTAAAGTCATCATGATGATGATGATGATTACAAAGGAATGAAGGAATAAATGACTGTTTGCCTGGGACTTGTACACAAATACTTAATAGAAAATAACCCTTGCAAACACACACACACACACGTGCGCGCATGGGAAGTAATAGAAAGTTTGTCTCTTCAAAGTTTAGACTTTATAGATAAGATGTCAGTTATATTTATTGTAACATCTTCCCTGGTTCAGCTGTTAAAAGTAATGGTATGGGGTGGGGTGAGGAGTCATTTTAGTAAAGTGCAGGCACTACTCACCTGGCTATCTTAGCCACTCAAGCATTTCAAAGATATGGGAAGGGGGGGGGGGGTCACAGCTTGTTTGCTTCGGTTGACCTCTACCAGGAAGAGATTAACTGCAGTAATAATAGTGTTGTAGTTGTCTTATTGTTTAACCCCAGGTCAGCTTTGAGTAAAGCTATGATCATAGATCTTCCACACATGTCCAATCTTATACCTGACACTACATTGGCCAATGTCTCTTTTTTGTTTTGTTTTAAGGGCAGTGAGGGGGGGATTATACAGTTTGAAGGAGAGTTAACTGCTATTCCTAGCAGGTTGATTGATCATATAGAGGTTCCCTTTTTCGTTTGCAGTAGTAGAAGTGGAGGTTTTCTACTTGTCTGTCTGTCTGTATGTAGGTTATCAGAAGCCCTTCCTGTTGAGATTAGCTCTATCTTCCTGCAATTCAGTCAAATCTTTAAAAAATATGTACTTAACATCTGACTCAGCCCCTTCAACACGTGCAGGGAAACCTCACCTTTTTCTTTCTTTATTTTGTGGCTTAATCAGAGGAGCAAGGTCAAAACCCATGACCCCTTTTTGTAAAGCCTTCAAAACTAATGGGAAAGGAATAAAGGGAGGAAGAACCCTTGATTAGGTTTATAGTAATTTCTTTTTACATCTGTTTTTCCATGCTGGCATGGGTTGGATGAACCTTTTATAGAGGCCTTGTTTTACAGCTTGATGACCTTCATGTTGCTAGTCCTTCTTTTTCAAATAAGGGATCTCTTATTCCATTTTAATGTCTTTAATGTTACAAAGTCAGCGGATGTTTTATTGAAAGGGGAAATGACAACATTGCCTTTGCTTGGGAGATCAGCTATTTCTGGACAAGCACAAATGTAAACAAACATCAAGACACACTTGCATGTGCATGCACACACACACACACACACACACACACACACTGGGCTTCTTTCATTTTCTATCTATCAGATCCACCCATAAGAATTTGGTCTACCCAGGGTTTTATAGAAGGCATTTACTGAAAGTGCCAAATAGGGAGGCTGAACCTGCAGTCACATGGGGGGAAGGTGAACATTTTAATCACACAGCCATTTATATATATATATATTTATATATATATTATATAAACACACACACATATATATGAAGGTGCATGGCCCAGTGGTTAGAATGTTGCACTCATGATCGCTAAATCATGGGTTCGATTCCCAGACTGTGGAGCGCATTGTGTTCTTGAGCAAAACACTTCATTTCAAGTTGTTCCAGTCCACTCAGCTGCAATTGGATAACCCTGCGATGGACTAGCCTTCCAATCAAGGAGAATGTTGGCCTGTATGCCTAGCCACCGGGATGGCATCATTTGAAGGCTAAAACAATGCAAAGTGCATTGTGACCAGTGATGTATAACAGCATCTAATAGTCTGGTCGATCATGTGATCACATGACCATAGACCAAAGATCAGGTGCAAATACTTGAAATATTTGGATTCTGTAAAAGGCACCCAAGTACCCGTTGGTGGGGTTAAACTGTGGGTTGGCCAGGTTTGTTAAATTGACCAACCAACAGCAGGTTCAGCCGTAGTCCATCTGATAGGCTTCTGTACAGTTTCTCTCTACTCAATTTCATTCCCAACACTTAGATCAACACTAAGGCTATGGTAGTAGACATTTTGTAGAAGTCAAACAGTTGGTATTGAACCCAGAACCATCTGACAGTGAAGCAAATGTCTTAGCTCACTGGGACATGTCTCTACCTATTTGCCTTTTGCCAATTAAAGTGTAATTTAATGACAAACGACAGTTACAATGTCTGTATAGTTGCTAGGCAACAATGCTTTTAACAGATTTTTCCTCTTTTCTGTTATTTTTTCTTATCTTTAGCAGATTCAGAAATTCTCATTCAGTGTTAGGATGAGGTTCGAGACTTGTTCTCTTATTCTGTAGCACAGGTAAATGGTAAAGAATGGAGGTGGTGGTGGTGTTATTTATTGTTCAGTAGTAAACAGGTAAACACAAGTGGAGATTTGAGATGAAAGAAGTAAGCTGCATGAAATATGTTTTATAGAAATCTGAAGAATGTTGTGCTAATTAGAAGATTTATCAAGTGCTGTGATTCTAAGAGGATTCTAGGTTTGCCATCATCGCTATTGTCATCATCATTATTAATATTATGGTTTTTCTTGTTGCATTTACCATCTATATTTCTCCCTTCCTCTCTCTCTCTTTCTCTGTTTGTCTTTCTTCCTCTCTCTCTCTCTTGTTACCATGGTATGTTATCAAAGTCAATGCCTGACTGACACAGGTAAACTAAAAAAGCTATCGTTAAGATATTTAAAAGGTGTGCTATTATAAGAAGCATCCAAATTGCTTTAGAAAGGTGCATGAGATTCTAAACATGCAAGACATTTCTAACAATCTTCTGTTGAGCAGCAAAGCTTCTCTTCAAATAATTGTGGCCACCGCCATTTTTCTAATTCTGTAATTTTTGGGGGAAATCTCATTCTGTCTAAATGAGACGAGTTGTTGGTAATTTGATTATAATTTTTCAAACGATTAACCATATTTTTGGATATGGCACTTTTTCTAATATTTACGCCAGCACACCCGACCCATGTCAACTCATCCATGTGTTGCCAGCATGGGAAAATGATGATAATGATGACAGTCGATGAGTTTGATCTTCACCATCAGGTTTTTAATTCTTAGATGTTTACATATATAATTAAATGTATAGATGTGTGGTTATATGCATCAGTGACCTTGTGGGTTGGAGTGATATTCCTTCTAGTTTAGAAATAATGGTCCGTAGTTCAAATTCAATCTGGCACAATGTCCAGGAATAAATCATCAAATAACAGAGGTCAAATAAAATGTAACTAAGTTAAGGTTGAACTATTCAAAGATTTTTCCATCTTTCACCTTTTTTCATTTCAATCTGCCAATATTTATTTTTAATAAATTCATTATTTTCAAAATTATTTGAAACCAAATATAGTAACAAATGGGTTAAAGATGAGGTTTAGAAGAGTTTAATGAAATGCAATTCTATCCATTTTTATTTTTCCAACAAAACACAGATCTTAGAAAAACAAAAAAAAACAGGAAGAAAAAAGAAAAAAAAACTTAATTTTTTATTGAGACTTTTCTTTTTAGGAAAACATAACTTCAAAGCCTCAAAGTATGATAATCACTCAACATGCACTTTTCCATGCTTGCAGTTGAACAGAATTTGTTGAGGCAAATTCTATTGGGTAGGATGCTCTTCCTGTAACCAACTCTCATCTGTTTCCAGGCACGGGAATATTTTCCCCATGGCCAGACATGGTTTCATGAAAAACGAAAATGAGGCTCATTTACAACCATCACATGAGGTTAAGACAAGGGCACACACACGGGCACACACCCCTTCTATATATGTTGTCTCATTTATAAAAAAAACTTGTTTACATATTTTTCGATGCTTCTACCCCCCCCCCCACACACACACACATATTTACATCTTTTATCTTTTACTTGCTTCAGTCATTAGACTGTGGCCATGCTGGAACACTACCTTGAAGAATTTTAGTCGAATGAATCAACCCCAGTACTTATTTCTTTTTAAGCTTGGTACTTATTCTACTGCTAAATTACAGGGACATAAACAAACCAACACTGGTTGTCAAGCAGTGGTGACACACACACACACACACACACTTCCATCTACCAAATCCACTCACAAGGCTTTGGTCGGCTTGAGGCTATAGTAGTTGGCCAAGGTGCCAAGCAGTGGTACTGAACCCAGAACCATGTGATTGGGAAGCAAGCTTCTTACCACCCAGCCACACCTATGCCTTTTGTAACTGAGACATTTGCCCAATCTTTCATCCCTCTTAAAATTCCTTTCCCACTTTTAATATTCTCCAACAAAAACCCTTTAATAATTCAGACAAAAATATTCTTTCTCCATCACTTCATGTAGGAATGTTTAAAAAGGATATGGGCATGTCCTCTCCTCCTTTTTATCTGACTAAAGATTAAAACAAACAAGCAAAATTCTAAATCCATTTGGGAAGGGCAGATTACTAATAACTTTATCTCATGTTCCACATTTAATCCAACTCATTTGCATTAATTAAAAATAAGCCAGTAAAGTTGATAGGTGGACATCGGGATTAAATGTCCGACATATATAACATTTTTCTAGATGAGGTGTTACAAGGATGGATTTCTGTCTGTCTGTGTGTCTGTATGAGGGATTTATTATTGGAAGGAAGCACAAGAGGATTAAGAAAATACTTTAATTCTGATTTTTTGTTTTATTTCATTATTATAAATTATTTTTAGTTTTGAGATTTTTTTCTATAAATCTTTTTGAATTAACTTTTTGTCAAAATATTGAGATTTCTTTTTAAACTCTGCCTATTTTTTTTTTTTTTTGAATTCTTTATCAGAGGGATGTAGTTGATTTAAATGGTGCATTCAACCAAGATCTATAGCTTAAGCCATACAACAAGAGACACAAACTTCCCACCTCCCGATATCATTTTCTGGCCGCTTCCTCCCTCTTCATTCCTTTATATCAATTAATCAATTAATCTTACTCTATCAATTAATCTTACTCTATCCCTCTCTCTATATTCACTAAATGTTGAGTGTTGTGTCACATGACAGCCACCTCATTTTCTACCTTTTTAATGAAGAGTTCCTCTTAGTTTGCATTCTTCTCAGCTATTTCTTTTAATTAAAATATCAATACTTTAGCACAGGTGATATTAAGATATTGTGGTTTGAAATGTATTTTGACAAAAAGTTCTTAATTAGAATTATGAGAGGAGAGTTTTAATTTAAATATGAACATTTCAAAATAATGTTTCATATCCTACAAACCAGATGTGGTCTTGGAATTGATATGAAAAAACTTTGACATGTTCCCATATTAAGGGCAATGAGGATTGGCTGCTACCCTGGGGCTACAAAGAAGTTTCCCTGTTGTTGTTTTAGGACTTAGTCAGAAGAGGAAGAGCCACACTTTGTAGGGTTTCCAAGACTGGTCGGAGAACAAAATGAGGAAAAAATCTTGAACCATTGGTTGTCTTCAGATAAGACTCTGTTTGGATGCTTGTAGTAATGTGGATCCACTGCTAAATCACCAACCAAGCCCCAGAGGGTTGTGTTAATCTGACCACCGCATCACAGCAGGTACAGTCTGTTTAATAAGTGTCCATTCAGTCCCCTCATCATAAGGCTTGGTTCTATATGAGATTATATAGTAGGAGATACTTGCTCAAGGTGGCATGCAGTGGGATTGAATCCAGAATCACAAGAGTGTTAAACATTTTTGTACCACACAATCATGCCTGCACATAATAATATTATTATTATTATTAAGACGGCGAGCTGGCAAAGTCGTTATCGCGCCGGGAGAAATGCTTAATGGCATTTCTTCCGACTTTACGTTCTGAGTTCAAATTCCACTGGGGTCGACTTTTCCTTTCATCCTTCCGGGGTCGATAAAATAAGTACCAGTTTAACACTCAGGTCGATGTAATTGACTAAACCCCTCCCCCGAAATGGCTGGCCTTGTGCCTAAATCTGAAACCATTATTATTATTAT
>JAOPUL010003242.1:29696410-29706761 GCA_027564515.1 Octopus rubescens | reverse complement strand
ATATAATCACTTTGTTGCTACTCGTTTCCACACATAGCACAAGAAACTCTGAGTAACAACAGTGTGGATTATCAGCTTCTCGTACACGTATTGTGTACTTGTTCTATTGTTTCTACATTAAAGTGTGTGTGTAATGGACATACAAGTTCTTTTTGCTTTTGGAATAAGCTTTGTTTTATGGTTTGTAAATTTGCTTTTCAAAGTTTTGTTTAAACAAACTCAGCCTCTGTCTGTCTCTGTGTGTGTGTGTGTGCGTGTGTGAAAGCATTTATATAATTGTGGAGGTAGGTCGAGCCTTGTATATGGTCTTCCTATTTGAACTTGGTGAGGTAAATTCTTTTGTGGGAGTGTGAAGTGGGATGTTAGCTTTTATTGCAAAGTTGACGGAAGCAACGTTAATCTTCACTGTATCTGGTTGCATGTTTATAATCTTAGATTAACTTTCAAAGTAAAAGAAATTTAATTCTTCTATATTTGGACAATTATATTTTGGATTTAATTTATTCCACCATGTGCGTGTGTGTGGGTGTATGTGTGTGGGTGTATGTGTGTGTGTGTGTGTGTGTGTGTGTACACATACAGTGTACTGTGCATCTGTCTGCACTTATGCAGTATTGTGTGTGTGGTTGGTTGACATTTCAATTTAGTTGCACTTAACTTTATTATTGGTATTTTTCTATGTATTTGATTTTGGTAGATTTTAACTTCTATTTCTAGCTGGTCAAGTGACCACATAGAGGCTCCATCATTGGCTTGTGACTAGGATTGTCCTGTACCGGTGGAGGTGGTGAAGAATATTTTTATTTTGTTGTATCTATTGTCGTTTAACCCCAAGCCAGATCTAACTGAACAGACCTATGATCAGTCATTCCAACCATGACCATTCCTTTCTACCTAGCATTTTGGACTACTTTTTGTTGTTGTTTTTGTAGGATGGTTATGGTATAATTTGAGGGAGATTTGGCTGCTACTTAAAGAAGTTTATTCAATGGCTCACATACTTCTAGATACAAGTTACTTACATTTGTTATAAAGTGAATCTTGTTACAGTCTGTTACAGGGTGAATGTTTATTTGTTACAGGGTGAAGCTTGTTACAGTGTGCTTCAAGGCAATTCTCTTATCTGTTAGAGTGAATCTAATGATGTGTTACAAAGTGACTCTCCTTATCTTGTATTACTGGAGGAATCTTGTTACAGTGTGTTACAAGGAGAATCTTGTTACAGTGTGTTACAAGGAGAATCTTGTTACAGTGTGTTACAAGGAGAATCCTGCTATGGTCTGTTACAAAGTCTTTCTCATTACTGTATATTCAGCTCTCTTTCATTATTGGTATTAAGGTGAGTCTATAGAAATGGCACAGCACCAGCCTAAATGCTTTACTCAATTGAGTTATGTACTTAGTCCATAACCAGGTTTAACTCCACCCTTCAGCCCTTGGGTGTCTTTTTGCTGTGTCCCCTCTTTTAACAAGCATACAGGCTAGGTCTTACACAAAAATCATTAGGGCTGCTTTTCCTTTTCAGAGATATTTAAATAAAAAAGAAAAACAAATTAAGTTTGAATATTTATGGAGTTGACATTGCTTGTCATCCTTCCAGAGTCTATAAAGTACCAGCTGCATACTGGGGACTTGTTATGTTAACTCTAACTCTCCTCTCTATAGAAATGTTTATATGTTTAGTGTGGAGCCTCTTATTTTTGAAAGTGCTTCACTGGGTTTGTTGAATTTGTGGCTGACTTCAGTTTCCATGAAACCTGTCTGGTTGGTCATGGCTAGCTTGACATAACAATTATGCCAGTCTTTGTTAATATAGCACAGCCAGCCAGCCTGCCTGATGTAACAATGTAAATTATATTAATGGTAATTAATGACTCAACAATGTTTTCTTGTATAAATTACCATGTCAGCAAATGTGACTGAAAATGGGTGTTAAATATTATTATTATTATTATTATTATTATTATTACATTCCCATACGGAATTAATAGTTTGAACATTGCTTTTTGTTGATGGGTTCTTTTCTTCTTTTTTTTAAGAATTGTGCTGTGATGCATATGTGTTTGAGTGCATGCATGAGTGGGTGTATGTGTGTGTGGGTGTACTGTGAACTAAACGTGTTCAATTTTCAACATGTTCAAATTTCATTCCTTGAAAACATTTGTCAGAGCAAAAGAGATTGAGGACAGTTTGACTTTATACCAAATTCGAATTCAACTCAATATCTAAGCGCTTTAACATACTCAATTGTGGTAAGCAACATTTTGTTTTAATTGTGGTAAGCAACATTTTGTTTTGAGACTTCACCTTCCCTGCACTATGAGGGGTGGGGGTGGGACATGAACTCAATACTTAAATTTGGTCTAAACAAGCAGAGAAGACTCCAAGTAAGATCAAATTCAAGCAGAACCTGACTGGCAGCAAAGCCTCCAAAATCTCTATTAAAATGAGAATTATGCACAGGATTAATGGGAGATATCCTTAACAGAAGAGCTAAGATGAATTTAATCTGAGCTTTGGTCAGACATGTTTCAGCTTGTCAGTCTGCTCTGGCTACAAGAACAAAAGCTAAGTTGCTTGTCTTTCTCTAATCCTAGAACAAAATCTTGTTTGCTTGTCAGATTGTTTATAGACATAATAGAGAGAGAAGCTATATTTCTGTTTTCTGTGCCAGACCATATTGCTGTAGTTTTGTTATCTCTGACTCTGCTTATGTTAAGGTGTTTCCTTTACAGAACAAAAATTATATATAAAAAGAAAAGATGACTTCAATATATAAATTCTTAAATTATCTGAATACCAACATTTTCCTTATCTATTTTTAGAATTTCTTTTCATTGAGTTAAATTGTTAAAGTTTCTGTTCCAGTTTAAGTAAAACAAAACCCAAACAATAGTTCGTTTATAGCCATGACCATTCTCAGACCATTTACCAAACACACTTCTGTCTTCCCCTCTTCTTCAATAGCACACACACACACACACACACACAAAACCAATTGTATTGGCACCAAAAGCAATGTCTTCTTAGCAGCAAAAACATTGACTTTGATATTTGTGGATTTTTTTTTTTATTCAAAGATTTGTTTCTTTGTTAAAAGATTTCATCTGAGAATCTGTTAAAACTGAGACTGTTGCCTCTTGATAGTATCATCCCCACCCCCTCGTCTGATTATTTAAAAACACATGTGCACTGTTAGTGACTTCTTTACTCCAGTAACATTTCTTTAAATAGTTGTTTGGTTGAATGAATGAATGAATGAAGAGCCTTCTTCAGACATCTCAAACTTGGTCGTTTATATTCTACAATGATAGTCTTTGATAAATTTTACAATTTAAACATAAACAAATGAATATAAATATAAAATAGCTCGTTTTTTAAACAGCCAGACTAAATGAATATAAATATAAAATAGCTGGTTTTTTAAACATCCAGACTAAATGAATGAATACAGATGGAACAATTTCTTAATTGAAAAAATGAAGGAGAGTGGTGAGGTAATATTTTTTGTAAAAATAAAACAAATTTGCTTCTTTTGGTATATAGAAAGTTATATTTTTCCATAAAAGTAAATAAAATAATGAAAAACCTAAAAACTTGTTTGTTTTCTTATTTTTAATCATGAAAATATTGTTTTCTGTGCTTTTTAATAATTTATTAGAGTAAAATGCACTTTTAAAATGTTCAAAATTTAATTTAGATCTTTCAAATTTTATCAAAAAACCTTTTAAGTAAATTATATTCCAAACATCAGCTTAATAACGAAAATGTTTTTGTTTTTTTTTTCACTCATTCTATCCAAATTCTTGATTATTTCAAAAAATTGATTGAAATGGTGTGTTTGTATTGAAATCTGGTAATAAAAGGGTTTTAAGCAAATAAAACTGAGCTGAAGAAAGAACAGAGTAGCTAAAATATTTGATGTTAGAGACAACTCGATGCTAATATTATCTGGACAATAATGGGAATGGCTGGAAGAAAGGGGGGGGAGTGAATTAAGATTGCTGTGGCAAGTACAAAAAACTTCAAGTAAATCAAAGAATATTAGGGATGACTTAACAAAACTAAAGAATATTGGATCTTGCTGAGATGAACAAATAAAATACCAGCCAAATACTGGGGTTGATGTAATTGTCTCCCTCCCCTCAAAATTGCTGGCCTTGTGCCAAATTAGGAAGAATTATTAATATTATAATCTCCACACGTGAAGAATTGACTGACTAAAAAAGCAAAGTCTGCCTTGGTGAGATTTGAGTATAGTGAGAAATACCACCAAGCATTTTGTCCAGCTTGGTAACAAATCCACCATTTCTCTGCCTTAATAATAATTCATTCTAATTTTGGCACAAAGCCAGCAAATTTGGTTCAAGCTCAACTGGTACTTATTTTATTGGTTCTGAAAGATAAAAGGCAAAGTTGACCTTGGTATTTGAACTCAGACTATATCTGGTTGGAAGAAAAGCCGCTCAGCATTTCGTCTGACAACCTAATGGTTCTGCTAACTCACCATAATAATGCTTTCTACTATAGGCACAAGGCCTGGAATTTGGTGTTTGACTGGTACTTATTTCATCGATGAAATAAGTACCAAAGTTGTCCTCGGCGGAATTTGAACTCAGAATGTAAAAATGGATGCAATGTTGCTTATGATTCTGGCAGCTCACCATTTTAATAATGGTTTCAAATTTTGGCTGAAGCCCACAATTTCGGGGAAGGGGGCTAAGTTGATTACATCTACTGCAGTGCTCAACTGATATTTATTTCATCGACCCACCCCCACCCCACCCCGAAAGGGGGGTGAAAGGCAAAGTTGACTTCAGAACATAAGGACAGATGAAATGCTACTAAGTATTTTGTCTGCAGTGTGCTAATCATTCTGCCTTCATCTCTATAATAACAACCATGAGCTTATCATATACAGCACTCCTGTAGGATTTATATTTTCTTGTTGTAATGACCTGTGTTGGGTTTCTTGAAAAACTTTCTATTAAAAACCACCTGACAAAATATTCAGACATTTGTGTCGCTCTGTTAAATACAAGCAAGAGGTGTGGTACTTATTTATGCTTAGTTTTAAAATGTCAACATAAAACATGCCAGGGACACATTAAAAACACTCGTGTCGGTGACACGTTAAAGGCACCCCTGTACACTCTGGAGTGGTTGGTATTAGGAAGGGCACCCAGCCATAGAAACCAAGCCAAAACGGACTGGAGTCTGGTGCATCTCCCTGGCTAACCAGTCTCTAGTCAAACCGTCTAACCCATGCCAGCATGGAAAACGGACACTAAGTGATGATGAAAACGATTAAAGGTAATTAAAAATGACAAGTCAGACAGAACGCGATATTATCTGACTTGGGTTGAGGAGAATGTTTTGTCAGACAAGATTATATAAATGAAGTTAAAAATAGGTTTAAGAAATTAATAGAGCTCGAACCTTTTATGTAATCAGGTTTAAGTTTAACAAAGAGGCTCTCAATCTTTTTTTTGTGCAGCTAGAAATAATGAGCAAATAAACATTTATATATTGTTGTAATCTAGAATGTTCTATGTATGACAATCATACAGTAGAACTGCCAGAGGAGAAGAAATGAGTAGTTGTTCTAGGTCAGCCATAATTAAAAAGATCTGCAATTAAAGACGTTCCTTCCATGACCACACCTTTTTTTTTTTTTTTCTTCAGACATAGTCTACATATGGCTAGATTAACCAATGATTGTCTTGAACTCAAAAAAGGTCCATGTCAACTTTGCTTTTCATCTTTCTGGGGTCTTTTTTGTTACCAGATTTCTGTTGAAATACACTGGCTTTCTTTTAAATCTGAAAATAATAAAGAATTTAGTAAAATAGCTTTGTTGTGATTAAGCTGGTGTTTGGAACAAATTATCAAGAAATTTTGATGAAAGGTTTTAATTTAGGTCCCTTTAAAACAGGAAGTTTGTATCATAGAACCAGGGGTGGCCTCAGACAGGTAGATATCAAAGGGGTTAGATGGTAGGTTGAAATTAGAGGGAGGTTTCACTGCTATTTCTAGCATATGAGGCAACCATGTAAAAGCCCCATTAGCATGTGTGTGTGTGTGTATGGTTGTCATGACAAGACATAAAATGTTTAACCTTGACATATAGTTAAAAGGTCAAGGTTAAACATTATCTGTAAGGGTTAGTGACAGAAAGAGCATCTGGCCAAAGAAGTTTCATTTGACCCATGGTAGACATTAAAACAATTTTAGTTATATTTCAAAATAAACAAGACAAATTGACAAATCATAGCATATCAAATTTTATTTCAGAGGTATACGATCAGGATATTTACATAGATGCTCAAAATAATAAAAAAAAATGCTTAAAGGGATCTTGGATTTAAAAAATATAAAAAAAAACCTCAAAGCTTGTTTAAAAAATATAATCAGATTTGAAATGAGAGAATTGAAAATAATCATCAGTATTTTAAAATATTGGGTTGAATAAAAAGTTTTGCAATATTTTGGTAACTTATTTGTTTTATTCATCAAATTACAAAATAAAAAAAAAAAGAAGCAGTCTACTATTCAAAGTAGAGGCCATTGTGCTGTACTGTCTGAAGCCAAGAGGAGGTGGAAGTTTCAGTGAAGGAGTTCTTCATATTGAAGGGCAAGAACTGATATCAGCATAGGATCAAAGAACTGACAGAAAGTTGGCTTCAGATGGTGCAACATGATGGCCTCTACTTTGAATTCTTGGTTGCTTTTGTTGTAACTTGATGAAGTTAACAAAATATTGCAAACATTTTCACTCAACACAATATACATCTTTATTTCTTGTCACCTATGTGGAGGGGAAAAACACACATAAATATAGAGATATTTTCAGTGGTAACCTGAAATGGTTAAATGATGCATAAATGGTTACAAGATACATAAATCATATGAGATATTATTAGTTTTAAATTATATATAGTATTTCCAACAGACTTATTAACATTCTCTTTATTGTAAGTGTTTAGTAATGGAAGACCTATTGCGTGTAACAATCTACTTGGGACCTGGGTGTTATTGTCCATTAAAGTGACTGAAGTGGATACATCAGCATAGGGAGGTTTCTAAGGGGGTCATACAGTTTATTGTGTAGTGGAAGTAGGCCAGAGTTTGATTGGAGAAAAGGAAAAAGCAGCTTCTCACTGCTGCAGTGAATTATTTTGGAAATTAATTGTGAAGACATGAATCTTACCAGTCAAGAGAAGAATGTTCACTACACAGAACCAATTCTAAAGAATATTAGTGCCAAATATGGTTCTAATTAAAAATGCAGTGCTGCACTCTCTTGTGTTAATTAACTTAAAGCTGGAAGGGTTTAATTTGTGAGCAGAATAAAATCTCAGGAAATCAGGGATTAAATCCTTTCCTCTATAAAATAATAATTTATTACCTTTAATTAAAATATCTGTTAATTACTTAATAGAAACAAGTTATGGAGTATGGAAGAGATGCTTTGCTGAGAGAAGGTATTTCACAAGAATTTATAAAAAGAATTTGGCATGGCTGTGTAGTTAAGAAGTTTGCTTTCCAAACACATGGTTTCAGGTTCAGTCCCACTGTGTGGCACCTTGGACAAGTGTCTTCTAGTATAGCCCTACATTGACCAAAGCCTTGTGAAGGGATTTGGCAGTCAAAACCAGAAAGGAACCCGTCATATGTGCATGTTTTGACATTGTGTAATTGAGTGTCATCACAATCATGCAAGTTGTGTCATCATTCATATCCAATCTTCCATGAAAACATGTCTGGCCATGGGGAAATGTTACTTTGCTTGGAAATAGGTGAAGGTTGGTGACAGGAAAGGCATCCAACCATTGAAAACCTGTCTCAACAAATTCCCTCTGACCCATGGAAAAATGGACATTAAATGGGGTTGAAAGCATCTCTTCATAAGCTATTTTCATTGTTTCTTTATCATCACAAGTTTATTCTCCATAAAACCCTTTTCATGGCCAGATTTATAACAAAATGCATTCATTGCCTGTATGTTCCAGTTTGATTGGAAGATAATCAAGAATTTGAAAAGATTTGGTAAAATAATTAACATTGTGTCATTATTAGACTGGTGTCTTTGACATATTTGGTTTTTGTTTCATAAAATTATGATGGAAGGTTTTAAATTTTTAAATTAAAATATGAACATTTTAAAATGAAAGGTGTTTTCTCTTTTGTTTTTTTTTTTGTTTTTTATAGAACCAGAGGTTGTTTCAAGCAGGATTGTATCAAAGTGAGCTAAGATTTTGAGAGTTTTGGGCTATAAATCTAAGCTGTAGGTTTATGGAATGGTTTCAGAGATGGCCTTAATAATCTTAAATAATTAAATGGCAAACTTGAGAAAATTTTGTTCAACAGAAAGAATTACATTTCTGATATGGTCGATAAGTTTTGTTCATCATAGTTTCATCTGTTAATGGAATAAAAGAGCCACAAACAAGGAAATACTGACAGTCATAAAAATCAAAGTTTATAGGATAATGGCCAACCATTTGAGGGATTGGCTATTGATATTCTGTCATTGGCACAGGACTGTATTCATTGGCCAAGAAAATTATCAAAGACCATGTTTATCTAGCTCTAAGCAAGTATTGTTTATGATCAGTTCTTCAAACATGTTTCAGGACTCAAAAGTCATTTAAGATCTCAGGCTAGGAAAGAGCAACTATAGGTAGAAGAAGAAGTGAAGCTCTCCAAGGAACAGACAGCCACCATATCTATATATTTGTTGATGATGATTATGACTGTTATTCCACCCCCAAGCATCTATTTGAAGGTGTGTTTCTGCTTAAATCATGATGGCTGCTTGAAAAAGTTTTTTTTTGTTCTTTCTTTTAATGTATTTTCTAGTTTTTGCAAGTTACTAGTTAGACCTCATCAGCAAGAACAAGACAAGTACAAGTTGTGTTCCCTGCAATGGCTGGCTAAATGATGCTGGGATTCCAAGCAAACATTTGACCTTAATATTGCCACGCAGCTTTTAATATTCTTCTATATTTTTTGAGACGAGGAATTATGTACATTATTTTACATTATATACATTGGACAAATACGTGTCCTCATCTTGTATTGTTGTTAACACAACATTTCGGCTGATGTTCTCTCCAGCCTTCATCAGGTGTCTTCTTGGGGATGTTATTATTGTTTCAGGAATTGAACTTGGAATTGCCTGAGTTGGAACTCGGTATCAGTAGCCTGCGTTCTTAACCACTACGCCATATGCCCGTAGGAAATTATGGAGTGAATTTTAGGGCTTATAAACTGATATTTTTTCTTTTCTATCCTTTCAGATGGAGTTTCCCTGTATGTCTCCATTAGAGTCTAATGTCGGTTCCATACCGATTATATAAATTGTTCTATATTTTTTGAGACTAGGAATTATGTACATTATTTTACATTATATACCTTGGACGGATATGTGTCCTCATCTTATATTGTAGTTAACACAGCGTTTCAGCTGATGTCCTCTCCAGCCTTCATCAGGTGTCCAAGTTCAATTCCTGAAACAATAATAACACCACCAAAGATTTGTTGCTGAACTAAGAACCAACTCTTATTTTGCTGGACATCTATACATGGTTCATAAATCACTCAAGCCATCTACAACCAGTTTTCTTAAAGACCACCAAAATTACAAATTATGGAACTCTCTTAAGGGCCAACATCAGATTGATGACTGACAGATAATTTGATTTAATCCCTTAATCCTAGCTAAGTACTTCTCCTGCAGTTGACTCGATGAGAAGGCGTTGTTGCTACTTCAACTTTGCAGAAATCTTAAGTGCACTCCTCTTGATCTAATTTTCTTCCAAATCAATAATTTTCATAATTTGGTTCACCATTTTCCTGCTTTTATAGTTGTCTTTCAGTAGAGCATCTTCTTTGCCCTAGCACCATCTGATGTTGATATTGCTGCTTCCCAAGTCATTGCAATACACCACCTCCCTTGGTTACTCGATTTACTATGCAAGGGACCAAAGCATGAATTCACTTGAGCGAAAAATCATTGGAACTTTGTGCAGTCCTCCAGCTCACTACTAGCTCCTGTTGAACCGTCCAACCCATGCCAGCATAGAAAAAACAGACATTATATTGGAATGGTGTGATGAGGATGATGATGATGATGATGATGATGACTGTCCCTGATTGTTCCCCCCCGCCCCGTTCTCAATCATTGGAACTTTGTGCAGTCCTCCAGCTCACTACTAGCTCCTGTCGAACCGTCCAACCCATGCCAGCATAGAAAAAAAACAGACTTTATATTGGAATGGTGTGATGAGGATGATGATGATGATGATGATGATGACTGTCCCTGAGTGGGGGGGGGGGGGGGGGGGGG
>JAOPUL010003242.1:29661066-29678661 GCA_027564515.1 Octopus rubescens | reverse complement strand
ACACATATATATATATATATACACATATATATATATATATATATATATATATACACACATACATATATATATATATATATAATGCTATCAGCCTAGAATTACCTCAACACATATTCCAGGTCATACTGCCATTAAACAGTCAAGAAATACACCAACTTCCTACGAACTTCAGTCTTTACTTTCTGCTCAACATATTAAAGACTACACGCCCCCCCCCCCTCCCATCCCCCATTCAACAACTGACTATTATCTTCACCGTCTCAAGTTCCTCTTTGCTCGTTATCTCAATCTTACATTTCAGTTCATTCAATGAGGAATCAACCAGATTTATTTTCAAATCTGTCACTTCCTTCACCTAACATTATGTTTAACACCTGAATTAGGGATCTGAGATGCTGTGGTACCGCTTATTTGACAGACATTTTAATCTCTCTCTCTCTCTCTCTCTCTGTGTGAGCATCTAGTTATGTTTGTATGTATAATATCCCTCTCTATTTGTACACTTGTTATCTTTTATTTCAGTCATTAGAATGTGGCCATGCTGGGGCATCACTTTGAAGAATTTTTAGTCAAATGAATCAACCCCAGTACTTAATTTTGTTTTTTAAAGCCTGGTCCTTATTCTATAGGTCTCTTTTGCCACACTGCTAAGTTACACGGATGTAAACACACCAACACCAGTTGTCAAGTAGTAGTGAGGGACAAACACACACACACACATATGATGGGTTTCTTTCAGTTTCTATCTACCAAATACACTCACAAGTCTTTGGTCGGCCCAAGACACTTGCCCAAGGTGCTACACAGTGGGTCTGAACCCAGAACCATGCGGTTTGGAAGCAAATTTCTTACCACACAGCCACGCCTGCACCTATGTGTATGTTAGCCTCCCACACCTTAAAATATTGTCACCAAACCCTGTTGAGTGTCCAGTCCACCATTCCAAATCATCAATATCTAAATAGCTGCACCCAATTGACCCATTCTGATCAACACTTACTTTAATTACCACATTAATTACCATATTACTTTGATTACCATATTAACACCCATTATCATCACCATTAATTCAATACCTGTTGCTGTCTTTCCATTGAAATGGTTTCAAGAAGCAAATATTCAAGCAGTAGTCATTCTTACCTACTCTTAGTTTGACATTGTGATGTCCGAAATCTTCTCCTTATACCTTATCCCACTGCATTCTCCAAACACTTCCTAAACTTAATCCTACCCTCTGTATTATTTGGTCCTAACATTGACCCCCAAACTATCTCACCTCCCCACTCCAAATCGTTCTTAGCCTCTCCTCCTTACCTTCAACTACCAGCATTAACTTTCCAAATGTTCTCTCATCTAATAATCTTAACCAAAATCTTTTTCAATCCATCCTTACTTTCTCTAACCTCAACTCTCAGACCCAAAACTTCTCCCAACCAATTCTCTGTTGACGCTTCACTGCACTTTCTTATCCAACACCTAACATTCACATACATTGATGCATCTTTTATCTTTTACCAGTTTCAGTCATTGGATTACGGCCATGCTGGGGCACTGTCTTGAAGGGTTTAGTCAAACAAATTGAGCCCCAGTACTTATTCTATTGGTTTCTTTTGCTGAACTGCTAAGTTATGGGGTCATAAACAAACCAACACCAGTTGTCAAGAGGTGGACACACACACACACACACACACTGTTTTAGTGGATGTGCTTTGTTTGAGGTTACAGTTGGGTTTTACTCTTACTCTTATATATATAAAACTGGCTAAAAAGTTACATAAATGACTGAAGGGCTGAGAGTTTCATACATTACATTTATCATATATGCTATGCATGATACACTCAGAATTTAAGTAACTTTATAACTTTTTAAGCTATATATATATATATATATCTTACAATCCAGTAGCCATCAGAAGGAGACCAACAACCAGTACCATGGGAATTTTGTAAGAAAAACAAGTGAACTTCCAAAACATATTATGAAAGAGTAATTTATTATTTTCTTTCCATAAGCATGACTAAATTGGCTTAGAAAATTGAAACCAGTAGCATATTTATATGAAATTGTAAATATTTTCTTTTTATTATTCATGATAAAATTCTCAAAACATTTTCTCCTTTTGTTTTAATATAAATTTATTAGCCATTTTTGTTCCTCAAAATATTCCTGTATTTCAGCTGACATATTCCTCAAAGCTACCTCTACTCTCGAGAGGTAACACTACTCCTCAGTGTTATATTCATTAAGTCTTCATTAAGGGTGCCTGAACTACACAAGTTAAACAGTTGAACAATCCAAAGTTTAGTTTGCAGAGTAAATTAGAAAAAGAAAATCCATACATTGCAGCACTCATAGATCAACATCAACACTAATATATATATATATATATATATGCATATAACACCATTACTGAATACGCATGCATAGAACAATACCAATACTACACATGCAGATAGGAAAGCAGCAGTCCAGCATGCACAACAACATGTAAACAATATCAGTAACATTATGTACACACACACACACACACACACACACACAGTCTTATTGTCACAATGGCAAAAATCATTACACAATTAATTTACTGCCACACAACCAGAAGTGTTGATAATTACATCATCATAGAATAACAAAAACTAATTTGTTACAAAAATACGAAAGTCCAAGATTTGGGATGTTTATTTTATAATATTTATTTACTAAAAAAATAAATAAAACAGCATTAATAATAATAATAATAATAACAATAATTGTTTCAAATTCTTGTAGAAGGGCAACAATATTAGGGTAGGGAGTAAATCAATTACATCAACCCAGTATTCAACTGGTACTTATTTTATTGACCTTGAAAGGACAAAAGGCAAAGTCGACCTCGTAGAATTTGAAATGTAAAGAGCTGGAAAAAATATTGCCAAGCATTTTGTCCAATGACACACTAACGATTCTGCCAGCTTAATAATAATAATAATAATAATAATATAATAATAATAATGGGAAAAATTAATGAAATTCAGTAAAAATATAAATAGAACTTCACAATTTTTTTTTAATTAATTAAAATAGAGAAAAACAAATTGTATTTTGCAAGTGTGTCAGTAGTTGTGAGATTTTACACAGAGAGACTAGTTTGTGGCCCATTGAAATGTCTCCAGATCATGAAGATGAATTTGGTCACAAAAGTCACAGAACTAAGAATTAACATCACCAGAACAACAATACCAATTCTGTCAATGCTGTCCACATCGACTTGTTTATGAACAACCCCCGAGAAGACAATCACCAGCATGATGTAAGGGCTGAGTAGATATCGGGTGAAGGTGTCGAGGATGGCTATATCCAAGGTAAACCAGGTAACTATGAGTACGACCAGGATGCAAAGAGGAACCAAGTCACTGATGTATCGGCTCACCTCCCATCTGTAGTATAGTGCTATGTCCAGATTCATATGCATCAACAAGGTGACCCAGGTGCCATAGAAGGCAATACCATTATGGACGAGCAACCGGATCAGACAGGCCTGGGTGCCAAAACTGTTTTTAATTAGTGTGTCCCCATATTGGTAGAGATAGTAGATCGATATGGCAAGCGTGGTGAAAGAGGAGACAGTCATGGTGAGTGCGACGAAGAGGCTAGCGATGAAGAAAGATCGGTCATAAAGGATGAACCAGCTGATGTTGAGCAAGAGGGTGATGGCAAAGATCAAATAGAACTTAGAGGGAAACACATCAGGTTCGAGGTAAAGGTAACTATTGCCGCTCACAGTACAGATTGTAGATACACAAAAGAGAAGCCAGGCAGCCATCCATATGTAAACAGCATACCAAATATTGAAAGTCCAGTTTGCAGGGGAGAATCCTGTATTGTAGACATTAGAAACATTGCGAATAGATGTGGTGTAGATACCTGGAAAGGGAAGAGGTGGTTAGTAGGATAAAGAAGAAGCAAAAGAAAATAAAGGGATTAAGCAGATTAGAGGTGGACAAAGATTGAAGAACTGAAACTGAAAAGAGAAGTCTTTAGTGATGGCCACCACTGAGTTTTATAAGTAATTAGGGTTTTATCAGTTTTATCATACATGCTGAAAGCTGTTGAACATTTTTAAATACTGTAAAAGTGAACATTTTTAAAAATATCTATTATTTCTTTATTATAAATCACTGCACGTTGCATCCCAGACTAGGGATTTGCCTCCCTCGAATGGGAAAAGGGTTATTCCGTCAGGGTGCTTACCATTCCCACATTCGAGATCTGCAGGCAGCCATGATGTCATTCAGGGCGACGTGTCAGGGGAATTCCTCTACTACCACTCCACAGCGACATTTGTAGAGCTCGCACATGAGGAGACCGAGGCATTGGACCACCCCGATATGGGTGCACTTATCATTTAGAATGGTACCGGTAGATGAGGAGGGCACCGAATTGAGCCATGTGCCACTATTTGACTGTGAAGCAGAATTGAAGCAGGCAAAGTGGTGCTGGCCAAGTGATGTCTCTCACTATTCAAGGATGAACTTATGATGGTATTTACTACAACAATCTACTTGTATTTTGTATTCTATGTTTTATATCACATTTGGTAACTAATAGCATTGTTGGTCAAAGGTTTCCAATAGGCCATTGATTTACTGTATTTACAATGGTATGAGTGACAAGGGAGTAACTGTGTAACTCAACAGAACAAATATCACAAGATACTTTTGTTCAAAAGCACTAGTTTATTGATTTTCTTGCCAATGTTTACACATTTTCACAATTTCTATCACTAAATTCTACTTACAAAGCACTGGTCAAACAAAGGCTATGGTAGAAGACCCTTGCCAGGAGGACAGCAGTGAGACTGATCCAACAATCGGATGTTTGTAAACCAAACTTCTTCACTTTAGTCATACCAATGCCACCTGGTGGCATCTCTGTTGCAGGTGGGACTTTCACTCCTATTCTCTTTTGATTTGAATGTTTGGGTCTTCATCCACATAACAAGAGTATGATTTCCTCCAAGAGGAAACAAAGTTGTTTCTTAGTTCCTTTACAAATGAATATTAATTCAGAGGTTCTCATAGAAACAGAAACACAGCAGAAACCCATTGGATCACAATGTAAAACCTACAGCAGCCCGTTTACTGAGCCAGCCACATTTAATGAGTAAATCTCTCTCGGGCCTTCGGAAAATTGTGATGTGAGCAGCTGAATGGAAGAATGGAAAGTTAGCAAGTTTAGTTAATCAAGCCATAGAATGGGATTAGAAAGTTAGATTTGGTGTTTATTTTTTTACATGGCATAGAAAGGAGTTCAAAAGTTAGACATAGAAGTTTTTAAAGTGGATCAAAGGATTAGAAAGCTGGACGTGGAAGATTGAAATGAAGAAATACAAATCTGTATAGTTTCTATGTATGAACCGATCCAGTCAATATAGTTTGGAGAATGTGGACATATTAAAAGATTTGGGTACATAACAAGCGTAGCTTAACATAGTAATTATCTGGTATCTGCAATTGAAGCAGTATTAAATGAAAATAGCCATGGTATTTGTCCTGAGATAACATTAATTATGGATGTACTATGTTAAAAACACAATAATATCAGAGGGAGATGAAACTTCATGTCAGCAATGGTTAGTGAGGATACCAGATGCATTTCGGCCTCACTGGCCACTGCTGGCATGAAGTTTCATCTCCCTCTTGATATTTGCTGTGTTTTTAACATAGCACAGCCATAATTGATGTTATCTCAGGACAAATACCACAGTAATTGGTCCATCAATGGTGTATATATATATATATCTTTTATTTTTTTACTTGTTTCAGTCATCAGACTGCGGCCATGCTGGTGCACCACATTGAATTTTTAGTCAAATAAATCGCCCCCAGTACTTATTTATTTCAAGCCTGGTACTTATTCTATCGATCTCTTTTGCTGAACCACTAAGTTACGGGGATATAAACTAACAGTTTCCGTCCACCAAATCCACTCACAAGGCTTTAGTCGGCCCAAGGCTATAGTAGAAGACAAGGTGCCACACAGTGAGACTGAACCCAGAACCATGTGGTTGGGAAGCAAGCTTCTTACCACACAGATTATATATATATATATATATATTTATATATATATATATTAAGGATGACAGATAGATGGCTACAGTAATAATATTTATTTTCAAGAGTGTTGAACACAGACTGAACAGTTGAAATAAAACAAATTGTAAGGATAACACAAATGTGAAACTTTTATCTGAGACAACAATGTAGTCACAGCTTTGGAAAATTCCCAGAAGTCCCAGCACCAATATGGGGTGGCATTTAGGAAATACTTATAAGAAAAGCTACAATCTTTGAACCTGTGTTGAATACTGATATAAAACAAGTCACCAAGGGAACCTCTCAATTGATTTGTCAGAAATAGCAGTAAAATCTCCCCCCAAACCATACCCTACTGTCTTATAAAATGAAAGGAGACATTAGATAATGTAGTCCTAGATACACAATATCTAAAAATAGGAAGGGATTGTTATTAATGGAATAACTTTGATGATAGAATTACCCTAGAGATAAACAAATGCATTGTCCTTTTTGAAATCTATTGCATGTTTAAATCTTGAAAGTACCTTCTTTTCTAGATACTAATATACCCTGATATCTATTTTCCAGTGTGGCACTGGGTTAGTCCATAATTTTTGCCAACTCTGCCACCAGAATCTGATAATTAACTGGTCTGTAATTATTTCCTTCATGTTCCCCAATCTCTCTGCTTAACTGCTTCCAATCTTGAACCTCCTCAATTAATATTTGGAGTCAATTCACTCTCATCTAACATGAATTATCTTGAACCAATGAAAGACATTTCCCAATTAATAAGCAATGTTAATTATTCCTTCACTTCTTTATTAATATAAATAGTTCATGAGAGATCAGGGATCTGGTTACAATGGATGTGTTTGATAAACAAATCCAGACTAGTTAACTTTACCAAATTAAATAACACAAGCTGTCATTAAATAATTAACAGTGCATGTGTATCTCTTAACTTGCTAATTATCAAATCAAGCAATGAATGGGAATTACTGTTTGTCGTTATTGATGAGATCCAAATGACCGACCCAATTAAAATGTCTTAACCTTAGTTGCTATCATTGATGAATTCAAAGAGTGATGAAATTATCATCAGAACATATGGATCTTGTTAAGCTTTGGGAATTGAAAAACATCAATAAGTAATTTTTAAACCTTATAAGGAACAAACCGAATGTCATGTCAATATATATGAATAAAAACAGTAACTTGTACTCAAAAGAGCTGAAGAACAGCAGAAGGTCTTCAGAGAAGTGTTTCAGCCCTTAATTTCTCACCCTCTAAGGGGGCCAGACTGCATCCAAATCATGACACTTTTTAGCCCCTTGAATATCGGAGACCTGTTGTGTATTTAAACTGCTTGGAGGATTTCATCTTGTTGAAACTCTTCTCCATTGATTCAGCTTTCAAACTTAAAGAAGAAATAATGTTGGTTGTCATGGTAACAAAGACTCATGTATCTTTAATCTAGACACAACACCTTGGAATATTCTGAAATTCTACGACTTTATCACTGATAATGTGAATTCATTTAATTAGATAATAATTTCAATGATTAATGCTATGCAATTAAGCAAAACTGAATATGTATATATTATTATTATCATCATCATCGTTTTACATCTGTTTTCCTTGCTGGTATGGGTTGCCTGAGTCAGTTCTTATTCCCACTTACCATTCTCCTAGATGGCTTGGAAGAGCCTGTCTCACTTTTGGCAGGATTTCCATCTTTGGATTCTCTGCCAATCATTAACCATTTTACAGAGTTGTTTTGGATGCATTTTATGATGACACAGAAGTTGCCTTCGATCTCATAACACTGGAAACTTCTCATTGTCATTTGCTCATTCACTCAAAGTAATGCATCACCCCCCCCCCTCTCCATACACACACGTAGGAGGAGTTTGAGGCCAAATCAAGGGCCAAAAACGTCCAACCTGGATTTGTTACAGAGATTAACACAGAAAGCAATAA
This sequence comes from Octopus rubescens, assembly GCA_027564515.1. Lineage (NCBI taxonomy): Eukaryota > Metazoa > Mollusca > Cephalopoda > Octopoda > Octopodidae > Octopus > Octopus rubescens. The sequence goes on along the minus strand of JAOPUL010003242.1, from coordinate 29,670,621 downwards.
CCACTTTAACCTTTTACTATTCAGATTCAGATTATTCTGTCAAATGTTCTGCTTATTTATTCCCATTATTTTGCATTAATCATGCATTATCTTGTAGTTTTGAAATTTCAATGATGTGATTGTTTATTTTTAGAATGACATTATAGGGTAGGCATGAGAGGTCAGATCTGGCCAGTTTGAACATAAAAACAGAATATTTGGGTCAGATTTGGCCGGTTTAAAGGCTAATCTGGGTTAAGTCATTCATTCTTTTCTTCTTTTCCTTCCAGCTACAACACTAACCCATAACACCCTAAACTACTCTATCAACAAAAACACTAAGACCATTTGCTCCACTTTTTCAGGTGCAACAAAAAAGTCTAAATCGAGAATTAAAAGATATTTGAAACCAGTTCCAATAAAAATCAAACAAAGTCACTACAACAACAACAACAATAATCAAAGATACATTGTTTTTGTTTTTTGTTTTTTTACTGCTGCCATACAAATTTCTTTGAATATCAGAGACAGACAGATGTCTGTTATTAGTTTTGAAGGAAGAGGGTTGCATGAGAGAAGTGTTGATGTTTAAGCTTTTTTCCATGGATATTAGCAACATAAACATAGCAAAGTGAATTGTCCATGGTTGGGAATTGAAACCTTATTGTAGTCTCAACTTGTTGAGTAGGAACTTACCTTTTTCTTCTCATATTAACCACATTATGGAGTGATTAAAACAAAACAAAATATAAAAAATACCCCCCACCTAATTACAAAACAATACTTGAATCAAATGATGTTGGTTTCAAATTTTGGCACAAGGCCAGCAAGTTTGGGGGAGGGGGTAAGTCAATTACATCAACCCCCAGTGTACAACTGATACTTATTTTATCAACCCCAAAAGGATGAAAGGCAAAGTCAACTTTGGCAGAATTTGAACTCAGAACGTGAAGACAGACAAAATGCCATTAAGCATTCTTCCTGGTTGAGTGTTAATGGTTCTGGATCAAAGGATATTATCAGAATAATGCAATTATTGAATTAATAAATCAAAAACATTAACAAAAAATACAATTATCAAACTAAAAATAAAACAAAAAATATTTTTTAAATAATATCATTATTACTTGTTTTATGATTTGGTACTATGTAATATTGTATCACTTGCCAATATCACATGATGATAACATGATATGCTATGATACTATGCCAACAGGATGTATAATATATCGTGTTATACATCATGTCAACAGCTTTAACATCATCCAATGATAACAGGCAATAAATCTCTAAGAAAACATATTTTAGTTTTACAAGGAAAAGGTTGACAGTTACTTCAAAGTTTCAGCTATGTAGCTTTCATCAGATAGTCCAATGAAGGCTCAAATTTCAAAATAATTGTCAATCTTTTTCTTGTAAAAATAAAGGATATAAATGTTACTCTACTGAAAAATATTGAGTGATCCTTTAATTTGATGCTTGACTGTTTTTATGTAGAACTAGACATAAAATTTATATTTTGTGTGTGTGGAGGTGCATGGCTTGGTGGTTAGGGTATCCTGTTCAGAGTCGTGAGTTCGATTCCAGGTGGTGAATTGTGTCCTTGAGCAAGACACTTTATTTCACATTGCTCCAGTCCACTCAACTGGCAAACATGAGTTATAGCTGTATTTCAAAGGGGCCAGTCTTGTCACATTCTGTCTCATGCTGAATCTTCCTGAGAACTATGTAAAGGGTACATGTGTCTGTGGAGTACTCAGCCACTTGCATGGTAATTTCACGAGCAGGCTGTTCTGTTGATCAGATCAACTGGAACCATTGTCCTCATAACTGACAAAATGCCAGTTATGTTGTGTGAACAGTTAGCAGTATGACAATATTGAGTTATCATTTTCAGTCAGTTTCCAGTCTCGTGGTTCAGCTGTTCCTCCTACACTTAGTTCCAATGCTGATTGTGATGTACAGAACAAATGGAGGAGAAATTATGATAAACACAAGTTTAAAATTTAGACACATTTTATCTGTAACTTTATATAAAACCACACATTGATAAGATGAGATATATGGATATGTGATATCATGATGCAGATACCATCAACAGGATATCACATAATGTTATATTTCATAGATAACATCTTTAATCATACAAAACCACGTTAAAAGTGTCGCTGAAAGCAAAGCAAGTGGAAAATCTGATGAAGGAATATTTGTTGAAGCTAATAAAATTAAGCATGGATGAGTTCTGAATAAATACTAGACAACAGTTTCATTGGAGGGTAAAATAGCTGAGTAATAAGATATTATAATACACTTCACATCTCAACTTTTCACACAAAAATGTCAACTTCCTCTGCTTTTTGTCTATAAATGTTTTTGTAGATGCTTTTTCTACACAATAAATCGTATGGTTTGTCTTTTTGTATATCAATCATCTGTTATTTAGTATCTGTGATCACATTATCCACTGTGACTTGTTTCAGAGATTAGCAGGTTATGTTTTGAGGGAGATTTGGCTGCTATATCCGGAATTTTGGGCAACCACATAGAATCACTATCATCAGCAACAGACACAGCAAATTGGCAAAAAGAATTTCAAAGAGAGAGGCATTTCTCTTTAACCTATTTTCATGATTGAAATGCCAGTTGATCGTAAGGCTGATCGATCAGAAATGATCTGGAGCTAAACAACAACATACAGTTATTATATACTACAGTACATATATACTAAAATGTGTATGTGTGTGTGTATATATATACATATATATTTATTTATTTATTTATTTATTTATTTATAAAGGTTGTTTTGATATCAAGTCATATAAAAAAACAATTTTACAGTAAATTGAAGGAATAACTCAATACATTTCGTAGAGTACATATTTATTATTCTTTTACAAGAATAGGATGGACAGTGACTTCGAAATTTTGGCCAGCTAAACCATCTTCAAACTATCATCATCATCCTCCGTTAACGTCCGTTTTCCATGCAAGCATGGGTTGGACGGTTTAACCGGAGCTGGCAAGCCGTGGGCTGCACCAATATATATATATATATATATATATATATATATATACACACACACATACACACACTAGGGTATATGTATATATATATATATACACACTATTGTAATTATAGTTTATATCTGCATGTTGTTATATCTTTGTTTTATAAAAAAAACCTATTGAAAACTCTTGATTTACAATATCTGAAGGTGGCAAGTGTTAACGGGAAATCCAAATATGATGTCAGATACATGCCGTATCCCGAGTTCAATGTATTTCTAGCTATAGTAAGTAAGTGTGTGTGTGTGTGTGTGTGTATATATGCGTGTGTATATATTCGCATGGACTCTGATTTGGCCGTGAAATTCTCGTGCAAGTATGTGTGTGTGCCGTTGCGGGTGTATGCGTATGGAAATGTGTGCGTATGTGTGTTTATTTCCCGGACTTTAATTTAAACTATTGGTTTGGCTGTGGAGTTTTCGTAATAATGTATGTGTGTGTATTTATATGTGAAGATACGTGTGTATATGCTTATATATATATATATGAAAAAGAAGTCGAAAATGCAACTGGAGTCTTTTTAGCAATATTAATTTATTTGACCGGTTTCGCAATTATGATGCTTTTCAAAAGTAGAAGTGAGATGGCGTGTCTGAATTTTTCCTCGCATCTGCTGGATGTTCAAAATTGTTGGTTTTTATAAGATTCAATCTCTGTTTTATTTGATTTCTTATTGGATGGTAGCTGTCATATGATAAGTATATTGATTTTCGCACCATCATTTTAAATTTCAATATTCAGCTAATGTTTGGCAAAAATCAAAAACTGTTTTTGCACAGGGTATGAGATATTCAAGATTCATCTAAAGGAAACTTTCTACCAAAAAAAAAAAACATATGTAAGTTAATTATTGCTTTCTACTGTATCTATCACTCTCTTTATCTCTCATTCTCACTTTCTTTCACACACTCTATATGTAATCTCCTTTTTATTTCTAATAATATACCAAGACACATAAGCATATATAGGTTTTTTCTTATTTTTTTACATATCTCTCTACTAAATGTGGAGTTCCATCTTGATGGACATTATCTTACACCATTTTCATTACCACAAAACACTTATATGTACCCGTCATATAATCTATATATAATCTATACCGCTATAGTTTCTTCTATCTAAGGCATCTTCTTTGTACTTTGTAGCAGTAGATAATGATACTGCAATGCCAGTAATTGGATATGACACCTTTCTGTATTACCTGACACCATGCAAGTGATCAGCATTGTGCATATTTCGCTGGATATTTTCAGTGCCGCAGTGATTATCTCTGATGGACTGGCTTGATTCTCTAGTAGTATATCCTTAGTCATGTTTTTAACAATGCAGCAGTCAACTTTTACAACTGGTCTCTCTTTTGCACCTAGTCAGGAAAAACTCTCTTTCTCCAAACATTTGGCAACTTCTTGTAGTTATATTTCCTTGACCCTGTCTTCTCAGCATTAATTGTGGTAAGTTTAAACACTGTTCTTCCAAATATACTTTTTCTCAATGACATCTTCATTAACGCTGGCTCATTGCTTTAAAATTCAGAACATTAAAAGCCTCTGATCCTTCTTATCACAAAACGTTGAGGACCCTCTTGCTTTCAGTTTCTCTCCCTGCTGCATATATCTATACCTGATGCAACAGTTTGTCTCCTTGAAACCCCCAGTTGTCTTCCATGTTAAAATTTCCCTCTCTCATCTTTTTTAATACATGTATCACCCAGAAATTCTCTCAACCTATTTCTAGTAACCTTTCAACTTCAAACCTTTCTTCTTTAAACAGTCTTCTGTCTGGATGTCTGTCTAGATCTTTCTCTGAAATCACTAGAATTACTAGTTTATGTTGAATGGTACTTTCTTCACTAGGAAACAACTTAGTATTTGTGACTATCTGTTAATCCTGCTTGTTTGTGAGCATGAAATCTGCCTTGCATTTTCACCTGATTGGTAATTAAGTAGCAGGACAGTTTACAGATGTTTGTGTTCCAAATGGTTTAGTGGTTTTTAAAAAAAACAACAATAAAAGAAAACAACAAAACATATGAATAGAATAATAACTCAGATATATTAATTTTGCAATAGATATGATCTATCCAAGTAAAGTTTATTGTCTAGTAAATGGTTCTCAACCCTTTTTTACCTTTGGACCCCTTTGATTCCTATTTTACTCAGATGGGCCTCCTAGCCATTCAAAATTTAAATAATCCTTTTATATTTTTATAATTAAATATTATTAGGAATTGTATAAAAGATTTGTTAAAACACTTTGTGTATTGTAGAAGTAGAACCAACTTATTGCAAATAAATTTTAACAACAAAATCTTATATGAACCCCGGTCGAAAATCACTGATCAAAATTTCGATTGAAAATGTTTTCTAATGGTATTAACACAATAATATCCTAACGATAGTTTAATGATATTCTTAGAATATTTTAAGTTAACAAAGAGCCTTAGTTATTTAAATGTAATTTACCTACAATTGTCCCTCATTGTTATTAGGTATAGAATATCTGAAAGATATATTTTGTAAATAATAGATCTGAAGGAATGTTAATATTTCAAAGCATTGGCTATTAATGGAAAATTTTCTCTATATATTAATACATTGATATCTAACCTAGGCAAAAGGCCCCAAATATATTTTGGAGGGAGGGTATGAATTAAGTTGACAATAGTACATGATGGGTAATTATTTCATCAGCACTAAAATAAGTAAAAAGCAAAGTTGATCTTAGTGGGATGTAAACACAGAACATAATAGAATGCAACTTCAACATGACATGGCATTAGTATTGCCATGTTCTGATTCTTCCAGGCCATTACTGTTATTAAGATAAAAGTTGATTCCTAGATATAGCCACAAGACAACTCACTTTGTAGGATAGAACCAATGATTATATTAATCACAGTTGACAGATATTTATTTTATTAAACCAAAAGGATCAAAGGTGAAGTTGGCCTTGATGAAATTCTTACTCAGCATGGAATTTTTCATAATGCTCTGCTTCCCATTCTACCAGTCTATGACCTTCATATTAATTAATATTGATAACTAGAATTGGTATAAAACCACATTGTTTAAATGTGGTTATCGTCGATCTATCGGATTCATTACTTGGCTAGTATTGTATTTTATTGACACTGGAATAATGAAAAGTAAAGTGACCTCAATGGGATTTGAAATCACAATGTATACTAAATGTCATAAGTCATTTTATCTAACACTCTAACAATTGTATCACTCTACTGACATCATATACATTAATAATATATTTACATTTGAAACATAAAGAATCTTATTTTTTTACTCGTAGTATGAGGAAACTTAGTGACAGTGGTGTATCAGCCAAATCATTAGAGCATTGGGAAAAAATGCCTTGTTGGAAGAGATGTTATTGATCTCTTCCCTCACCTAAAAATTGCTGGCCTTGTCATTAAATGAGAAGCCATAAAGATGGAGAGCTGGCAAAATCACTAGATCGCCATTTCTTCCTAACCTTTATAGTCCGAGTTCAAATCCTGTTGTTAAGCTCAACTTTGCCTTTCATCCTTTCAGGATCGATAAAATAAAGTATCAATCAAATATCTCCCCTCAAAATTGTTGGCCTAAAGAAAACAAAATATGAGGAAAATTAGTATACCTGATGGAAAAATAGAGAAGGGTATTTTCAAGTTCTCTTAGAAGACTTCATTGGTGGAATTATGAATATGATGATTAACTTATCATTATGAGAAGCATATTCAATTGATTTCGTAAGATGTAACCTTTTTTCAAAAATAATTCGCTCTTTGTGATTGATTTATATTAATTTTGCTATATTTATCAGACATATAAAGGATTTGAATGCAATAAGATGTATCTCAAGATAAGCAGTCAAAATCATACATCAGGTACCTTTACTTTGTGAAAACAAGGCAGTGTTGCATGGAAAAGCTGTATTTGAATTTACATTAAGCAACTGTTGGAATAAAATTCGTAAATTTATTAACGTTTTTTATAATTATTTATTTCTTTTCTTTTCTATTTTAAGATAGTTCAGAGTCTGGGAGAGGAACAGCACGTTCAAAGTTCAACATTTCAGACATGGACAAGACGAGTACAAAACTATAAACTCTGATTAAATAATTACTTAAAGGCTTCCTTTTTCATGCAATCATGTATTCAAATTTTATATCATAATAAACTTTAAGCTTTCTTGCTAAACAAATAGAAGCTAACTTAAAACTATAAATGTAACAATGTGTCTAAAGTCAATGGATATCATTCATGTAAAAAAACAAAAGAAGTGTGCTTATGGCAATTTGTCTATTGAACATCTGTTTAAACTATTTGAACTATTATCTATTGAACTATATGCCTATGGTAATTAATTACCCTTGGTAAAAAAAAACTTTCTTTTATTGACTATGTTTTATACATCACAAGTAAATACTACAAAATAAAGAAAACAATAAAATAAAGCTAAAATGTTAAGTTACCTATGTAATTCTCATTTTTACAAATAACATGTTTATGTTGTGTAGCTCTAAGTCATAGCTAAATAAACAAAGGAATTGCACATAACTATTTAACTGTTCTAGATTAATGATGTTGTTGAGACAACTACTACATTTTCATGCTGACAGAATCATTAGAGCATTGGGAAAATACCTTGTGATATTTCTGCCATATATTAACAATCTGAGTTCAAATCCCACCATGGTTAACTTTGCCTTGCATCTTTCTGGAGTCGATAAAATAGATACCAGTCAAGTACTGAGATCAATCCAATTGACTAACCCTAGCCTTGTGCCTAAATTAGAAACTATTTTTATGCAAATCTGAACTCATTGAAATAGGAAATGGTTCAATGATGGTTTTGTAGTGTACCGGGTGTGTTGCAAATGAGTAACTAAATAAGGCACTCCACCCACACAGAGGTGAGAAACTATCTTCTTAGTCAGACCCCTATCTCCCTGATTCTGACCATATTCCATTCCTATTTCTCCTGATGCAGCACATCGTTTGCAAGGTCTCCCTCCAGGTTATTCAGCAGATCCATTTGGTATTCATCTATGATACATTTCTTCCAAGCTTAGTGAGTTGGAGAAGGGCTTCTCCCTGTGAGTCTTGAAACCTTTTGCTTGAGCTTATTTTTAGTTTTACTCTCTGTTTTTGCAGTAATCCAGCACTTACTACCATGTTCTAGTCTTTGTTTGCTCCTCTTCATTGCAAGACTAGGGAGTGATAATACCAGGAGTGAAATGCTCGTTGGCTGCTGACACCAAGAGTGAGGTGAATATTTCAGGCATCCTCAGAACTGGCACTAGTAGTCCCAGTTCAAAGAGTGGCTGAAAGCAGCAGTTTCTGGGTCTTACTGTTGTTGTAAACTCTCTGTCTCTCCTTTTCTAACTTTCCAGCCCCATTTAGCAAAAAGCCCTCAAGTGGTGATAACTTTGAAATGTGTAACACCTGAATTTTCTGCTGTGAACCATTAACCACATCATTTTCCTCTCTTTACCTTCGATGGGGAAGCTGCTATATGGCTATGTGGTACGGGGGAGGGGTGGGGGCTCAGGACTTGTATGTTTATAAAGGCCCCACCCAGCAACAAAGTATTGTCGATCATTTCAGCACCCACAATCTTCCACTTATTTGCCACAAAGATGACGTGTCATTGTCTATAGCCTGAACCTTGTATTGTGCTGCCCCTTATATCATGCATGACCCTGGAATCAGGGGTGTGGTGCACCAGCTTGGCTTGTCGACTGGCATAATCCTTGATCTTGAAGATATTGCATACAACCTCACAATATTTTATACATCAGCCAGGGCTCCCTTTTTGAATGGATACTGAAAAACCCATTTCTTTGATAAAATCATCAAACAAGAGGGCAAATTTCATGGCATACTTGTCACACAAATCCTTTCTTCATGGTTTATCTTTTTTTTTTCACATTTGACCATATATTCAGAATTTCTGTCTGGTTTTCAACATTCTAAGTACCAGCACCAGGCATCCAACCTTCCTTTTTCTTCAACTCAGGATTGCAGTTCCATCAAAGAAATGAGTTGCAGGAAGACGTGCCTTAGAAATTGTAACTACACTTGTCCAATAGCAATCTTTGCAGAGGATATTGGCAACAGATAAAAATTCTGACTGGGAGAATGATACCCTTCTACAGGAGGTGAAAGAGCAAATGTTCCAAAATGGACAATATACTCATTCCTTATTTCTACCCTGTTCTTCAGGAAAAACTCCATCTTAGATCATCTCTGAGTCCTTAAGCAATTGCCTTATCTGGAACATCTGTCCAATGACAATCACTGTTGCCATGGCCTACTTGGACTAGTATTTCTAGCTTCTGAGTTGCAAGATCAACATTTCACAATTAATAAGTGTGGTAAGAAGCTTGCTTCCCAAACACATGGTTCTGGGTTCAGTCCCACTGCTTGGTACCTTGGGCAAGTGTCTTCTCCTATAGCCTCGGGCTGACCAAAGCCTTGTGAGTGGATTTGGTAGATGGAAACTGAAAGAAGC
>JAOPUL010003242.1:29604546-29618087 GCA_027564515.1 Octopus rubescens | reverse complement strand
CATCCAGCTGTAGAAACCAAGCCAAAAATAGACTGGAGTCTGGTGCAGCTCCTCAGCTTGCCAGTTTCCAGTCAAACAAACGTTAAATGATAATGATGATAAACTTCCATAGAAGAACTGGCACAACGTGCCACAAAGGGACTGAACCCAGAGCCATGTGGTTGGGAAGCAAACTTCTTAACCACACAGCCACACATGTGGCCATTGTTAATGCTTCTAAGAAAAGCAGAAATGTTACAAAATTCTTTGTTTCTCTCAGACATAATTTCTCAGCTGCCATACTCATCAAATTTTATAATTCTTAACAAACTGAGTGCCTCATTGGACTCTGACTTTAATTTTTACTTGGAATTGTTGTATTTATTATTCTTATGTCTTTTGGAAAGGCATAAGCATCACAAATTCTTATAGACTCTGTTATAGACTTATTTTCCATTCTATTTCTTTGCAGAGTTTCTTTAGCCACAGGGCAGACATTCTGTGTTTAGCGGTCAGTAAGGTGAGCTATTTCTATATTTTGCATATTGTTTGTTAACCCCTTTTGTTCCTGTATTTCAATTAACTTTGAAAATGATGAAGATTTAGTAAAATAACTTTGTTGTTATTAGGCTGATATTTGGAACTTAATTAGTATGTAATTTAGATCACTTTAAAATGGAAAGTTTGTACGATAGAACCAGGGGAAGCTTAGGTGGGTTGGGGTTTGGGCAAGAATATTCTTTGGAAATTTGAAATAATTCAGTATTCATTCCCATTACATGCCATTATCAGTTTGGTTCTTGGACTGACATGTCTAATTTTTGTCCACCTGAGATAAAATTATGATTGCTTTTCTTTTAAGATGGTAAGATGTGATTTGAGAACAATTTGGTTGCTATTGTTAGCATATCAAGTGGCTTCATTGAGACATCCTCATTGGAGTAATGATTGAAATATGATGATTAATAATGATAATAATGATTAATGGTACTGTTGTCTTCTGTTGGCAGGATGAGAAAACTGTGGTTTGCAGTGGTGTCGACCCAAAACTTACTTGGTTTGAGCTTCTGTCTGAAGAGATTGATGGTTTACCTGCTAAAAGGTTGAAGGGCAAGTTTGGGGCAGCTTCTGCCCGTGAACAGAATAAATGGGTTCAGTCTTTTGCAAAGAACTTCCAGTCCCATGATATTAACTCAATGGTATTCATCAAAGATGAACTTGTCAGTGGAGGTAAGTAATTAGAACCATTTCCTGTTTCACCAGTGGCTAAGGGTGGAATGTCTGGTGTAGGTAAACCCTAAGGTCTTCGGTTCAAATGGCAAGTAAAGTAGCAATTGGCTCCCAAAATATACATTGTGTGTGTGTAGTCTTTTCCTAGTTTTACTCATTGGACCGTGGCCATACTGGGGCACTCGTGTTAATTGCAGTACTCATTTTATTGTTCTCTAATTGCCAGGCTGCTAAGTTTACAAGACAAAAACAAACAACATAAAACCAGTTTTTTTTTTCAGACCTATATAAACACACACACACATGTATATTGAGTTTTAACCCCAGGTTATTAGTATCTCTATGCTTAAGAGCAATTTTAATATATATCATCATCATCATCATTTACTGTCCACTTTCCATGCTGTCATGGGTAGGACAGTTTGACAAAAGCTGGTAAGCCAGAGGACTGCATCAAGCTCTACTGTCTGCTTTAGCATGATTTCTACAACGGGATGACTTTCCTTAATGCCAACCATTTAATACAGAGTGGTACTGGGTGCTTTTTATGTGGCACCAGCAGCAGTGAGGTCACCAAGAAACTTGTGAGACAAGATAAGACCTCTTACCTGAGAAGGGAGTAGTATTGCAGGGAGGTGGCTTTTCAAAACAAGAGTAGGTATATTCAATTCATTGTTTTCTTAACAAGATGACCAAACTTAGAGGATCCAAACCTTTGCTGTCCTTCCTTCTTCCCACTCCTCTCAACCCTGAAGAAGGACTGGTAGAAAGTTTGGATATTCCGCTCCTCACAGCAATTTCATTGTGACCAGATCACCAGGAATATATATTCTGAGGTAGACTGGTACCACTTCCAAAAACAAAGAGAGAGAGAGAGAAAAATCTCTCCTCAGAATAATTTGAAGAAATAAAAGTTTATCACCAATCTTTAAAATTTGATTGAGTTTTAAGGAAATTTATATTATATTACTGGATTTGATTACTAATCTAATAGTTTAATCTAGTCTCTACTGTGGTTGGATACCAGAATTATCATAGATTGAAGGTTACTTTATGTAGGGTGGACTACCCAAGATAATAGGTGCAAGGCTCTATAGAGATGGGGTGGACTACCCAGGTAGAAACTGAGCCTTATCAAGTTTAGAGGTTCTAAACGGTTTATATTGGTGTGGATTATCAAAGTAATAGACTGAATAATACCTGACTTAGCAAATATAACTCAGAGATGCCATCTGCCACAGGAAACAATAATTAAGTTACTGTTAACACATTATATGATGTTCACTGCTAAAATGCGGGGGGGGGGGTCTAGGTCTATGACAGTCACTATGTGAAGTATCAGTCTTCTATCAAATACTGACATCAACTATTCTTCATTTCCAGGTGCTGATTCTTTCATTACCCTTATTTCACCCAAGAAGAAATGTTTCAAACTCAGTGGTATTCCTCATGTAAGTCAGTCAAAGATTCTTTAAATTCTTTAATAATGTTTCTGAAGAGTAATCCTCAATGAAATACTGTTCTCTCATCAGAGACAGTGTTGCTGCTATACATACAGACATCATTGCTTATGGAGCCCAAAAAGAGGTCACCTGATTTATTTGGAATGAGGTGGGCTGGGGACAGTCTTTCACCAACCCACTCCAACCCCTTACCCATTCATGTACTCTCTCTCTCTCTCTCTCCCCTTACCCTATCTGTTCTACTGTCAGACCCAGTTAGTCTTGTACCACATCCACCGAGGCTCACCCAACCTGCACCATATTGTTCCTTAGTGGTTAAGGACAGTCTATACATGGCCTTCACTAGACAAGGTGGGCCATACATCTTGCACATAGATGTGTAGAGTTGGATAAGGTGTTTGTTTGAAGAAGACTTGTAATTGCCCCTCCATGCAAGCCACTCGACCAATGTTTATAAAAGGGAAAATTCACCAAGTTGGTTTAATACGTTTTGGCACCAATGCCATCACTGACTTTGCTCTCAGAACACAAACAGATGAAACAGATACCACAAGACATCATGCTTGGTCCTTTAACTGTTCTGCCAGTTTGCTGCCTTGTATTGGTATTTTTTTTATTTAATCCCAGAAGGATGAAAGCCAAATTTGATCTCAATGAGATTTGAACTCAGAGCACAAACAATCAAACCAGAGAGTGTAAAATGTTCTATCCAACCAACCCCCTAATGACAACTTAACCCTCATCATTTTACTCATTGATGTGTCACTCATGTCTCATGATGTTCAAGGGAAACATCTGATTCATGTGACTCAATTAGACAAAAGGATCTTGTAGTTTTCAAAATTACCTTTGATACATTCAAAAGTAATTAGTTTTTCATACATAAATATTTTGTCATTTTAAATAATTTTGGATTGAATATTTTTTTAAACCCAATTCAATCCTGGTTTGTTTGTTTTGTAGAAGAAATTAGTCCACACTGCTGAGGTTGCCAACGTATTGTTGTTACAATATCCTACTTACCTTGAACTTTGGAAATTGGGACAAACCTCAGGGAATACAGGTAAGTGCTCACCATCTATTTACTTATTTCATAAGGAACCGAAGGTTTTTGGTTAGTTCCAGCTTATCCCTAATCAAGCATTGTTATAGTCATAACCAACCTAAGAATACATTATCCCATGTGTCTGTTCTATTTTAAGATGGTAGGTTGTGATTTGAGGGAGATTTGGCTGCTATTTCTAGCTGGACAAATAACTGCATAGAGCAAGAATGAGGAACCCCTTTGCCCTGGTGAAATTTTCCTGCACTTATATTCTAAAGCCCTTGGTTATGGAAGTCTTTTAAATCACAGTCAAGAAAAAAAAATAACAGCTTAAACCAGGACTTTCTGAATGGCTCAACCAATAAAACATCACCTTGAATTTGTTTTAGTAATTGTGGGCCACCTTATGATGAGCCAAGTTTCATTGCGGCCCACTTCTCAAGAAAGGTTGTCCATGCCTGGTTTAAGCTTTAATATTAATAATAATCCTTTCTACTTTAGGCAGAAGGCTTGAAATTTTTGTGGGGAGGGGGTAAATTGATTACATCCCCTCCCCCGGTGCTCAACTCATACATATTTTATCGACCCTGAAAGGACGAGAGACAAAGTCGACTTTGGCAGGATTTGAACTCAGAATGTAAAGTGTTTTGTCCGACATGCTAACGGTTCCTAATGAATTTATATAATTAAAGATTCATTCAAGTTTTGGGCAGTTAAGAAATTTGCTTCCCAACCAAATAGTCTCAGGATCAATCCCACTGCATGGCACCTTGGTCGAGTTTTTTTTACTACTATAGCTCTGGACTGATCAAAGCCTTGTGAGTGGATTTGGTAGATGGAAACTGAAAGAAGCCTCTTGTGTATGTGTGTTTACATTTGTGCTTTTCTGAAAATTGCCAAACTGCAAATGGTTACCTTGTCATTTCCCTCTTCAACAAATCATTTATATTGGATTTGCAACTTCAAAGACTTGTAGAGTAAAAGATGCATTCCTCATCAACCAGGTGGGGTTAGCAACTGCTTCAGTACCCTATTCATCCAACCCATTCTAACAGAAAAACAAACGAATGCAAAGAGTTTATATTTTATTGAACACCAATGCACCCTCACAGGTTTTTATGTATTTGCAATTTACTCCTTTGGTACCCGAAAGGTACCCGATCCCTGGTTTAGAGGTTTCTTTCACTCATAGAATCAAGAGGGTATGTTTCAGAATTTTGCCTTTAACATTTTCTTGTGACCAAATTTGGCAGAAGTTCCGTCTGGACATTGAACAAAAACAACAATTATAAAAGAAAGATGTTTTGGTGTTTTACACTATTTATAGTATTATTGTGTAGAAATAGATATTGTTAGTTTTGGAGACCAAGTTCTCATGTCTGGCTTTTCCTACAGCAAACTGTGGAAAATCTCTCTCTCTCTCTCTCTCTCTCACACACATACACTCACACACCACATATACATCATGAGCCAATGAGAGAATCCTTGGTCTCTCAGCTTGCTAGAAATAGTAGCCAAATCTTCCTCCTATTTATAAAAATGAAAGGCAGGAGTTGGAACATCTCTGACGACCATGCTAAGCAACAATATCAATGATTGACTACCTTATCATCCAAACTACTTCAGCACACATGTCCTCCCACCTGCCTCATCCCCTAAAATATACCTTATAAGATTATTTAATCCTAAGTTTGGGTGTTTATATTTCCAGGTGATCAAGAAATCCTAACATTAGAAAAACAACCAATAAATATGGTCCAACTGAAGAGTAAAGGTGACAAACCCATCATTTGTTCTGCATTAACAAGTGAGGCTAAGATGGTCGCCTATTCTACAAGAACAGAGTCTCGTATTTATTATTTAAATCTGGTGAGTCATTTCCTTTCTTCTCCATTTCATTTCTTTATTGCCTCCAAACATTTTGTGACAAAATTTCATAAGAAATACACTTCTTTTATCTTTTTCTTGCTTCAGTCATGAAACTTTAGCCATGCTGGAGCACCATCTTGAAAGGTTTAGTCAATCAAATCCTCCCCCACCCTGTACTTTTTTAAAAACCCTGGTACTTAGTTTAGCGGTCCCTTTTTGCCAAACCACTAACTTACAAGGACATAAACAAACCAACACCAGTTGTCAAACAAAGACAGACACACATATACATATATATATACAAATATATATATATATCATCATCATCATCATCATCATTTTAACGTCTGTTTTCCATGGTGGCATGGGTTAGACAGTTTAACTGGAAACTGGCAAGCTGAGGAGCTGCACCAGACTCCAGTCTATTTTTGGCTTGGTTTCTACAGCTGGATGCCCAGACAATAAAAAAACAGTCAAGAAGACGTACATATAGAATGTATTGGATTCATGCTTGGATAGAAAAAAAGTACATTTAACGTTTCAAGCATGGCTCTTCGTCGGAAAGAGGAGAGGGAAGAATCTGGTGAGAATGGAAGAAAATCCGTGGAACACGTGTGCCTCACATGCCGAATAATGGCAGTAGTGAAGAAGATGGAGAAAAACAGAGAAAACTGGTGTTCAAAGATAGAAGAGTAAAAATGGTCAAATTGTGTGACTATGTAGTGTGTATGTCTGTGTCTATGTGAGTGATGTATGCGTGTGTGGTCACAACAGTTTAGTGGCAATGCGCGCGCGTGTGTGTGTGTGTGTAAATTGTCTGCGTAGGTTGCAGTGTGTCCCCTTAAAGGCACCTGGTACACTCCCTGTGGTGGTTGGTGTCAGGAAGGGCATCCAGTCGTAGAAACCAAGCCAAAAATAGACTGGAGTCTGGCGCAGCTTGCCAGTTTCTAGTCAAACCGTCTAACCCATGCCAGCATGGAAAACAGACGCCAAATGATGATGATGATGATATTTGTGTGTGTGTATACATGCCAGTAACGTTAAAAACACTCGTGCCAGTGACACGTTAAAGGCACCTGGTACACTCTCTGGAGTGGTTTGTGTTAGGAAGGGCATCCAGCCATAAAAACCAAGCCAAAACGGACTGGAATCTGGTGCAGCTCCCTGGCTTGCCAGTCTCCAGTTAAACTGTCTAACCCATGCCAGCATGGAAAACGGACGCTAAATGATGATGATGATGATATATATCATTATTGTCATTTTACCATCTACTTTTCCATGTTTCCTTGCTTGCATGGGCAGAGTTTTCTACAGCTGGATGCTCTTCCTGTCAACAACCCTCACTTATATCCAATTGATGTCATAATCTCCCAGTCTATCTAACAGCTGCCTGGACATGTTTACGTGGAGAATTGGAAACAAATGACATCCTATGAACAGGCCTTTTGTTTACAGTCAGAGAACAAACATGGGTGGACGAGGAAATCTAAACTCACACACACATGCAATAGGCTTCTCTCAGTTTCTGTCTACCAGCCTATCAAATTCATACACAAGCCTTTGTTCAGCCTAGGGCTATAGTAAAAGACACTTAGCCAAGGAGCCACATGCTGAGACTGAACCTGAAACCATGTGGTTGGGAAGCAAACTTCATGACCCTAACCCTTTTTTTCTCACCGATTCTGCTGTTGTCTTCACTGTTTCTTGTACTTTCCCTTTTTCCCTACCCCCCACAATTTTCTCCCCAACACCATTTATGCCTCTATATGCCCTTAGCAACTACCTGCACTCCACACCCCTCATTAATACCCCCACCCTATGCAGATAGCCTCCTATACATGCACACAATACTCCCACCTCTTCCTCATTTCCTAATAAACCTGCAATCCCACCTGACCTCTAAAATATTTTCTCCTTCTTTTCACTACTTTTCCTCCTTTCTTTTCTTTTTCATGATGAAGGATTAACACCTGAAAAGTTACAAATCCTTTGCAGCATTATATTAATAACACTTTTCTTAAAATTTGTCCCTTTCATTGTGTTTTTCCTCATTTTCCCTCATTTATTATACATACATATATGTGTGTATGTGTGTATAAATATATATATATATCATCTTCATCTTCATCATCATTTAATGTCTTTTCACCTTCCCCCAGGTTACTGACCCATGTCAGATTTCTTCATGTCCAACAGTTAAACATATGAAAAACTTCAGCAGTGTGTTGTTACCTGCACATAAAATGGTTTTCACTCATGATTCTTCCAAATTTATTCTTGCTACAAATGCTGGAACATTACAAATCCTTAATTTTGAAAGCAATGAGATCACCTGCATCAATCCATCAAAAGGTAAGTTTTTTTGTGTGTGTTTTTTTTATTCAGTGACAAGTAGGGTGGTGGTGGGGTGGGGCTGTTAATTCTTTTATTTATTTTTTGCATAATCAGAGTCAGTGCTATGCTGCATCACACACACACACACACACACACACACACATATATAGATATACATGTATGTGTGTGTGTCTTCATTGTCCTCATTCTTATTTAATATTGTGTTCCAAGCTGGCCTGAACTGAATGGCTCAACAGGATCCAACCAGGCTGATGGCTGTGTTGGTCTTCAATGTTGTAGAGGAGAAATTTGGCTGTTTTTTCTAGCAGGTTGAACACCTATGTCGAGGCTTCATATATTGGCTCATATTGATGTGTGAAATGGGGAGAGTTTTTTAAATATTGAATAGAGTGTCTTGTTCTGCTTCTTTGCATTCTGAGTTCAATTCCTGCTGGGGTCGGCTTTGCCTTTCATCCTTTGAAGGTCAATAAATAAAGTAACAGTCTAGGAATTGGTGGACTTGTCAGAGAGGTGTCTGAGATGCCTTGTGGTATTGGTTCCAGCCGTTGCATCCTGAGTTCAAATTTCACCTTGGGACCAATGGCTGGTGCTAATCAGCCAATCATGAAAGCAGCCTCTTAACCCGTAATTAACCTCCAGGGACAAGTAGGTTTACAACCAACATAGACATTGGCAATGGCATGCTGTGGCTTTCATCCAGATTAGATCAACAATGACTGAATAGAATTTCAACAATCCTCTGCTTCATTCCTGATGTGTAGTTCCTTGGGGTATTATTTCAAAGATGTTGGTGTGATTAAATCTTAGGGTCTGAAAATGTGTTCCAAAGAAAATATTCATTGATGAACTGAAAAGACAAAATAGAATTCTATAAGTATTGAATTTTTCTCTTTTCTTTTTCTTCTTTCATTGCATTCTAAATGTGCACCAGGAATTGCTGCATCAATGCACTTGCTAGAAGTGAGCAGCGACAGCCGATATGTTGCAACAGCAAATAGCAATCGAGAGGTCAATGTCTTTGACACAATTTCTGGAGAGGTAAGAATGGTTCTAGCTGAAATAAAACCACCAAAAACAGTTCCAATATTTTATTTCTTTCCTTTGAGTCACCTTTTGGTCTTTAAGCATTTTTATCTAAAGAAATATTTTTGTTATGATTTAATCATGGGATTCCAAGACTAATGGGGGGAGAAAGACAAGAAAGAATTTGAGTCATGGTGCCAAAAGACCAGGTGGGAGAGAGAGAGAGTGTGTGTGTGTGTGAAAGGAAGATAGGATGAATTTGGTTGTGTTTGGAAATTGCTTGTAAGGTGGTTGGCATTAGGAAGGGCATCCAGCTGTAAAATCTATACCAAAAACAGACAGTGAAGCCTGATGCAGTCTTCTGACTTGCCAGCTCCTGTTAAACCGTCCAACCCATGCCAGCATGGAAAAGGAAAATATAGAATGAACCAATTTATCATAACAGCTTGTGAAGAGAGGTCTTACCTGACTGAAAAAGCTTTCAGTATACTTTTCTTCCTCCCTTGAACCTGCTATTCTTTGGTGGATTTGAACCCAGATGTCCTACATAGATTCATAGAGGTACTATCATGACATATGATGTGTCTTGAGTATTTTTAGACTTGTAGAAATCCATCCGTTTCCACGTTTGACTGCAGCTGATTCCTTCCAGAAAGAGAGACAGACAAGGGAGTGAAGAAGTAAAAGAAAGAAAAGAATTGTCTCCCTTTAAACGTACTTTATTGGTCTTCAAAGGATAAAAGACAAAAATTGACCTCAGCAGTATTCAAAAGTCAGAGTACAAAAAGCTAGGACAATTACCAGAAGCCAATCTATTTTACTAATTAGCTGCTTTATATTGTTTTGCAAAAACTTATGAATGTGTTATTCACATGTTGATGTGATGGAAGGGTGTTAGACACAGATAAAAAAAGAAAACATAAGAAAAGGATAATAAAGTTAGAGTTGGGTCCATTGTGAGCCCCAGGACTCATAAGACCAGAGCTTACCCTGGTTTCCATGGGGGTCTAAGGGGCTGAGATGAGAGCACTCCTCACTGAATGGACGCTAGCCCATTACAAGGTTAACTTCCCAGCTATTGTTGGGGATTCATTTAGAGTTGAATGAACAGGAAGAGTGTGAAAGGAAATGTTTTGGTTGAAAAACACAAAATACTGCCCAGTCTGAGAATTGAAACCATGATTTTAGAATTATGAGTGCAACACTAGGTCATGTGACTTCACCAGTGATAGAAGAAAAGAAATATGCTGAGTAGAGATGAAAAATATACTAATTAACAATCCTAATTAATATTTTCTTCTTTGTAGCATGTGACCACAGTTCCACTTCATAAAGTAATGCCGTCAGCCATGACGTTTCATCCATTATTACCAATCTTGTTTATTGTTTACAGCAACATGCAAGTAAGTGGTTTCTACTTTATTGTTTTATAATCAATTATTGATTAGGACTTTATGAAAGGAAACTTGATCCAATTGGTTGATTCTTTGCCAATAGTAATAAACAAGTGAGTCTCTAATCAATAAGGGAACTTCTATATGGTTGCTAGAAATAGCGGCCAAATCTTCCACAAATTATACCTATTGTCTTTTAAAAAGAAGGACAAGTGTAAACATTCACACACACAAACACATATAAGGGATGGGCTTTGTATAGTTTCTGATTACCAAATTCATTCACAAGATATTAATTGACTTGGAATTGTAGCAGAAGATACTTGCCCAAGAGGCCATGCTGTGGGATTGAACCCACAACCACATGATTGGGAATCAAGCTTAACCCTACCACCTGGCAGCCCCTGGGTGCCTTTAATGAAGCTTATCTGTTGCAAGCATTCAGACCAGCTCCCCAGCTTGAGGATAACTTTGTTACATTGGTTTCAGAGGCCATAAAAGGGGACATAAAATAAAGAAATAGAAAATTTTAAAAAACTAGAAGAGTAATTTAAACTACTTTATACATTCTCAATTTTATGCTGGTGGCACATAAAAAGCACCCAGCCCACTTTGTAAAGTGGTTGGTGTTATGAAGGTCATCCAGCCATAGAAACCAAGCCAAAACAGACAATTGGAGCTTGATGCAGCCCCCTGGCTGGCCAGCTCCTGTCAAACCATCCAACCCATCCATGCCAGCATGGAAAACATGTTAAATGATGATGATGATTGTTACTATTATTATTCCATTTATGAAATCTTTTTTTAAATCTGTTTTTCCCTTTAGTTTCAGGAATTTAGTTTAACAGAAAATAAATTCACTCATTGGTCAAAACAAATGAAGAAAAATTGGCATCTGCAGTGGCTTTCAAGACGAAGGAAAATCACCAATGTCAATTATAATCCATTAAATCCAAACCAGTTAATCCTTCAAGATGAAGGGATGATCTGTCTGCTCGTTAAAAATCAAGTATGTCAAATTATTGCAATTATTTTGACCTCTTCTAAGAATACAATTGTATAACTTAATGTAAAATGATGAACATGTATAATGTTTTTTTTTTATTTTGTATTACTTGTATAACCTATTGTTGGTTATATAAGCATCTGGGCAGTCACTCAGCCTGCTAGAAATAGCAGCCAAATTCCCTCAAGTCACCTTGTTTTTTACTTGTTTAGTGAGGAAGAAGGGGCAGTACCCATGACTTTTATGGGTACCTTGATATTGGTGAGCTTGATGCCATTAACATTCCAGTTATATTATTGCCAAGTCAACCCCTGCAGGAAAGACATGAGCAAGGAGAAGATTCCAGGGGGGTGATGTTCTGAGAAAGTTTAGTTGTGGGTGGAAGACCAGCCAGCTCTGAGGAACAGAGGCCATTATAGTGGGAGGTCTTCTAAATGGAAAAACATATAGGCTCCTAAAAAGATGGCCTCACTCTTTTGATACAACAAAACAATAATTAATATAAATACAGTCAATAAAATATCTGTAGAAGTATAAGAGAAATGCACTTCTAAATACAAGACAGAAATATTGAATTTATTAAATATCCAGGAACAATCTAGAACAATGTGCTGCCAACACCAGACATAGCAGAAGAAATATAAGTGAAAACTCAACAACTACACAAAAATATATTAATAAATGTAATAAACAAGTAGAAAATTGGTAAATATTTTGTTTTTAACATTAAACAAAGTAGGTAACTGTTGTAGAATAATAATCCTTTCTATACTGGGCACAAAGACCTGAAATTTTGGGGGATGGGGATAGTCAATTCAATTGACCCCAGTAATCAACTGGTACTTATTTTATTGACCTCGAAAGGATGAAAGGCAAATTTGATCCCGGCGGCATTTGAACTCAGAACGTGAAGTCGGAAGATATGCTGCTAAGCATTTTTCCCAGTGCGGTAACGACTCTGCCAGCTCGCCACCTTAACTATAATAATAATAATAAACACCAGATATGTCATTAATAAATTCCAATAGGAGCATGGTGCAGTCCTCAGACCTTGGATCATGTTGAGCTGTCCAACCCATGACAGCATGGAAAAACAGATGTTAAAAGATGATGATGAAGAGGGGGATGACGAGAAGACATTAAGCAAATTCCATTATCAAATGTTTTCCAAACATCAGTTACAATGACAACAAACACAATATTCATGACACAACATGGGATGAAAATAAGCGATCCCTTTAAATCCCTAATTTTCACTGCATACTAAAAGAGTAAAAGAGAAATCCACAAATTTAAAAGCTTTGAGGCTCAACAAACCCTAGAATTTAGCCTAAAATAGTGAATTCCAGAAGAAATTATTAGACTCACCAACATCTTTAACTCCTTCTAGCAACACTGCCAAATCCACAGAATCTGGAAAACTCAGAAGAATATATTCGACTTCTAAAGTCTAATGATATCCCAATCAATAGAGTATCATCTAAATTCATCAGCCTTAATCCTTTATCCTACGGATTACTCTGTCCAATGTAATTAATGCTTATTAATTCACATTGTTTTGAATTAATCATGCATTATCTTGTAGCTTTGAGATTTCAATGATATTTTTAGAATGACATTGTAGTGTAGGTGTAAGAGGCCAGATCTTGTTGGCTTCAACATAAAACAGGTAAAATATTTGTGCCGGATATGGCCGGTTTGAATGCTAAAGAGTTAATCCTTCAAGATGAAGAGATGAGCTGTCTGCTCATTTAAAACCAAATATATCAACTCTCAACAGTAATATACACTCCACCACCATCACCACCCTCCCCTCAACATAGTTTCTGGTGACCACCTCACTCAACCCTCACACTATTCACAAACAATGTACAACATCTTCATCAAGCAAATACATCTCATTATGACTTCCTAATTCATCAGAAATTACACTTCTAGAAAAGGTCACCGACAGCTAAACCACTAAACCACCATTGGAGTAAAACAACTGAAGTCTGCAGAATAAATGCACAACAAGGTTTCATCTTCTCTTACACTTTATTTCGGTTTCGGCTTAACAGACGCAAGGCGGCGTTCTCGGTGCGAGTGGCAGGACCGTGAAACAGACTGCCACAGGAAGTCATCGACTCGCCGACCGTCAACCAGTTCAAGGCAGCGTTGGACAGGAGGTGGAGCGA
>JAOPUL010003242.1:29592364-29603496 GCA_027564515.1 Octopus rubescens | reverse complement strand
TATCATCATCATTTAGCATCCATTTTCCATGCTGGCATGGGTTAGATGGTTTGACTCGAGACTGGCAAGCTGGGGAGCTGCACCAGACTCCAGTTCGTTTTAGCTTGGTTTCTACAGCTAGACGCCCTTTCTAACACCAACCACTCCAGACAGTGTACCGGGTGCCTTTAATGTGTCACCAGCATGATATATATATATATATATATATATATATATATATGTATATATTCTTTTACTTGTTTCAGTTATTAGACTGCGCCCATGCTGGGGCACCGCCTTAAAGAATTTTTAGTTGAACAAATGGACCCCAGGACTTTTTTTTTCAAGCCTAGTACTTATTCTATCAGTTTCTTTGCCGAACTGCTAAGTTACAGGGACATAAACACACCAACACCGGTTGTCACGTGGTGGTGGGGGACAAACACAGACACACACACACATTTCAGTTTCCGTCTACCAAATCCACTCACAAGGCTTTGGTTGACCCGAAGCTACAGTAGAAGACACTTGCGCAAGGTGCCACGCAGTGGGATTGAACTCGGAACCATATGGTTGGGAAGCACTTGCATCATCATCATTATCGTTTTTTGGCCCACTTTCCCATGCTTGCATGGGTCAGAAGGAATTCATTGAAGCAGATATTTTTATGTCCAGATGCCTTTCATGTTGGTTGCTTGTTAAACCCTCAATTATTTCTGAGCAAGGTAACGTTCTTCCATGGCTGGACATGTTTTTCGCAGAAGACTGGAAACGAACAACATCACTCGTATGATGATGTCATTTGTTTAGAACCATCACATGATGACAAGACAAGCACACACAAACACATCACCATTATTTAACGTCCGTTTTTCCATGCAGGCATGGGTTGGATGGTTCCTCTTGAACTGGAAAGTCAGAAGACTGCACCAAGCACTGCTGTCTGTTTTGGCATGGGTTTCTATGGCTGGATGCCCTCCCTAATAGCAACCACTTTACAAAGTGTATTAGATTTCTACGTGGCACCAGCAGCAGCAGTGAGGTCAGCAACTTGCAGGACAAAACCCCCTTAACTGGGGGGAGGGGTATTGATGGACAGAAAAGGTGTCCTGATGTAGAAGAGAAATATATCTACCTCAGATGGAGAGAGAGGGAGAGAGAGAGAGAGAGAGAGAGAGAGGAGAGAAAGATGGTGAAAATGTGATAGGGATGGGGGAAGGGGCCTTACACCCAAGTTACAGGGAGGTTTATATAGTGATGTGAACCAAGGAGAGGGTGAATGGACGGGTGAGTTCACAAGATTTCAAAAGGAACGTGGGAGTTAGAGGGGAGGGGAGACATAATGAGTGGGCACTGGTAGAGGGAGGGGATATTAGGAAAATATGTTGTGGGGAAGGGATTTCACAGACACACACACACATATATATATATATATATCATCATCCCTTAGCGTTTGTTTTCCATGCTGGCATGGGTTGGATGGTTTGACCAGAGCTGGCATGCTGGAGAGCTGCACCAGTGTCCTGTCTAATTTGGTATGGGTTTCTACAGCTGGATGCCCTTCCTAATGCCAACCACATTACAGTGTGTGCTGGGTGCTTTTAACATGGTAACAACACGAATGCTTTTTACGGGGCACTGGTACAGGACTCTTGTAGGCCAATCCTTTTCACCAGGGGGAGCGGCCCTAACACTTCTGCTGTGTAGGATGGGTCTTTTTGAGTAGTGTAAGATGATATATATATCTATCTATCTAGGGCGGATAAAATTCCCAAGATCCATGGACGAGTTCTCTCACCAGCGGTCTCTGTCCCTCATCATTTCCACCATGTCCTACGTCTCCCAGAGACCAGTGTCTGTCCTTAAGGCATCAATGTATGTCAACCTTGGTCTCCCTCTTCTAGTGTGTCCGTGTATATCTATCACTGTATATAAGTGTAATATATATATATCATCATCATCATCAACATGTATATATATATATACACACACACACTCATATACACATTCCTATACAATGATGATGATAGATATACATTCAGGATATCAAGTGCAACTCTTTAGTTCTGAGCTGATCAGTTCATTTAGATTCTGAAAATTGGTTCCAGATCTTCTGAAAGTATTAACTTCATGAGTACAGTTGTTTGTGTGTATATATTTAATTAACCCTTTAGCATTCAGATTATTCTGTCAAATGTAATTCTTATTAATTCATATTGTTTTGAATTAATTATGCATTATCTTGCAGCTTTGAGATTTTCATGACATTATAGGGTAGGTGTGAGAGGCTGCATCTGGCTGGTTTGAACTAAAACAGGTAGTTTATTTAGGTCAGTTTGAATGCTGAAGGGTTAAACTGATCATTATATTAGTCCTTGAAGGTTGAGCAAGTGATGGTCAACCTTCAGTCCTCAGTTCTTTCTGAATGGCAAATCAATGAAAAATTACTTTTTAGTTTTTTTAGTTGTGTGGCCCAGATGAGGATGAGCTACATCTCATGCGGCCCACTTCTCGAATACAGTTTCCTAAGCCTGAATGACATGGTTGCTCAACCTGTTATAAATAAGTCAAAATCACATCCTACCAACTTAAAGAAGAGTAAATTAGTGTAGTTCCTGATATACAAAAATGTGAAATTCCAAACAATTGGATTAAGTTCATCAGGAATATATGCTTTGGTATGGAATGCACCCAACTCTATCATCATCATCATCATCATCATCATCATTGTAAAGTTCATAACTCAGATGCAATTCATTGAGGCAGATTTTTCAGTGGCCAGATGCCTTTCCTGTTGCCAACCTTCACCTGTTTCCAAACAAGGTCATAACCAGACATGTTTTCTCAGAAGATTGAACTGCTTCTGTGATAATGATGTTTGTGTACAATTCTCATTTTGCTGCTCCAACCTTGCCATTACTTTGATCTATTCTCCTTCCTCAACCATTCCTATATCTCTCACCTCACCCCTCTCCATACTGCTATTCCCCATCAACCACACCCCCACCCTTGTTCATCACTCACTATATTCACCTCTTTCCCTCATCTGTTGCTCCCCCCTCCTATAAAAGTGTTCACTCCCCCTTCCATGACCCACTGTCCGTATCCTTTCTTAAGGGTTTGCTCCAGCACCCCATCACTACTTTCCTCTTATCTCCTCTATAACAACACACCTGTACTTGTCCCTCAATCCTACTTTAATCTTTCGACACCTGGCATAAAGCCACCCACCTCTACCTTCCCCTCTTAGTAGTGGGACCTTTTTTTCTTTTTTCCTATCATCCAAGTTTACATGCCACCTTCATTAGTGCTGCTGGTATTAAAAACAAAAGCACCCAGTACACTCTGTAAACTGATTGGTGTCAGGAAGGGAAGAATCCAACCATAGAAACCATACTGGGGATCAACACAGCCTTGCAACTCACCGATTCCTATCAAACTGTCAACCCATTCCAGCAGGGAAAATGGACAACAATGATGATGAAGGGGTCACTCACACACACACACACGTTTTCCTCTGCCAGATCCTTTCAAGGCTTTGGTTAACCCAAGGTTATAGTCGAAGACAGCCAGGGTGCCATGCATTGGGGCTGAACCTGAAACCATGTTAATCACACAGCCATGTCTTTGCTTATAGATATGAATAAAATGCTTTCTTACATCCGGGCATTTAAAGCCTTCTTATATTTAAAAGGAAGAGGAAAGTGTTGAAGAAGATTTTCCCTAAATTTACCAAGAATAACCAAAGATGAAATTCAAATAAAATGGTTTCCAGCCAACATTTTAAATCATTCTTTTTTCAGACCAAAGTCAACTTTTGATCGAACAGATCAAAGACATTCCCAACTTCACTTTTTATTTTATTTTTTAAGCTTGGGTGTGTTTTGAATAAGATTTGGTTGCTATTTCTAGCAGGCCGAGTGGCCACATAGATGCTCTATCGTGCATACGTTGCATTGTCAATCCGCCAACAGGTTTGCCTTCTTCTCTACGTCAATAACGAACGAATTGATATCTGACCGTCGTCATCTGAATATTTTATCGCTGGTTGCTTTTTGTTGTAGTTTAGCTTCAAATCAACCCTGATCGATCAAAGACATTCCACCCGTGACCATCTCTTCTTTTAGGAGTATATAAGACTAATCATCATTCATTCCGTTTTAATACGGTAAGGGGTTTTATGAGGGAGATTTATCTGCTATTTTCAGCACATTGCGCCAAGAACTCCCTCGTCGGCTTCTATTGATAACAGTGTTGTTGTTATTGGTGATGGGTGTGAGCATCGAGATATGACGAAACGTTTTGACCATTCCATCATTTTATTGAGACACAGTCTATCTAGAACTACATTATTTAAGATGGAGATTTGGTTGTTATTTCTAGCAAATTGAACGCTCACGCAGGAAGTCCCCCGTTGGCTCCTATCGATAAATGGTAATAACAACCCACGTGTCTGACTGAGATACCAATCACTGGCTGAGGAATGTTGAACATCGATGTCCCACTTTTGTTTACATCACAAACGCACGTGCTCTTACCGGAAATGTTGGATGCTGGGTAGTGTGACGTCACACCATGCCATCATGGCGGGCACCTGCCGAGAAAGTTGCGAAAACTTTTTGGAAAGTTCTTAGCTGAGTTTTTATTGAATTGTTTGACTGTTTTATCGATGGAATATTGAAATAATGTGAATGTGTTGAGTGTTAAGACATTCTTTACATTAAAAGGACATCTCTACACGTGAAGTTCTTTCGAATTATTGACAATTAATTATTTTAATTTATTTACTTTTACAAGATAAAACATTAAAATGGTTCTGGAAAAGAAAAACCTTGGAATTTTTAACAAACTTTGCTGCGTACGGAATTAAATTCTTCCACATCTCTCGTAAAATTCAGCAACGCTGTTGATAGCTTATTCTTCCTTCATAGGACTTCAAAATAACAATATAACAACGGATGGTAAAATAATTTGGTGTTTTGTTTTATAGTTTTTGTAACTGGAAAGGGTGTTGTCAATTGTCCAACAGACTCGAGTTTTATTGCAACTAACTTTGTCAAACTGAACATTTTTTTCATTGAATTGAAAACTGGCAGATTTTTTAACTCAGAACTGACTCTTTTTCTCTCTACCGCAGAAGTAAATATTTGTGAAGTATCTTTAATCTAATCCAGTTGTTTATCGTCTGCAATAATTCTTCCAATTCTGCACTCGGATGCTATTATGTGATTAATTTTAATTTCAGATTTAGTAATTTTTTTTTTTATTATATTAACTTTTTTTTTCTTTTTCAACAACTGGGAAGGCGTTATGGTTGATGGAAGGGTGATGGCTTGTAATCATGGACCATGGATAGATTCCGACAACTTTTGAATGCTTGTGAACATGGCGAGGTTCACGTTATCCTCAACCTGTTGGATCAAGGATCCGTACAGGTGGACGATGTGGACGATGACGAGATTACTGCCTTTCAAATGGCAGCTGCAAACGGCCAAGAACAAGTGGTTCGGCTTCTGTTAATGCGAGGAGCTGCTTTGGATAAGCCTAATATGGCGGGTTGGACGCCTCTTATGCAAGCCTGTCGACACGGTCATACTAATGTCGTGGCATTATTGTTACAAAATAAGACCGACTTCAATGCTTTGAATCGACTCGGCGCTTCTGCACTGACAATTGCTGCTCGGGGTGGCCACCTGCAGGTTGTACGGATGCTGCTAGATGCTGGGGCCGAATATAACAGATGTGGGAAAGACTGTGAGATCACACCGTTGATGTCTGCTGCTCAGAATGGCCATGATTCTGTTCTGAGACTTCTGCTGGACAGAGGATACGAAGTCAACTATCAGACGCCGTCCAATGGCCTTACAGTTTTAATGGCAGCTGCTCAGAATGGACACATGACCACTGCTCAAGTGCTCATCGAAAGAGGCTGTGATCCGAATTTGACCGACATTAATGACCGAACTGCCCTGGAAATGGCAAAAATGCGTGGAAAGCGAGAAGTTCATGGCTATTTAGATCGAAAAACCAAAAACAAACCGAAAGTTTGTAAGTTATTTATATTTTGACATTTTTAATTAAAGAGCACCATTTTTATATTGTTCAATTGTAATTTGGGTTACATATTTAAATATATAGACGATGGTTCTCAAAATATTTGAATTTGTGGATGGTTATCTACAAATTCGAATATTAAAAAAACCCTTCAGCTTAAAACATTCAATAAGACTTTTTGGTCCTTGAGTTCTTTAAGCAATATCCATATTTGTGGTCTTATCGATCTGTACTGACCTGGGGTTAAACAACAGCTTGCAACAAACATGGTTTTTTGGTTTAAAATATTCCTTTTGCAACTACAGTTTCTGTTTTGATCTCTCCACACAAAACCTTCAGCAAATGTTGTCTACCATGGCATCAAGTTTACCAAAGCCTTGTTCAATGGAATTTGGTAGATGAGACAGAAAAACTGTATGAAATGTTATCAGTGAGGACCATTCCTTGTTTTGTGTGCTTTAATATTGGTTTCAAGCCACCACCTGATCCACACAATTGCAAACATTTAGACAAGGTCTCTGGCTTGAGGATATCTACCTTCTTCCTCTTCTGACTCGGCCATTAAATATTATTTTCTAATTTCTGTTTTTCTTTCTTTTTGTAGCCCCAGAAGAAGTGAAACCTGACATTATAACTGCTTCAAAACAAGGTATGTCTTTGTTTATTTTGTAGCTTTGATAGGGAGTAGCCCCAACACTGAGGGGACTATACAGAGGGGCTGTGTTTTTATCATTGTTTGATGTAGCACTACTGATACAATGGTACTTTCTATTATCAGGTTGGATACAGCACTGCACACAAGGAATGGTATTGTTTAATTTTCTATCATGAGAGTCACATTGATCCTTCTACAATGTAATTTCACGTGATCACATGATCGACCTGACTATCAGATGTTGTTATACATCGCTGGTCACAATGCTTTCAAATGATGCTACCCTGCTAGCAAGGTGAGCAGGCCAACATTACCCGCTGATTGGAAAACTAGTCCGTAGCAGGGTGACCCATTTACAGCTGAGTGAACTGGAGCAATGTGAAATGAAATGTTTTTGCTCAAGAACACAATGTGCCGCCCTGTCCAGGAATCGAACCCATGATCTAGCGATTGTGAATGCAACACCCTAACCACTAGACCTCACACCTAGTGATGTGATAATGTATTTTATATGATGTAAATCTACAGCTTCATGCTTATTTTTTTTTGTTTGTTTTTAGGTGATCTTGACCGCATATCTCAGATTCTAAAAGAAGACAAGATCCAGGTCGATGCCTGTTCACCTCAAGATGGAGCGACGCCTCTTATGTTTGCTGCCATGATGGGACGATTAGATGTTGTTCGTCAATTAGTTGAGAATGGTTGTGACACCAACAAACAGGACACCATCAGTGGTTGGACAGCATTGATGCAAGCTACTTACCATGGGTAACTTACTCATTAGTTTTCTATGTTGTTGTTGTACAGCCCCAGTTTAAAAAGTCTTATAATGAACAAATGATTTTGTGGTAAAGAAGTTCACTTCCCTGCCATGAGGTTCTTGGTTCAATCTCACTGTGAGGCACCATGGACAAGTGTTTTCTATTATAGCCTTGAGTTAAACAATAACTTATGAGTAGAATTTGGTTGACAGAAACTGTGCAGAATCCTTTCACACATATTTGTGTTTTTATGTTTCTACCAGTTTAAAAACTGATGTTGTTCTTTATATTGTTATTTTATGTCCTTTTAGTCGTTTGACAAATAATCACTAAACTAATGATTGATATGATTGATGAAAAATCCTTGAAGGTTGGCTCCAGCTTGGCCATAGTCTGTCCTATGGCAGAAACTAGTAAAAAGGAAAAGCAAGTGACTAAAAGAATACCAGCAAGATAATTGGTTGGTTGCTGAGATGTGACCCCCCATGGATCTGTGTTCCAGACACATCATGTCTCTGTCCAACTGACAACCATACTTCATACTCTTCTTTTTTCTCAGGAACAGTGTACCTTGGATTACATCAACCAATATGTTCTCTTTTTAAGATAGTGGGGTATTTACTGAATTTTAGAGTTTTCTTTAAAATTTAAATAATGGCCACCACTAGTGAAACATTGCTAAACACTTTCATTCTTGTCTTTATTTTATATGAGTTGAGGGAACTTCTACATGTTCAGTTGATGTGCTAAGAATAGCAACCAAATCTCCCTCAAATTACACCCTACTGTCTTAAAAAAGTGAGAGAGAAAACATTGGACAATGTAATCCTACTCCTAACTAAACAAGGTGGCCACAACTTGGAATGTCCTTGATTATAGGTCTGGTGGATTAGGATTGACCTGGGGATAAACAACAACAAAGTTTCAGTTCAGAACAGCAGGGGACTTAGGGACCTGGGGTTTATAAGAGGAGCGAGAACCTTTACAGGTTGATAATTGTTGAAACTATTTGCTTCTGGATGGGAATCTGCTTGTGGTCACTCATATTGCTAGAAATAGCTGTGAACTATCTCTCAAATCATACCATTCTTTGTAAAATGAGAAAAAGAACTCACTGATACATTAGATAACCTAGTAATCCTAAATATGTCCTAATAAGATGAAAGAAATACCTGTAATCATAGGTCTGCTCAATCAAGGCTAACCTGGGAACTATGAAACCAATTGGATGAGGATGATGATGAGTGTGACTGCAAGATGATGTTGGAATTTGAGCCAATTATACATCATCATCATCATCTTGATAAAATAACTAACATCATTTTTTTTTCTTTTTCCAGACAAAAATCTGTTGCCATGTTTCTAATCAATGATGCCAAAACTGAAGTGAGTGTCCAAGCGAAAAATGGTTGTACAGCTTTTGATATGGCATCTCTACTTGGTTGGTAACATTTCTTACATTTAATTAACAAAACTCAAAAATCTCAACACTCTAACTTGTCATTTAAAACTGTTTTATGCTGTATTTGTTTGGCAAAACATTTCATTTGTGTTGTTGAAACCAGTTTATTTTATGGCAATGATGTTTGACATTTAAAATAGATTGATGGGTACAGTCCTGGGACTGTGGTGAGGAAGTTTGCTTTGCAATCACATGATTCCAGGTTCAATTCCACTGTGGATTATTGACCATAGCCTTGTTTGACCCAATCATTGGGAGGAAAATTGAAGAGACAGGATTTGTGCAGAAACCAGTTGGAGTATACCACAAGGCATTTTTCCCCTGTCTTCAGCCGTAGTAGTAGAGCTTTGTATGCACTGAAGCAGTACATACTATGAGCACAGCATAAATAGATTCTCTTAAATGCCCGATGGTTTATTAGAAGTAGTTGATATTGTTTGTTACCAGAGACATGTAATAAGCAGGGAAGGTGGTTGCTCTGAAAGTATAGTAGCCAGAGTAAGAATGGGCTGGAGAAAGTACTACCACTGCTGGCAACAGAGGTCTTTTCCCACAGAGTGAAAGGCAGATTGAATGATGTTTGTGTTAGAAATGCAATGCTGCATGGTAGTGAGACATGGGCCTTGAAAGTAGAGGACATGAGAAGACTGAAAAGAAATGAAGCAAGCATGCTCCATTGGATGTGCAGTGTAAGTGTGCATGAAATACAGTACAAATGTGCTAAGAGAAAAACCAGGCACAAGTGGAATCAGATGTAATGTGCAAGAAAGAAGATTGCGTTGGTATGGACGCATGATGTGTATGGATGAGGACAGATGTATAAAGAAGTTCTGATCACTAAACATGGCTGGAGCTTGTGGACGAAAAAAAAAAACCCAGGAAGACATGGGATGAAGTGGTGAAGGCTGACTTCAGGACTCTGATCCTAATGAAAAAGTTGACAAAAAACTGGGATCTCTGGCACTATGAGGTTCTTGAAAAGACCTGCCCTTGACAATGAAAATGAGCTCAGGAAGTGTTATGTATTGTGCTCTCCACCCATGTTACAATGACTAATCCTTCTGCATTAAGCCTGCCTCTTCTCCCTGCCCCTCAACAGCTCCTGCAACTAACAATCACGTCATCCCCCTCTCCTGACACCTGTATCATCTTTACTACACCTGCTGCTTGCCACCCCCCCCCCCCTCCACTTTCTTCTACATCCCTCTAGCTCTCCCAACTCATGGCTCCTTGCCCCTCCAACCTTCAACCCTACCCCTTCCGGAAGTCTACCTCCTACCCCATCCCTTCATTCTCCTTCCCATACAATCTTGCAAACTGATTCTTCAAATCTTGTGCCACGTCGCTCCATCTAGGCACCTTATTGCAATTATCTATTTCTTGCAGCTCTTTCCCCTTTCTCCTACTGTGAGTAGCCACAGATCCTCTACAAGAACCTGCACCACACCCACTTCTCATAGTTCAATGCCTCTGTCCCCTAGTATGAAGCTGACCCACACCCCACCACCAGGGTTCGTAGTTCTGCGAGCTGCATGGTGACCTCAGGACTGCAGGTGGCACAAAAAAAAGAGCACCCAGTCCACACTCTCTGGAGTGGTTGGCATTAGGAAGGGCCTCTTCCAGCTATGGGGAAACCATGCCAAAACAAACACTGGAGCACAATGCAGTCCTTGGATACATTGGATCCTGTCAAACCATCCAACTCATGCCAGCATGGAACACAGATGTTACACAATGATGATGATGATGATATATTATTATTATTATTATTATTTGGTAAGCTGACAGAACCATTAGTCTGCCAGACAACATGCTTAGTGGCATTTGATCCGTCTTTACATTCTGAGTTCAAATTCTGCCAAGGTCGACTTTACTTTTCATCCTTTCGGAGTCAATAAATTAACTTCCAGTCAAGTACTGGAGGCCGATGTAAACAACTGCCCCTCCCCTCAAATTTCAGACCTTGTGCCTATAATAGAAAGGATTATTATTAAATGCCGCCGAGGTTGAAAGTTTGCCTTTCATCCTTTCAAGGTCGGTGAAATAAGTACCAGTTGAGTACTGGGGTTGATGTAATCGACTAGCCCCCTTCCCTTCAAATTTCCGGCCTTGTGCCTATAGTAGAAAGGATTATTATTATTATCATTATTATTATTAAGGCGGCGAGCTGGCAGAGTCGTTATCGCGCCGGGAGAAATGCTTAGCGGCAATTTTTCCGGCT
>JAOPUL010003242.1:29513342-29540842 GCA_027564515.1 Octopus rubescens | reverse complement strand
TTGGTAACCTACAAGTCCAAATAGAACATTTACAAAGCAGGTAAGTAGTTTTAATGTTTAGCTTTTGGTAATCTTCTTTGGCTTCAAGCCCACAATTCAACCTCTTGAATAAGTGTCATTTGTCTTTGCCTTAGAGCAAGTCAAACCTTGTGAGTGGAATTGGTGTAGATGGAAGCTGCTCAATGGAAGCCATTGTCAGATGGATTTGATCTTGGCTGGTTCACTTAATCAATCACTCTGTTCAATACTATCACTGATTGAACAGACTTGTGGCAGGGAGATATTACTTATTGTAGCTGTGAAGTTCAGTAAAACATATACCAATAATAAACTTGGAGAACTTCTTAAAACTCTAAACTCTAATGTTTAGCCTAAAGGATTTTGGGGTAACCACTGAGGGTTTCACCCTTTCGATAGCAACCCACCTGAGACAGCCTCTGAGTCTATGATACAAACTTTTTTGTTTTAAAGTAATCTAAATTAAAAGTTTTCATCAAAATTTCATGTTTATGTTCCAAACACCAGCTTGAAACAGAGGCAGTATATTTCAACAGAAATATGTTAACAAAAAGGTTAAACAATAATTTTATCTGAAAACATCAACAACTACAATAACTAGGAAGAACCCTGTTACAAGAATTTGGCCCCTGGTTAAATGGTAACTCAGTATATCGATGGACCACTTCCTACTACAACAACCAGTGAACCAGTGAGATGGAGTTTTTTCTTTTCTATCACTGCCAGACTTCTTCTGATTGGACAATTAAAATAATTAAACAAAGCTCATTAAAATCTATTTTGTATTAAACATGAGCGTATTCTGCACAAGTTGAGAAATGGTGACGAGTAAAATTTCTTTGTAAAATAATTATAAGTTTTCTCTGTATTTATTGATTATAGAAATTAGTCTAATATTGGGGCATAGAAACCCACGACAACTAATACCCACGTGTGCTGATACCCATTTTTTCCATGGTGGGTTTATATGCCCCAATATTAAACTATCCAGATCAGAAATGGATGAAACCACTTGTATCACAGTGACACTTATTTTACAACTCTCACATGATGTCAAGACACAAATACACACACACACACACACACACGCATACATATATATGTATATATATATATATATATATATATATATATACACACACATACATACACACACGCATACATACTATATATTTCTTTCAGTTTCCATCTACCAAATCTACTCACAAGGTTTTGGTCGATCTGGAGCTATTATAGAAAATCCTTGTCCAAGATGCTACACTATGAGATTGAACCTGAAACCTTTTGGTTGGGAAGTGAACTTCTTAACACCCCAGCCATGCCATGGAAGAATGTAAAAATAAATATTTTAAAAATTCATTAAAAAAAAAAAGTCATTCTGCTGCTCCTAAAGTGAATGGAACCTGTAAACATAGAAGTCTATTAAAAGCTCTTTAAAGAAATCAAAAGAATATTTCAAATTGTAGTGATGTGTACCCCTATTTCTAAATGGAATGTTCCAGATACTAGAGTTATGAAATATGAGTTTTAAGTTGTATAGCTAAGTCAGCAGCTGTCTTTTTGGAGTTACACATTCACATGGAGTTGATGGTGCTCACCAAGTTTTTTTTTTTGTGTGTAGGTCATCATAGAAATTGATGTCTTTCAATAACAGCTCTCTTCTGGCTTTGTGGATAACTCTCTAACTATCCTCCCTGTTTTGTGTTAATATGGATTATTGCATCTCTCATTTGAATCATTCTGTATGACACTTGCCACTAAACTCTTTATAACTGGCTTTTAAAGACCAAAGCTGCCTGCTTTTATACAAGGAAGGTTAGTAATATATATTTTACATACACGCATATGTGTCTGTGCTGTTAATTGTTTCTACTAGTTCACCATTTTCTATTTTATACATTGGCACATATTGGAACTTCTTGCAAAGGACAAATAAATGATGTGATTCCTGTTCTAAGTGTAACTGGGCTCATTTTTGGTGGGTGTTTTATTATTCTTTTAGACTCTTCCTGATGAATTAAGACAATAAGATAACCCCATATTATAGCATAGACTGACTGCTTCCAGCAAAGGAATCTATTAACGTGTGTGGCTGTTAAAATGTTTTCAGTTTTGTTCCAAAACAATTGGGGGGGGGGGGGATCTATAAACATTAGAAAATCAATACAAGTCAGGTTAATATCTTGAGGCAGCTGAATATTTTCTTATGTATATTACCAAGAAATGAGTCTCTGTGGTCGCTCAACCTACTAGAAATAGTAGCCAAATCTTCAAATCCCTCCTCCGCACTGTTTAAATAGAAGAAAAAGAACCTAATCTTTATATCCTGTCCATCTTCCCCAGAACATTTACTCTAACTCCCTTTCATGTTTCTCCTGTAGCCCTTAACTTTCTGCTGTTCCAAAGGATCATTAGCTACATTTGGTCCCACTGATTATGAGCAGCTTGTGAGGCCCAGGGATGCAATCTCTTTCTTTGACTCCATCCAATTAAAAAAAAAAAAGAAAGAAATCCAGGCTTTCTTTATTAGAACAGTTTTTATTACTTGTGAAACTTCCACCAAAATAGGAATAAGTTCTACCTTAACGAAAAACAATTCTTTTTCTGTACAACACCCATAACCTTTTCTTTCCAGTATCTCAGTCACCTGACCTTTCTAATTCAGTCAATTTTGTATTGTTTTCACTTGAACGCACATGTAGTTTGGGTTAAGTCCCACTGTGTGACACCTTGGGCGCAAGTGTCTTTTACTTTATAGCCTAAGGTCATCTAAAGTGAATTTGGTCGATGGAATCTGAAAAAAGCCATCGTGTGTGTGTGTGTGTGCATGTATGTATGTATGTATGTATGTATGTATGTATGTATGTATGTATAGAAGAAAAGCTAATTTAGCAAATGCATTTGTGATTTAAAAGATAGGAACATTAAGTATGATTTAAAGTGGTCCATTATTACTTACGCACCATTGTATAATGTTGGTAATTCCAAATGTGATCTTTGCCTTGAAGAAGTGTATTATATCATTACTTTCAAATTAATACTATTGAATTAGAATGATATTTTTACTTTGAGATGCTGCCACTGATTTCAAAAGGCTTTTAAATACTTCAATCCCTAAAAATGTTTAGCATATTTGATAAATAACTAATTGTTGTGATGTAGGATATTTATGTTCTAATTATTTTTAAAAATTCTTTTGCTATCCACTGACATCACCAAATGATGTTGTGACATAGGATATGTTTTTATTGTCGTAGAATTTATTTATTGTTTTAGTATTTCGTTATCCAATGTCATCACCAAAAAATAGAAACTAGATTTTCTTAGAATGCTATATTTATTCTTAATGATATTTTTGGTAAGCGTTCATGTATTGAGATATTTTCTTAGTTTACTTTGAATTTAGTGAATTTTGGTTCACCCTGAAAACGTTGCATTAACATATATTATCAGATAATATTCATCTGAATATTTTCTGTATGGAAATATGTTAATCCAACAGAAACGACCGATGGTTTTATATGGTAAATTCTGCATTTAAAGATGGTTTTTCTCCATCCATATTTTTGTTTATATATATATATATATATACTTGTGTGTGTGTGTCCGTGTCCTTGTTTTGACATTGCATGATTATTGTAAATGAGTGTCACCATCATACAAGCGGTGTTGTTCATTCATAATCATCCTTGGAAACATGTCTGGCCATGGGGAAATATTACTTTACTTGAAATTGGGTGAAGGTTGGTGACAGGAAGGGCATCCAGCTGTAGAAAACTCTGCCTTGATGAATTCCAGCTGACCCATCCATGCAAGCATGGAAAAATAAGTGTTAAAAAGTGAATATTAAAGATATGGTAACAGTTAATAGGAAATGTCTTCTATAGTCATTGGTTGGCCAATGCTTTGTGAGTGAAGATTAGTAGATGAAAACTGTAAGGAAGCCCATGTGTTTGTTAGTCTCCACATGTGTTTGCATTGACACAACTTGGGCTGCAATGATGTTTATGTTCCACAAAAGAAAAATATGGAAGTGCAAAGATGTGGAATAAAGCATATTATTTGAAAATGGTTATGGGTTGATACCAGGAAGGATTTTTAGCCATAGAATTGTCCCAAGAAATGACACATCCAACCTGTGCTAACATGGAATAAACAGATGTAAAAATGAAGAGTGCCATTAATAGACATTCTCTGTTAGCAGCCATCTCTTTGTCTTGTATTTCTATTAGTGCAATAATTTCTCTTGTGATGCCTTGGCCAATAACTAAATTCTCCCTCAGTTGGGGATACCTTGGCTGATAACTAACTTCTCCCTCAGTTGGGGATACCTTGGCTGATAACTAACTAATTAGCAATATACATTCTATGAGTCCTGTTTGCTTCATTTTTCTCTCCAGCCTCTGGAAAGCTGCAATTGTACCTAATGACTTTGCTATCATGCAACAGTAAGGAAGCCTCTACATGGTCATTTAGAAATACCAGCTAAATCTCCCTCAAATCTCATTCGTTGTAAAAGGAAGCACACATTGGATGATGTAGATCAAGATAGACTGTGAAATGAAGACTTGTTGGCCACAGTTGGAAGATCTTTTGAACATTGGTTTACTTGATAACTTTCTTTATCTAGTTTACCTTTTACCCAGACAAACCCTTTTTTGCCACCAAATAATTCTTCTTCCACCCTTTCTCTACCCAAATATTCATTACTGCCATGACATTGTATTACCTTTTTCCATTTTGCTTTTAGGTTGCGTCGAGGAAATACACAAACTTGTTTGAAGTCTCGCTCTTCCCAGAGTCTAAAATCGTTCACAACTGATGAAGCGACCACACTTCCTGACAGTGATGAGAATGCTATGGATGATGATATATCTTAACTCCAACCTGTGTATCTATGGCAACAATACCTCGCCCTTCAAAATACCGTCACACTATAGGAAGGGGAGACAATTTAATGCTTTCTTCTTAGTGCTGGAAGCTTTGTATAAATTGGTTTTCTGTGTACAGATCTAAAGATTAATAGATTTAGCTGTTATTTAATATCAACTTCTCTTTATCAATGTCCCTGTCTCTCTTTCTCTCTATCTCTTTCTCTCTCTCTCTCTTTTTTTTCTTCTTGGTTTTGAAGAAACAAAATTCTGTTGCTTTCCAAGACTGAATTATATTTGTGTGAGGTTGTGTACATATGTAGAAGTCCGTGTATGAATACATATACACACACACACACATATACACACACACACACACACACATATATATACAAAAGTGTGTGTGGGGATATAGGGACTCAAAAGAAAATAAATCTCCTTTTCTCCATTGTTGGCTTCTACTTAACAAATTACATTTTGTTTAGAATTTTTTTTATTGTTTAAAAAAAAAACCCAACTTCTGTTAATAGAAAATGAAAGGAATCTTAAATAAAGTCATTAAAATAATGGCTTTTCTTTTTAAATTCCTTTGAACAAATTTTACTTAAACAAACTACATTTACAAAAGATATGAAGAGTGTGTACAATTCTTGATAAATTGTTTACAATCTTTATTGAATTTAACATCCTAGCAAACATATTTCCTTTACATCTGCCATTGGTTTTCTTTTATAATTTTCATTCAGTTTGTATTTTTTTTCTTAAACCCAGAGCAGTCTTTTTTCCCCTTTATATTTTGAGAAGATATTTATTTTTTATTTAATCTTGAAGAAATCCTGCTCCATTTCCCTGGAAAATTGCAGTAAGTTTTCAGTTGCCAATGCTTGCATCTTCAGACCTTGTAAGGTGTATATAGAGAGTTTTAAGCTGCTGTTTCTCATTCTAACAAAACTACTTCATAATTATATATATAAAAAAAAGGATTTCAATATTAAGTGATAAACATTTTTTTATATATATATCTTTTAAAAAAAGTTTGCCAAATTTGTACTGTGTTGGGATTTAATATTTTTCTAATTTAATTTTTTAAAAATTTATTTTATTTTTTTTTATACATCAGTTTTCTTGAATTTCATAATTTGCTCCATGTTTATTTGTTTTTTCCATCACATAAAACATATCAGCATTAAGAATTTACTTTTTACAAGATTTTTAGAGAAAGATACAAATCAACTAATTCTGGGTTTTGTCCAATACAATCAAACCCAGGCTATGATTGGTACCAGCAGCTTATAACCAACATTTGGCTGCTGGATTTTTTAAAAATAAGTTACTTCTAGATACCTGTCCATTGTCATAATTGTATCTGGTTTCAACCAGTTAAATTTAAAGGGGTGTAGACCAAACAAGGCAACTGCTCAGGGATTCCTTTATAAACTCACTTATAAAGGGAATCCTTTGAAAAATTTGAGCAATACACAAACATTTGTTGAGTTTTTAATCTAACCTTTTGCCTTTAGGTTTCATATATTTATATTTAATTTTGCCCCAGTTTCAACTAGAAACAAATATGGAATCTTGATTGTCAATATTTGATGAAAATGATCAAGGAATAGGTTGTTTTTTTTTTTTTGTCTTCCATGCATCCTTCTCCAGCTTAAATATTTTTTTTTTCTCTTAGTGACCAGAATGAATTCTACTTTTTTCTTTTTTTTTTTAGTCTGCAAGAATCTTGTGTGTTTTCCATGTTGACAATCAACGTAGTAACTCTGTGCGATGTTTCTACTCCACCAATGTTATTTCCCTAATCTTTCCTGCAGTAACATTTTTTTTCCCCTTTCCAAACCTAACCCTTTTTTTTATACCTTACATGTGCACTTTTCTGCATTCAATGTCTTTTAAAGTTCTGTTCACACTCAAACATTCTTTATTTCTAATGCAGAATCTCAATATTCCCCCCCCCCCTTTCTGTTGCACAACCAAAACTGAAGACTAAACAGATTTGTAGTGTAGACAACACAAACGATGAGCTTAGTAAATCTGATGAAAAAGAAAAACAAACTTATTATTTTAGCAATAAACCCCCACACCCTCCAAAATATAGATCTATGGTTATTACAAAGTTTTAGAATAATTAGTTAAATACCATGTTCCATTTAAAATTTCTACTTTTATATAAGAATTCAGTTGTAAATCTCTTTTTTTTTTTCAGGTGTCTTAAAATGTCACCTGGGCATTTTAATTTGGCAAATGTTTTACCCTCCAATATTTAACTGTTGCCTTCAAAGCAAAACAAAATTCTTCTTCAAAATATTTTATTTTTTATTAATTTATTTTTCTTTATATTTATGACAAATTATTCAGTTCTGACATCATCTGCACTTAAATTATTTATGAAATCATTGTCATTTCTTTTCTTTTTTTTTTTTTTTAATTCTTGTGCAATGACCAAATAGATTATGGCATTGGGGTGCAAATTCTTATTCATCTTCAAATTCTTATTCATCTACAACAATTAAGTCCATGAGCAAAATACTTCATTAAAATTGCCGAATTCATTGTTGTCGTCATCATCATCATCATCATCATTATTATTATTGTTAATATTAAGAGTATGTTAGGAATCAATATTAACAAGCACCATTACGTTTGTTGCCCATTCTACAAAACATTAACCAATAAATTGTGGATAAATTCTAAAGAAACCAAAGCCCAGAAAAAAAAAAAAGAACCAAAGTCATGATCGTCATTAATTGTTCAGTTCCTTTCTTCCATGCTGGCATGGAAGAATTCAATCTTTATATTGAAACCAATTGGTTATTATAGATATTCATAATGTTTTGTCTCTTGCAATACTTTGGTACTGGCCTCATAATTTCAATGATTTAGATTTCTCGTCCAGTTGATTTTTTTTGATTTTTTTTTTTTTTTTTTTTTTTTTTTTTTTTTTTGCATGTATATCATGATAGTGTCTGAAGAGTCTGCCACTAGAACTGCTATTGCCAGTGTCCACCTTAGTCAAGACACTTCATTCTTCTTTGCTCAGTTTGTCTAACAAACACCCAAAGATACATTTAGTTCTTTGCTGTAAGCAAAGGGAACACTGAAAGTTGACAAGTGATTTTTTTTTTTAAAGCTTTCAGGACTGATATCAAGTCTGTCATGAAATCACTTGCATTATGACCCTGTTTAACCAATTCTGTCTTCACCACACAAAAGTAAACTGGATAAGAATTCATTTATACTGAATATACATAAATGTTTTGAGTGACAAAATTAGTTGCAAGACCAGTGAACATTTTAGCTTTATTGGTGAAATTCAACAAGTTGTATTTTTTTCATTATTTGGTTTTGCTATGTTTCTAGGCATGGCTGTGTGATTAATAATTTTGATTCATAACTTCATAGTTTCAGGTGCCATTCCATAGTGTGGCACTTTGGGCGATGTTTTCTAGCATTGTTTTAGTCAAAGTGAAATTTGATAAATGGAAACTGTTGAAGCTCATTGGAAGAACCATTCTTTGGTAGACTTAAACCATTATTTGGCTTAACAAGAACACCACTTGGTCTGTGAGTGCCTTTGATGAAGTCAACTCTATAAGAATTCTAGTCTAAGGATTATTTCTTCCCTTCTTACCAGTCTTTGGAGGTCCTGAAGAGTCGTGGGTACTGTCTTTACTCATACAAGTCATTAAACAAACCAACTTTTGAGTGTGGCAAAAATAGTTGAAAGAGAAAAAATGTTTGGTGCCATTGTCTTACAATTTGCTAAATTTACCAATGGGATATTTTGATTTTGCAGTTTGTGTAGAATTTCTAGTTACATTAATTTACCTTCTGAATCCAACTGGATTTCTTTCCCTCCCTATCTTTCTCAATTTTGTAAAATAATACCAGTAATATACTGTTGATTCAGCTGAGCAGATGTCCCTCCACTATAAACGTGTGGCCTTGTGCTAATATAAAATCTTCACTAATATTTTAGAACTAAATGGTTGCTACAAAATCCAGTCTTGAAATTCTGTTTGCTTTTTTTTTTTTTTTATTCATCTGCTGTTTGTTCCTTATAATCCATGGAACATGTTTCTTGTTCATCTTCTTTCTATTAGCTTTTATAATCTGTAGTCTCTATATATCTCCTCGGCGTCTTCATTCTGTACTGGAAGAGAGACGACTACTACTACTACTACTGTTGGCCATGTCTTCATGCCTGTGGCCACCACACCGAGTGACTCCAGTGTGACAAGTGTATCGATGTAATCTGTTGGGTGGGGGTGGGAGACATGACCTGTATCCTTTCTCTCATTATAATCAACACCAACTCTCTTTGCTGCTTTCAGCACAAACGAATATTCCATTAAGTTTTAATTACTTTTCAGATAATTTTTCAAGAAATGCTGGAATGAGATATTGTTGTCAAATGCCAGAATTCTTGTTAGTGTTGTTTTTTGTTTGCTTTTTTAAGCTCCCCATTGCATTCAAATGAAACCATTGCAACATCGGCACTGGCTTGGCAGAATTGGTAGAGTAACATGCAAAATTCTGTGCAGTATTGAGCAAGGTCCTTTTAATGTCCTGAGTTCAAATCCAGTTGAGGACAATTTTTACCTTCTTTCCAGAATTGATGAAATAAGTTGCTGTCATTTTGTGGAAGCTGATGTTAGCATTAATAACCTTCTGCTACAATATATAGTTCTATACTTGAGATAATCCATTATAACAGAACAGTTACATTGCTAGGATCATATTCAGTCTATTTCTATTAAAACTAGGCATTAAGAGGAATCAACTAGTTAGGTTGTTAGGGGGAGCTCTGGTTACTTTAGGGTCAATGTACTTGACTTACCCACTTCCCCCGAAATTGCTGGCCTTGTGCAAAAATATGAAACCATTATTATTTACAAAGGTGGTGAGTTGTCCAGATTGTGTCAGGAAAAGTTTGTTAATGCCTGTTGTTCCTGTCTTTTCTTGCTTGAGTTTTTCATATTCATCTAAAATATGAGAGAGGTGTTCGTCAGATGAACTTTCATCATCCTTGAGAAGATTCATGAAACAATATTCATAAAATAGATTTTTTCCATATGTTTGGGTTTATTTTTTTGGTGACATGTTTAAGGAATGCTGATTATGTGTTTAAAAAGATATTCGGTGGATCTAATAATGAATGCTAATCGTTCTGATAATGGTGCATTTTGGTCAAATTTGGTGTTGCTTGTTATTTATTATCAGTGGTGTTCTTTTTATAACTTGGTTCTGTTTGAATTTAA
Organism: Octopus rubescens; assembly: GCA_027564515.1. NCBI lineage: Eukaryota > Metazoa > Mollusca > Cephalopoda > Octopoda > Octopodidae > Octopus > Octopus rubescens. Next base: position 29,530,686 of record JAOPUL010003242.1, on the reverse strand, counting down.
CAGCAACTTCTCAACTCCTTCAAGTTTTTTTGAAGGTTTCTAGAGTGAAGTTTGGTTCCTCTATTATTCCAATTTCAACATTCGTTAAATTTTGAAAGGGTAAACTTGTAGTTCCCTGTATAGTGCTTACATGTGTGAATATGTCAGCAATGCTTCATGCTTTTTCCAGTGTTTGGTAATCCTCTAAGTACCAACAAGTTTTCTTTGATATTTTTTTGAGTAAGTAAATGCCAGATGCTAGTAACGAATGTAGATTCTTCAATATTTTGTTTCATTAGTTTTGATTTGAATACTTTCATTGATATTTCTGTGTTTAGGTTGTGTTGTTGATTGTTGAAATAATCCTAATCCATTTTTTTTTTTTTTCTTTTTTTTTTTCGAATTTGATGATGAATGATTTACTGTTTTTATTTTCTCTCATTTTAGTATTTTCTTCATTTCGGTGCCGCACATAGAGTGAGATATGGCTTTCATGAAATTGTCATTGTTAGTCCTATTTAGCCGCCAGTATATTTTCATGTCTTGTTTTGTTCTAAACTTTCATGCAGTGAAGAATGTAGGAACAATAATTGAACAGAGTTAGAGTTGTTCCTGATTATGTCTTGAAAGTTGGTTCGTTTGATGTTGAAGGTTTCTCAATGTAGTCTTGTGTATACCATTCGCTGAATTCTTTGTTGATTGATCCAATTCCTTTTATAATTAGGTATCTAGGTGCCTGGTAAAAATAATTTGCCATTGAAGATGGAAATTTTATTCTTTAGCATTCAGGTTTGTATCTCTGAAGATTTGTTGCTTTTTTTATATAAATTTCATATGTATTTTAATTTTTGATCTTTTCCTGGTCCTGATTTGTGGTGCCATATGATATGGAAATGGTCATATACATTCCATTCTTTTTTGGAACATATAGCTAATTCTTTAGTATGGTATATAACACTTGTGTTGTTTTGATGAATCAATTGTAATATCTTGTAGTTTGCATTGAGTGAATAGGAATATTTTCGCGTTCCGTTTTTGTTAAATTCATTTAGTATCACATTGTATGGTTGAATAGGTTCAGCGTCCGTGTTCCATTTAAAATCGTTCTCTTCTATTCAGGGATAAATGCACATAGGCATTTTCTCCCCTTTTGTCTGAAATTGTTAAATGGATGAGTTTAGCTGTAATATTACTCTAACGGAAAGCTTGTCTGGTTTTACCAGTTCTTGTTATTTCAAAATTACGTAAACCTTGTGGCCATTTACATATGTTAATCTTAGAAGAGTTGCATATTGTTGCGTTTGCTGTTCCCCATGCCATCCACCCCATTTGTTGTCAACTTCCATTTATGTATTTGAAATCTACTTCTGATTCATATGTTATTGTTATCATGAATGTGATTTTTACTATTTGATTTTGAGAGTTTAATATAGGTATGCAATATAATGTTGCTAATGGTGGTGGATTTGAAGGATTAATTGGAAATTGTGTTAAATGTGATTTACCTGTATTTTCTTCTTCGGTCGTTTTGTCTATTGCTAGATCGCTCATCCATATTCCGTCTGTTGTAGGTGACCATTGTGATTTTTTTAGCTCCCAAATATGTATTAATTTCGCTTGGTAACCCATTCATTAATTTAATAGTCGGTGGTTCAAAAGTTGTATTGAATGCATAATAACCCAAAGCGTTAAACCAATTAGGTGTTCTGTTTACCTATGTGTAATTTTCTGTTTGCCCTGTCTATAATGGTTTCCAGTCCTCTGTATTGAAGTATGATAATATTTCTTGTTCTTGAGTTTGTGCTGTTTTAGTGTCTTGCCATAACCACTAATCTTTTCTTATTAATCTATTAGCTTCCATCTGTTGTAATTGACCTTCTTCTCTTGTTTGAGGAATATTGTGTTGGAAATTGAAATTTCTATGAAATAAATTATGTTTGATTTGGATATAAAGTGTATTTTGTGTCTATGTATTGTGCTAACCATGGTCTTCTATTGAATGTTGTATTAGTTGTTGTGTTTTGTAATGTACTGTTTGATATTTTGTATCTCACTGATTTCACTCTGAAATTATTTGCTGGCATTAGATATGTTTCTAATTCTGCTATTGTCATGCTAGCTTTTAAGTCTGTATATGGAATTACACATGCTCTATGTACAGTTCTTAGTGCTATGTATTCTACATCATATTTTCAATAATATGTTTTGTCTATAGGAGCATCGAAAGCGTTTACATAATGTATAAAAGTTCTTGAGAATATTTTGGATTCTATTGGATTTATATCTCCAGTTGTTGGTGGTGAATCTCCTGTTGCCATAGCTACTCTGCCACCTGGAGATGGACCTACCTGTGGATCTCCCATGTCTGATATACTTTGTGAGTCACCTGAACCACTGTCTTGTGATTCAACTAAATCTTTGTCTGAAACTTCACAAATTTCTTCTTCGTTTTTGTGTGATTGTGCCTCTTTGATTTTTCTTTTTTTTTTACTGTAAATCAGTATTTCTTTTGGCTTTATTACGTGTCTGACAAGTGTCGCTGATACCCCCGTTGATCTCTTTTGTACATTTGATTAAATAATCAGCTTTGTCTATAGATATCTTTGTGTCACCGAATTCAATGAGTTTTGCAACAGTTATCTAATTCGTTTACTGGTTTTTTTTAAAAATCGTTTGTGAAAGGACCAGAATAATTATAAAATGGTAAATGTAGTGGCATGACTTTCCGATAATTCTTGAAGAATTTTACCATCTCTGTTCTTTAGTTCTTCGTAATTCATTTTCGTTTTTTGTTGTTCTTCAGTTATTCTATTCTGATCAATGGAATATCTTCGTTCTCTCTTCTTTGCCGACCGCGCTCATTGTGATTGAGTTTGGTGTCTTAATATATATATATATATATATAGTGATATTTATTTTTTTATGCCACGTTGCAGAAAATATTCTGCTTAGTCAGTTGAAAGTTACCGCCTTAAATGACCCTAAATAAAAACAATTGTAATTTGATACACTGTTCGGATGATGCACTTGCTCTTTTGGCAAGGGAGACAAGGAAGGAAGGACGGAGGGAGGGGGGAGGTGCATGACACAGCTATAGCATAAAGGCTCTTCATGATTGCCTCCACCTCCCTCCCGACCTGCTTGATTCCCTTGCCAAAAGTTTAATTCTTAATATTCTGAGTTCAAATCCTGCTGAGGTCAATTTTGCCTTTCATCCTTTCAGGGTACCAGTCAAGTACTGGGGTCAATGTACTTAACTAACTCTTTCCTTAAAATTGCTGGCCTTGTGGCTAAATCTGAAACAATAATTATTATAATTATTGAAATCGAGGGAGGAGGAGTTGCAAAACCATTGAAAAGAAAATTAAAAACAAAAATTTGATTTTTTTTTTTTTTTTTTTTTTCCTGCAGGGTTTATTAAAAATTAAAAACTGAATAAATTATCTTTTTTCATCATTTGTGATGATGGTTGGCTCTTTTAAAAATTATTTTTAATTAAAAAGTAATAACTTTTGATTTTTTTCTTCTTTCACCTCAGTTTGTTGCATCAAATGATTTCTTGACTTTTGTCAATAATTCAGGAGACAATTCTGAAATTGTAATGCCCACATTTGTGTTTTACCATTTGTGTTTCTGGTATCTCTGTTGGTGAGTAGAAACAGTCTTTCTATATATTCTCTCTCTTCATATAGTGTAGAGGAAGGGTTCCATGTTCTTCTCAACCAATTCTAAACTGGAAGAATTTAAGACAATGTTTTTGTTGGAACTATTACCAGTTGGTAATTGGAAAGATATCTAAATTAGAAGATAACAAGAAAGTTTGGTCATTCTGCTAGTGTTGCTGATATTTTCTGATTTAAAAAAAATCCATTTTAAAGTTGGTTGGAGATATTTACTTTCATTTCAACCAATTCCTTAAAGATTTTCCTCCTCTTCTTTACTTTGTTGCCATTGTTAAACCCCAGGCTTGTTTTGATTAAGGAATTCTTTCTTCAAAAGCATTGACCACCCCATTGATTTTTCTTTCCAGACAGTAAACTACATTATCTAACATGTCCTTCTTTTATTTAAGATGGTAGGATGTGATTTAAGGGGTTTGGTTGCTGTTTTTAGCATGTTAAGTGACCATGTGAAGCTCCCTCATTGAAGGTTTAAGTAATGACTTGGGATTTTTTGAAATTCTGGGTTCATTGTTTTAGTTTCCTAATTTATGCATAAGATTGCAAAACTTTGCTGACCAAATTTTCAGACTTAACACTGATTGGTTGATCAAGTTTATTTAATATATTCATGCAAAATATATGTAAAAACAAGAAAATCTTTATTTCTCAAATTTTACATGATCTTCAAAGAGTGAGAAATTTTTCAAAAGTGTTAAGTTTCCTATTTTGTCTTGAGATATTCTTCCACCTTCAATGAAATGGTGAATTGGTGTCCTTAACTTGATTTATACAGATTTATAAATTGTAAATTTATAAATTTATAAACAGATTTATAAATCAACTAAATTGTATTATTTAATGTTACAGGATTTTAACTGTAAATGTAATAAGATAAAAAGTTAGTTTGTTTTTAAGGTTTTAGGTTTAATCTGTCCAGTTTAACCTTACATTTGGGTCCTGAGTGCCTCGAATAGAGTTCCCTTTATGCCAAGCATTTAGGGTTGGTCTCCAGTCTGAAGCTAACATCCATAAAATAACTTGTTTACAATTTAATTTTCTGTTAAAGTATTTTAATAGGGAGAGTAAAATGTATCTTTTAAAAAAGAAACGGTGCTAGAAAATAGTTAAAAAAAAGATTTCAGTTTCTTTGTTCCTCATCAACATGAAGTAAACCAATAATTTTGGTAATTTCATTCCACCAGGAGCAGAATTGTTAATGTCAAATAAAATACATTCCAGTGTTTAGTTAAGACTCTTTATGTTTGGTGTTCAAATCCTGTTGAAATTAACTTTGCCTTTCATCCCTCCTGGGTTAATAAGTACCAGTCAAATATTGGGGCTGATTATAATCAACTGTCTCCTTTTCTTTAAAATTATTTGGCCTTGTGCCTAAGATAGAAATGATAATTATTGGTATTATTTTGTGAAACAAATTCTACAAGATGGTAATCCCCACCCCTCCTCTAATGTTTAGGTTCTTTTCAGAACTTCTGACTCTGAAAAGTTATCTTCACACTCCAAAACTTGAGGTGAAGGTTTTCAAAAGAGTGGACTCTACTAAAAGCATTCAAAGACCAGATAATGGTTTTCAAGAATGCAGATTAAGTTTACTATTTTGATAAAAGAGACTTTCTTGCTGAATTTTATGTTATCTCGGCTGAAAATCGTTGTCTTGTAAATGTCATTAAAAGATGCCACACTAGGAATTTCAATATTAGTTAAATAGTTTCTACTGGTTGTTAATGAATTTTTTTTTTTATTGAAAATTTAAAGACATACAATAATAAATTTTTTTCCATGAGTCACTTTAACAAATTAAATTTGTTTAACATATTTCATATCATTATTGGCTGTGTTAATTTCATTAGTTGCGGTAACTATTGGTATTTCTTTTTAATTCTGTATTCTTGCTTAGCATTGGTTTCCTGTAGCCTCATGGCTTAATCGTTGTTTCCATATTAGGCAATTTGGTACATAGAGAATTTTCTTTCCTGTGGGTTCCTCTTATCTCTCAAAGATACAAGAGCAAATTCTTCCAGTTGAGTAACAAAAATGAATGCTTGATTTAAATGTTTGATGGGGGTAGATTTATAACAGCTCATAAAACTAACCATTGGTGGTGGGTACATGCATGGGTGAGAAGAAAATATAGATTCCCAGTTTGAAACTTCTTACTAATGATGCTGTGGTGGATCCCTTAAGAATTTCTCTCCAATTGTTGTGGTTGGGTGAGTAACAATTTTGCTTCACAGTCAAAGAGTTCACCATTTGATCCAACTACATGGCACCTCAGGCAAAAGTCATTTACCATAGCACAAGGCTGACTATTACTATGTATGGTATCTGTTGGTGGAGATTGTGCAGAAGCCTTGTGTATTTGTTTTATCTCCTTTGCCAATGTCTATCAAACTAAGCTATGGACACTCTGTTGTCCCTGTTATTAGAAATGCAAGGAACCTGAGATTGGACAGTTGGAAACCTGCAACCAATGATGCTATTGTCTACGAATGGCTACTTCTGTTACTACCAAATAGCAATTAACCAATAGAATGATGGTAAAAATTTGGTATCAGTATTGTTGTGATAGTAAAACCCTAAATTGCAAGTCCTAGACTAATTTACTGGCCAGGTGGTGTTATGAGCAGATATTTATAACAATCATCATTGTATATTTTATAGGATTCTTTTTATTTCTAATTTTAGCTTCTCAGGCATTTGACATCTTTGAGGTGCCACATAACTATCAATAAAAATTAACTGACCTCAATGAATAGTGAGTTAGATGCAAGTTACTGTCAGCATATACACCAAACTAGTCCTTAGTGATATATGGATCTAAATTTCATTTAATAATTTCAAGTTTAATCAAAGATTCTACCAGTTGTGTGATGATATATAACAAGAATTGCTACCCAAGTGAACACCAGTTCTTTAACTTTACACCACTAAATACTTCAACTTAACATTGAATACCTAATTAAAATTACTAATAGTTCTTGTTGCTTTAGAGAAGTTTATGAGTGAATCAGAAATTTAAGCTTTAATTAAATTAATTTTTATTGGTCCTGCAAAATGGAAAAAAAATCTATTAAGGTTTTTGTCACCAATGTTGATAGAAGACTAAATTTTAAGATATAACATAATTGCTTGGAGAAAACTCATCTCGAATCTCAAGTTTTTAACCCAAAGTTGAGAATTTTTTACAATGTCTTTCTTATTGTTCCTTCAATTATGCTTCACTTTTGACATTTCCCCTTCATTTCCACTGTTGTAAATAGAAGTTTCTACAAAACTAAATCTATGGTTTAGTTTATCAGTTATTTCATGTCAAGTGAATGGGATGCAGCTTTGGTATGTCTCACTTTAAATCTCTCTCCTTAACTTTGTAAGAATTATGTATTCATATATTAACAGTAGCGAATGTTCATAAAAGCCAGTCAATTTTCTTTGGATAAACTAATGTATTTATACATAATTCTAAAGACAATTTTTTTTAAAATTCCATTTTCAATAATTAGTAGACTTCAGGCTAGGTGGAGGAACTCCAATTAAAATATTGTTCACTGTTCTGAGATCCAACTAGATTTTCACTTGTGTAACATTTGACATTTGTTCATAGCAACAAAGTTCAGTTTATTAAATTTTTTGTTTCTAAGCAAACACTTTCTTTACTTAAAAGCTGTCTTGTTGTGTAAAAATAGTTTATTTTCATCTAATATTTAAAAGGCCATACAAGATTTGTAGAATGATGATAACCTCTTAGTGAGTCGGCTTGGATAATCACAGAACTGACTTTTGATCCCTGGTTTCATCCATTCTGCTTCTTCTACCTCAAGTTTCACTGCTAAATCAATAATTGATGAATTACTCATTCCTTCAGGCAGAATTATTTTCTCTTCACTCCTTACAAAAAGACAGTTTTAAGTATCCCTCTATAACCAGTTGTTTGTTCATTTAATAAGGTCAAATCTTGCCTAAATGTCTGTCTTCAGTAAAATACTTTAGACAAATATATTAAACAAAACACAAAACATTAAAAGTTCTTTCCTAACTTTCAGCTCGTTTTTAATTGTAGCTGTGTTTTATATCCAAATACAAAAGCTGGATTTTATACACTAGTTATGCTTTTGTAGGAAATAGCTAATAATTGTTGAGCTGGCAGAGTTGGTAGAGCATCAGACAAAATGCCTGGTGGTATTTCTTTTGGCTATTTCTGAGTTCAAATCCTGCCGAGGTGAACTTTACCCTTCCTCCCTCCAGGGTCAATAAAATAAAGTATCAGTCAAAATTTGAAAGGGAGCAAATTTCATGAAAGGCAGCAAAGCTGGCGGAATCATTAAGAGCTTGGGCAAAAATTACCATGCAGTTGTAGTCATTCCATCTTTTTACATTCTGAGTTCAAATCCCACTGAGGTCAACTTTGCCTTTCATCATTTTGGGGGCTAAGTACTGGGCCGAATGGTATCCCCTCAAAACTGCTGGTCTCGTCCCTAAATTAGAAGCCATTATATATTTGTTACATCATGAAATGATTCTTCAAAATTACATTTCTGATTTCTAAGTAACCAAAAATGACAAAATCTGTTTGTATTTGTTTAGTCTTTAGTCAATCTTGATCAAGAAGATTTATGATTGAAGTCATTTCAGCTGTAACCAGCCTTTTTAGCAGTATCTAGGTGTTATCATTATCTGAGTTCATTTGTCTTTTTTAAATGATGCTAGGATATGATTTGGCTACTATTTCTAGCAGTTTGAGTGGCTATCCAAAGGCATCGTTACTGATTCAAGGCTCCTCTTCCTTTCTCTTTTTTTGTTGTTGTTGTTGTTGGAGAATGAATTTGGTTTAAAATAAGGTCTCTTGAAGAGCCCCCCCCCCCTTTAATGCTGCTAGCCATTTTGACTTGAATAGTGACATAGTGCCTCTGGAAACCTCAATTCTTCCATTTTTTTTTTCTTTCTTTCATTTTAATCCCATTAAACTTCCAGATTTGTTTTAACTATTTTTCTTTTTTTTTTCTCCTCCAGTGAATTGTTTCTGGTTCATTGATTTTTCAAACTTCACCTATCATGACAGTTTGTTTCAATTCCACCACCGCCATCATCCTCATCTTCATCATAGTCCACGGCTTTGTGTTTGTCATAGTTAGTCATCTCATTACAAAAAAATAATGAAATAAAATAAATAATAAACTAATTACAAAGCAAACATTCCAAATATAATTTTTTTTTTTTCATTTTATTTTTACTTTTTAATGTGAATTCATTTGTACAATTTAATGTTATTTTTTGTTTATAAAAATTATAAAATTCAAATAGCTTTTGAAAATAAACTGCTGTGGACATTTCATTTATAAGAGTTTTATGCAATTTTCATTAATTCATTATGAGAATAAAGTCAAGAAATTTATCACAAGGGATAATCAATAAGAGATTCTGATGTCCATTTTTAAAATCTACAAATTAACCCTTTGAGTCTGTGAGTATGCTTGAGTAGGAGAGCAATTTAGTTTGACTAAATTCCAGGAAGACCCAAAAGCAGGTGGCCCACATTGGTTTTGTGTTTACGGCTTGCTAATTAGTAGAAACATCATTATTTTCAGTTGTAACTGCAAAGCCATGTGGCTTGTTTGCTTCTGCATCTTTCAGGGGTATAGTCAAACAAAATTACTTCCACTAAAGTGTATTTTCAGGTCCAGCAGGTAAAGTTAGCTTTTGATAAATCAACTTTGAGTTTTCAAAGTCCGGTAGGTATAAGCTGCCCCAGTTTCAAGTTGAAGCCATTTTCCTCTTCACCAAAAACTCCTAAAAGAAAATTTGAATGTCACAACTCCTCAGTTTCTTTTGCTCTTAGAATTAACAATTACAACTGAATCAAGTGGTATGCGTTTGTATGGTGTTAACCAATCTCTTAATACAATTCTCAACCACTGTCAACTTTATCGGGGAACTTCAACAATCTTGAAGGTGTAGAAGGGAGATTAAATACATGATAGTTCTATCAACTTTAGAATCTTTTAGGAAGTTGAGTGACAATGTAGGGGAATGGGGGAAGTTCTGTCAGGTCAGAAGATTCGTTAGAACAGCGTGACTTCCAATCATTTGAGCAGGTGACTAATTAGAGGCTTTTGTCAAAGGAATGGCTCTGTCAGGAGAGGACCATCTCTGACTTGGAGCAGGTCAATAGTGTTAGAGGCTCCACCAGATCAATGTATTTCCAATCTACAATGATTGAGGTAATGGAGATTAAAATCAATAACCTGGATGAAGTTCTTGAGCCCCAGGTCAACCCTAATTGAATAAACTTATAAGGTGTTTCAGCCATGGCGTGTCTGTCCTTTTATAGATCAGACTTCATTGTCCAGTGTATCTCTCTTTAAGATAATAGTGTGGGGATTTTAGGGAGATTTGGCTGCCATTACTAACAGATCAAACAACAACTTAGGGGCTCATTCGAATAGCAGTATCAGGGAGCTCCAGTACGCAAACGACAATGCCACTCCTATCTCCTGCATTGCTGACCTCCAGCACTGTTTAACTCGTCTCCGAAGCCTACTATCGCTTTTGCATGGAAGTGAACGCGGACAAAACGAAGATACTTGAGCAACCTGTTCCTGGACAGGAGATACCAGAAGTTACCATCAGCATAGGGGTTGCACTTCTGGAAGTTGTCAATGACTTTCAATACTTTGGCAACACTCTCTCACAATCCAGAACATGCGAAAGAGACATCCATCACCACATCAAATCCACTCATTGGGCTTTCGGAAGACTCAGCAAGCAAGTATTCAATAACCACAGGCTCTCCCTCCAAACAAAACTCATGGTATTCCGCGCCGTTGTCATCTCCACCTTGCGAGACATGGACCCTATATTGAAAAGACCTGAAAAGGCTTGAGAGCGTTTCCAACAGGCCAAGCTTTGGCAGATCCTCAACATCAAATGGCAGGATTGACGTAACAACAATGAAGTCCTCAATCACTCAGAAATGCCAAGCATTAAAGCCATGATCCTCAAGCATCGCCTCAGGTGGTCTGGACATGTCATCCAAATGGCCCCTTCAAGACTTCCACGGACCATCCTCTAGTGAATTCGTCAATGGCAAAGGACATCGAGGAGCACCAAAACACAGATTCAAAGACCAACTGAAGTCTTCCCTCCTTCAAGCTGGAATCAACCCTAAAACCTGCGAAACAGAAGCCACCGACCGTCCATCATGGCGGAAAGCAATTCATTTCAGTTGTTCCACCTTCGAGGAGAGCAGAAAGACTGAAGAAGTAAAAAGAAGACAACGCAAGGCCCGGTAACTCCAGCCAAGACCACCACCCTCCCTGCCATGCAATCGATGCCCGAGACTGTTCCATTCCCGACTTGGCCTTCTTAACCATGTCAAGTATAAGCATCACAGAAGCACCGGATGAACCAAACTCTGATACAAATGGTGCCAACGACAACAATGATATAATGTCTACACACACACATGGATGTCAACTCATGTAGTAGACAAACAAACACCATGTTTCCCAATTTCTCTGTAGATTGGTAAAATGTGACGAACAGCCTTAATCAATTTTCAACCTTTATTGGGATCTCATCAGGTGTCTACATCACATGACCAATCTCAGAAAAACAAGTAACCAATCTATTTATCCTCATCATCATCATCCTTTAATGTCCATTATACACATTAAATCCAGGAGCTCCAGAGAACTGGAGAAATTAATTTGCATAACATTAGTGTTTTACACTTTAATATCAGATGCGTGTGTGTATCATCATCATCATCATCATCATCATTTAACGTCCGTTTTCCATGCTAGCATGGGTGGGACGGTACCACAGGAGCTGGCCAAGCCAGAGTCTGCACCAGGCTCCTGTGGTTTTGTTTTGGACATATATATATATAGAGTGTATGTATGTGTGTGTGTATATGTATATATATATATGAGTGAATTCATGTTCACACCAGTGAATCCAGTGTTTGTGTAAGCTAGTAGTTCAACAAATGGTGTTTAATAAAATATCAGACTAAAATAAATGCTGAGATTGACACAATCGGCAAAACCCTTAAAAGAATAAAAGAACAATCTTAAAATTTCAATATAATTAATTTATTTTAATTAAATGGGAGATGAATCTTTGTTACAAGGTATTTTTTAATCAATTTTAAAGCAGAGAGAAAATATAATTTTCACTGCTGCAGTTTTTTACAAACTGACACACAACCGTAATATTTTTCAGTCTGACACCATTTTCTCTTTTTCTTCTTCTTCCAACTTGCTGCCATTCAACCAAATAATGTTGGGAATCCAAAGACCCAGTCTTCATTTATGCAACAATTGTATTAAACACAGGGATTTTTCATATTGGCACAAGACCAAGGGAGTACTTGATTGAATAAATCCCCAAGTACATAACTGGTATTTGCTTAAGCGAACTTAGAGGAAAGTTATAATTGAATGAGGTGGGATTTGAACTCAGCACTAAATATTTGCAAGGCAGACTGCAAGTAGAGCCAGACACTCTACTACTTCCACCAACTCTCAGCCCTACAACGGGCTTTTATTGCAAGGAATAACCCATATTCAGTTGCACTACTATACCAGTATAGTAATTGACTTAACATAGATGCCAAACCACAAATTGTGGGTCAGGATTTAGTTAATTATATTGGTTTGGTTAAGAGAAAAGGGGCTGGGGTTATAGTGTTCTTGGGTCCTCCTTGACCAGAAGGGAACTCCTGGGTAATAGTAAGGCTGGATGTAGGGCCAGGGGAAGGAGAGGAGCAGAGATGGGAGAGTTACAAATGGTTTAGATGAAGGTGGCAACAGATGAACCAAGTAAATGGCTCAGAGGAACAGAGGTCGGTTTAGTAGAAAGGTGGAGTGGAATCAACACATCCGAAGACCAGAAGATGAGTTTTCAGAGGATATTTCATTGAACCAGAAAGGATGAAAAGGGGGGAATCAATCTCAGAACAAAAGTGTCTGAAATGTGGACTTGATAAACTACAGGGCAGGCAAACTGCTTATAAAGGGGGCATGAGGCTATAAACACTGTCTCCTTCCCCTAAAATCAAAAAACGACAAACATTAGTTGTTTTACTCATTGTGTGTATCAGATGGTGAGGGATTATTGTGACAACTCGTCCAACCCATGCCAGCATGGAAAAACGGACGTATGATGATGATTGGAGCATGACACAGTCCTCCAATTTGTTGAATCTTGTCAAATCATCTTTCTCTGCCAGCAAAGGGAGCAGACATTAAATGATGGTGGTGGTGGTATTGCCAGACATTCTGCTTCCACCATCCTCTTATTTACAAGAAAAATACTTCCAAACACACAACCCAACATTCCTCAAAAATAAATCTTTTATCAATAATGAAAATCTGATTTAAGAAATCTGAAGTTGTAATGCTTCCTTTGTTGAAAACAAAACATTTTCCACAATCTCCAAATATCACATCTGAAGGAGAATTCTAAAATAATTTCTCCAAGCAAATATCTTGCACACTGGGAATTCTTGTAGTTTAACCAAACCAAATAACACAAACATCTATCAGATCTCAAACTATTGCTGGGACCTGCTTCTATTCTGTTGTTTCAGTCTCTGGGCTGTGGACACTGGGCTGAGGCACCACTTTGAAGGGTTTATAGTCAATCCTAACAACCATAGTATATGACTTTTATCCATCTGTAATTTATCTAGGGAGAAAAATACCTCTATTACATCTGGAATACATACATACATGCATGCATGTATGTATAACTTCATCTCTCAAAAGAAAATCTCATTCAGATCTGGAATGTATATCTATTTAACCATGTGTGAGTGAGCATTAATGAATAACGAATGACAAAACAACAGGAGTTATGTAATCACCTTCATTAGCTTACAGCTGTTTTGGCTACAAGGAACTGCGCACCCAGAGTTGAGTGCCAGTGCAAAATCTAAGAACTTCATCAGAGTCTTAACATGAAATTATATACATACATTTATACATCCAAATATTTTACTATATACACTTATAAATATTTACACATGCACACACACATATATACATACATATACATAAAGTGTGTGTGTTACACAAACATACACACACAGTCGTATATAGTCAATGGATGGCACTTAGAATGGTCTGTGGCACCTCAGTTAATGTAAGAAATGGACAGAAATCATATCTGGCCATCCACATCAAATGGTCAGTGTTTAACAATAACAACAAACTTGTTACACATCCACTGGTCAGAGTTTACCAACAACAATAAGCTTATGAGTATAAAAACTTGTTTAAGGGACAGTGGCCAATGGTTAAAACTGACCACCAAGTTCACTGGACACAGACAGACAGTCGTCTGGATATGATGATGTCCACCACAACTCTTGTTGTGATGGTTTTGGTTACAAAAGCAACCAGTCACCAGTTTTTGTGACAGAAATCTGACAACAAGCATGTGTAATGGTGGAGATTGGTCTGTGTGAAAATGGAATTGGATAATCCTGGTAGACTGTCCAACAGACTTTTATCCATCCAGCCATAATGAATATAGTACAATGACTACAATGACAGGAACCATCTTAGCAATGTTGCTTAATTGACAACATTCTTCAGTGATTGTCATCAAAAAATTCACCGTAATTCTTCAGAGATGTCAAAATATGAACTTTCACCGTTCTCTTCTATTCTGTTCAAAACTTGTCCATCTCCTGAGTTGAAGGGTCTTGGCACAAAGGGCTGCTGCTGCTGTTGGTCTGCCCTGATAAAAAACAAATAATATAAACAAATTTAACCTTCCCGTTTATCTGTAATAAACAAAATCAAATCAGAAGTGAGGAAGTGGGTTCGGATAAGAGAATTCGACCCTTTTGTGATGACATTTCTAATGAAATACGTGGCTGAGGGGTTTCATTTCAATAACAATACTTTACTTGTTCTAATCATTGGCTTGTGGTCACTTTGAAGGGTTTAATAGATGAAATCAACTGTACTTATTTTTTAAGTTTGGTACCCATAATCAAAAGCTTTCCAACTCTGACCATTCTTTATTTTGGTGAGGATATCTCAGGGGTACACTAATTGTGGCCTCTTTTTATTTAAGACAGTGGGGTGTGATTTTGAGAGAAATTTGGTCGTTATTTCTACAGTCCAAATGACTATGTAGAAAGGCCCCTCGTACCAATATGCCTAAGTCTTTGTCTTTTCTGGGTAGACTACATCATTCAATGTGTCCTTCCATTTTAAAAACAGTAGTGTATGATTTGAGTGAGATTTGACTGTTATTACTAGCATATCAAGCAACCATATAAGAGGCTCATTTGCTGGAGTACATGGGGGGATGTGGAGAAGGAAGTGGAAACTTGGCAATAAAAGCAATTCTTAAAGTGATACCAACCTATGAGAAAAGTTTGAAATTTGCCGGTTGTTAACATCTGAAACAGTATGGAAGTTGAACCGGTCCCTTATGTTGGTCGGCATCGGTTTTTCAGACAAGCAAATCAATTGCTGCATTCGGAAGCTGTTTTCGGACAAATATCGAACCAAATTCTTCTGTATACTGCTCATGCTTGTCCAATATTCACTCTGCAGTTGATTCAATAATATCTGCAACTTTTCCTAGCAGAAAAACAAATAACAGAGAATGCTGCTTTATTTCCTTATCATCATCATCCCTGCCCCTGCTGGCTTTATCTTAATATTCAGTCTTAAAAGGCCCTGTAAAAGTTATTGTCATCAATCTTGCTCTTCTTTTCATTAAGCTATACACAAAAGTTCTGAGTTCAAATGCTGCTGGGGTCGACTTTGCCTTTCATCCTTCCGGGGTCGATAAAGTGAGTACCAGTTATGAACTGGGGTCGATGATATCGACTACTCCCCTCCCCCAAAATGTCAGGCCTTCGCGCCTAGTATATTTTTCCGACTTTACATTTTCAAATGCCGCCGGGGTCGACTTTGCCTTTCGTCCTTCCGGAGTCGATATAGTGAGTACCATTTACGAACTGGGGTCTTCCTGCTTTACGTTTTGAGTTAGAATGCTACCAAGGTCACTTTGCCTTTCGTCCTTTAGAGGTCGATATAACAAAGTACCAGTTAAGAACTGGGATCTATGTAAAATTTCTGGGATTGTGCCAAAATTTAGAACGAATTATTATTATTGGTTGTCAGCTTCAACAGACGTTCTTACCCCTCTATTCAATGTATTCTGGATTACTTCGTTTTTCGAGGGTTTTTAATTATTTGTGTCGCCAAAGCTATTTTACAAGGCAAGTAATTTAATTAAGTTTCACAAAAATATTATTTTATCTAGCATTTTCTACTCTTTTGTTTGACGTCTTTCGTAATATAAAGAAATATATCATGTAAACGAAGCAACGCCGACGAAAATAAAATAAAAATCATTACTGTGAATTCTAAGCAGAAGAATCTGAACAAGTCTGCTTTACAACGACAGACACATGTTTTGGAAAAATAAACTTTGTGTTTTCCGAAATCAATCACTTATTGATTGGCTGTGGAGAGAGAGAGAGAAAGAGAAAGAGAGAGAGAGAGAGAGAGAGAGATAAGTGCATCATCTTGCCCAAACAATTGATATAGGAGCGGTTAAATAGGTGGGGGTTTTCTCAATCGTTGGAAGCTCTGATGGATATCTGAGATAGCACCCTTTACATAGAGTTTCTGTCTGACATTCAAGAGTGAAAGTGAGGCGTCGTTAAAGGCTGAGATTCTGCTTAAAACGCTCGTTCATAGACTTGCACTCCAGCATATGGAACGGTGTTATACAAGGGTAAAAATTAGGAGCATAGAAAATCACTCTTTGTTAATAGTGGCCTTTGTAGCGTAACTTAGGCAGGTTATAGATGAACATGTTTTGAAGAATGAACCGCCGTGGTTGGAAACGTTTAGCATGGATGTGCAACTCCTTTTGAATGACATCTCAGAAACACAAGGTCCTTCTAATTTATTATGGTTATGGTTGCCGAATCAAAGTTGTTTGATTGGCGAAAGAAGGTCCAATTGTTTCTATAGCAGATCCAGAAGACGATGATTAGGCCCTCTTTATCATAGTAACCTGCAACTGCAATACTCCGATTTCCTCTGGTGCTGAGATGTCCGGTGAAAAAGACCGGTAAAAATTTCGGTGAAATATCAGATGTCACAAAATAAAGAACAATCCAAAAACCACTGGTGAATCACAATTGAAAGTAATTAAATAATTGAGGGTCTCTTTTCTCCTCAGAACAACGTCATATGGTTCACAGGTTTACAGTTGAGATGCGAAGTTGGAAAGAACGCGTATATAAGATCAATTTGCTGTTTCGACGGAAAGAGGTTATTGCAAGACAAATAAACAGCAGCGGATGATTATAAATATGCAGATGATAAACTATTCCTAAAATGCTCACTACGGGAAAGACGTTTAACAGAAGTTCTTTAGAATTGCGTCAGATATGACGCAATTCTAAAGATATCAACGGTTGCCATTCGGTGCAACAGAGCTCAATTAGCAGAGTTACGAAAGGACATAGTCGTTTGGTTCTCTGATGCAATCTAGGTGATATAAAACAATTTTTAAATTTTATATTGTACTATTACGTATTTTGTTAAAATCTTGTACTTATTACCGTGTAATTCCGCATGGTTAACAAACATTTAACTTCTCCCACATAGATATTGTATAATATCTTTGGATGTCTTCGTTTT
>JAOPUL010003242.1:29479187-29489444 GCA_027564515.1 Octopus rubescens | reverse complement strand
GCCAGTTTCCAGTCAAACCGTCTAACCCATGCCTGCATGGAAAAAGAGACGTTAAAGGATGATGATGATGATGATAGCCTCCAATACTAACTATTACAATCAACAATACTAATTATATTAACCACCTATACTAACCACTATAACATCTCATAACTAACCATTGTAACTACCAATACTAACTACAAAAGCCAGCAATACTAACTAGTAAAACTAATTATAGCCACCAATACTAACTACTATATCGACCAATACTAACTATTGTAACCACCAATACTAACTACTATAGCTACCATTACTGACTATTACTATAGCTGCCAATATTAACTACAGTAACCACCAATCCTAACTTCTCAATCCACCAAGACTGATATAGCCATGAATATTAACAACTATAACCGCCACTAATACTAACTACTATAGCCATCATCATCATCAATACTAACTACTTTTCTCACTAATCTTAACTGCTATATCAACCAATTCTAACTACTATAACCTTCGATACAAATTACTATAGCCACCACTACTAATGGCTTTGACCATCAAAACTAATTACTATAACTGCCAGTACTAACTACTATAACCAGTAATGCTAACTACTATAGACCACCAATACATACTACTATGTGCCAGTGACATGTAAACAGTGCCGGTGACACGTTACAGATGCTGGTGACACATTATACACTCACTGGAGTGGTTGGCATTAGGAAGGGCATCCAGCTATAGAAACCAAGTCAAAACAGATTGGAGCCTGGTGCAGCTCTCCAGTTTACCAGTTACAGTCAAACCGTCTAACCCATGCCAGCATGGAAAATGAATGCTAAATGATGATGATAATGACCAATAGTAACTACTATAACTACAAATACTAACTAGTCTATCTACCAATACTAACTGTTATCTGTATATGTGTATACCACCCCAATAATGTCCTCTCCTCTTTGGAGCTGGTTTGGTTCATATCACCTCCACTCAAGTATTTTTGTTCCATTCATCTCTCTTCTTCCCATTATATTGTTATACACTCTGTCATACTGCATCTGAGTATGAGGGGGATTCTGTTATGGATATCCATGTCCCTGGAATACTCAGCCACTTATACTCTTATATGAAAGTTGTACAGCTGATCAAACAACCTTTAAACTCATTGTGAAATGTGATGGAAGATGCACGGTCATTCTTCATGTTTGTGAGTACGCACACACACACACACACACATCTTTGCTTTCCAGCCACTTGGTTTCAGGTTCAGTTCCACTGTATAGCACCTTGGTGAGTGTCTTCTACTATTGCCCTGGGCCAATCAAATCCTTCTGATTGGATTTGGTAGATGGAAACTGAAGGAAGCCTGTTGCAAATATAAGTGTGTGTGTCTCCTTGTCTTGACATTGAATGACTGTTGTAAACGAGTGTCATTCATTTCCAATATTCTGCAAAAAAATGTCTGACCTTGAGGAAATATTTTTTGGGCGTTAGGAAGGGCATCCAGCCGTAGAAACCAAGCCAAATCAGACTGGAGCATGGTGTAGCTCAAGTCAAACCGTCCAACCCTTGCTAGCATGGAAAGTGGACATTAAAGGATGATGATGATGATTGCAGTTAGGTAAAGATTGGTGACAGGAAGGTTACTGGTCATAGAAAATCTGTTTCAATAAACTCCATCCAGCCTATGCAAGCATGAAAAAGTGGATGTTGAAATGAAGATGATTATATATATATAGTTGTTAATATATATATATATAGTTGTTAATATATATATATAGTTGTTAATATATATATATAGTTGTTTATATATATATATAGTTGTTAATATATATATATAGTTGTTAATATATATATATATAGTTGTTAATATATATATATATATATATAATCAGGCACAGGCATGGCTGTGTGGTAAGAATCTTGCTTCCCAACCTCATGGTTCTGGGTTCAGTCCCACTGCGTGGCACCTTGGGCAACTATAGCCTCGGCCTGACCAAAGCCTTGTGAGTGGATTTGGTAGATTGGAAACTGAAAGAAGCCTCTTATATACTCTCTGGAGTAGTTGGCGTTAGGAAGGGCATCCAGCTGTACAAATTAAGCTAAAAATAGACTGGAATCTGGTGCAGCTCCCCAGCTTGCCAGTTTCCAGTCAAACTGTCTAACCCATGCCTGCATGGAAAAACAGACGTTAAATGATGATGATGATGATGATGATTGTTTATTCTTAAAATGACATTGTATGGTAGGTGTGACATGCCAAATTTGGCTAGTTTGAACATAAAAAAGGTTGAGTATTTGGGCCGGATATGGCCAGTTTAAATGCTAAAGGGTTAAACCTCAGACTGCAGGCATATGAGTTGAAGGTTCAAATTCAGATATAGAAAATGCAATACATTTTCGGACTAGACATATTCCCTTTCTTTCCAAACAATGTCATGAGAGAAACCTTTACACAATCACTTGACTTACTAGAAATAACAGCCAAATCTGCCTTTGATAACTTTCATCTAATAGGCTTCTGCACAGTTTCTATCAACCCGATTTTATTCACAATGTTTGGATCAAGCCAAGGCTATGGTAAAGTACACTTGCCCAAGATTCCAAGATACTACATCAGGCATCAAAGGTCCTTCCTGAGTCACAGGCTCATAAGGCTGGTTTCCCAGATTCTGTGGCATATATATATATTCCCCCACCCCCACCCTAGATGGGGCGCCGGCCCATCATAGGATTACTCACTTTTGCCAACTGAGTGAACTGGAGCAATGTGGAATGAAGTGTTTTACTCAAGAGCACAATGCATCACCTGGTCCAGGAATCAAAACCACAGTCTTTCGATCATGAATGCAACACCCTAACCACCAAGCCATGTGCCTCCACACACCAGACATGGGAAATCTTTTTTGAGAAACAAGCTGCAGGAGACAGATGGGGTGCACTACTAAAATAATTCAAGGTAATTTTCTGTTAGACATGCCATTCACAAAGTCCTGCTGGCTGCAGTTTGCCCATGACTGTACTACACAGTGGGAATTAATTGACCCCGGCTTTGTGGCTATTAAGCAAACTTTGTTCAAAATTTCCCTCTGGGAAGGTAGAAATCTATTCAGAACAAGTCTGGCAAGCTTTGAAAGTGAGGGTCAAATTACATATAGGAAAATGTTATGGCCCACAACAGATTTTCAAATACAACATATGAATAAATTAAATATTTCTTGTTTACAATTATAAATGATGATGAATAAGTGTCAGTGGTGGAGATTTCATGCATTAATGTTCAATTCTGCACGCATGTGTATAAAATGTCTACAGCCTGTGTTCATTATGTTTGATAGGTTATCTGTTAGTTTTCATACGATTGAATATTGATTTCTCACTCTGATACATGACTGTATTTTTATAGATTAAGGTAATGATATTATGTGACATTCATGCTTTACTCAAGAGTATTAACAGCATAAGTACAGTGAACTGTCTTCAGCAGGGAATTGAAAGCAACTTGTAGCCTCCTTTTACTTCACATTTCACAATACAGTGACTGCCTCCTTATATCTTTCACTTTTTACTTGTTTTAGTCATTGGACTGCAGACATACTGGGGTACTGCTTTATTTTTTTTAAACCTGGTACTTAATCTATTGGTTACTTTTGCTGAACTGCTAAATTACAGAGATGTAAACAAACCAACACAGGTTGTCAAGCAGAGGTGGGGGACAAACACAAACACACAGATATAATCATATATATATATATATGATGGGTTTCTTTCAGTGTCTGTCTACCAAATTCACTCACAAAGCTTTGGTTGGCCTGGTGCTATAGAAGAAAACACTTGCTCAAGGTGCCATGCAGTGGGACTAAACATGAAACTATGTGGTGGGGAAGCAAGCTTCTTACAACACAGCTAGGCCTGCGCCTAAGAACATACATGTTATTTTAAAATCTAACTTGGGCTATACTTGGAATACCATTGGGTCACACAGACAAACTAAAGAGAGAGTTGCTATGGAGTTACTTGACCTGCTAGTAATACCAGCCAAATCTCTCCCAAAGTATACCCTTAGGTTCGTCATAATCCCTAGGACTCATAAGAGATTAATTTGGTTTCCATGTCATATAAGTGACTGAGATTACAACACTCCCCACCTGTACAGGACACCAGTCCATTGCAGGGTTAGCTTCCCAGCTATTACTTGAACTCGTTTTTACAGTTGAGTGGGCTGGGGCAACATGAAATGAAGTGTTTTGTTCAAGAACACAACACATTTCTCAGTCCTGGAGTCAAAACCACAATCTTACAATTGTAAGTGCAACACTCTAGCCCCTAGGCCATGCATCTTTAATATCATCACACTTTAGAAAAAAAAAAGAATGGACACATTAGATAATGTACTCCTAAATACACTGCCTGAAAAAATTAAAGATAGAGACACAGGCATGGCTGTGTGGTAAGAAGTTTGCTTCTCAACCATGTTGTTCTGGGTTCAGTCCCACTGCATGGCACCTTAGGCAAGTATCTTTTAATATATCCCTGGGCCAACCAAAGCTTTGTGAGTGGATTTGGTAGACGAAAACTGAAAGAAGCCCGTTGTATATATATATATATGATTATCATTACTCTCTTTACGGATCGAGTGCTTTCCTACTTGTTGAAGTATCACCACACTAATATATATATATATATATCGTCATCATCATCATCTTCGTTTAACATTCATTTTTCATGTTGGCATGAGTTAGATAGTTTGACAGGAGTTGGCTCCAGCTGAAGAACTGCTCCAGGCTCCATTTGTCTGCTTTGGCATGGTTTCTATGGTCGGATACCTTCCTAACGTCAACCTCTTTACAGAGTGTGCTGGGTGCTTTTAACGTGGTACCGGCCCAGGCACTTTTATGTGGCGCCGGCACGGATGCTAGAACCCTGAGCCTCATGGAGGAGATGACAAAGAACTGGGATGTCTGGCAATGCATGATCCTTGAAAAGGCCTAACCCAACCATTGCAGCTAAACTAAATCCTGAAAGCACTGCAGGGGTACATATATATGTGCATAAATAAGCACCTCCACCCAATCTCTTCCTTATATCGCCCCCCCCCCCCTTCCTGATACCAAACTTTCTCCTCCATTAATATTGGCCTCTGCACCGACGACACATTACACTGACCTCCCTCCATCCCCACGAGTCAACCCTACTCAATCTTTACAGACATTCCATATCTCTCCTGCAACCCCACCCCACCCATTCCTACAGTCTGTCACTATTCACTTCTGCCCACTTCATATCTTGAGGTGCCACCTGAACACCTCCTCGCCACTATTTATCCCTTCACAGCTACAACTGATTCAGTTCTCCCTCTCTCTCTCCCCTAAATCTAAGTAGCCATGTTTCCCATTTTTACTCTCCCCACCTCTCATTCCTCTCTGTAGAAGAGCGTTGACTCGAAACGTCAAAGGTTTCTTCCATTTTTTCCTGAGCATCAAACTAATACACCTTGTTTGTTTTTCTCTCACCTGTTTCAGTCTTTTGTATAATTTCGAATCATATATATATGTGTGTGTGTGTGTGTTTGTTTATCCCCCACCACCGCTTTACAATCGGTGTTGGTGTGTTTACGTCTCCGTACCATAGAGGTTCCGCAAAAGACACCGATAGAATAAGTACTAGGCTATAAAAAAAAAAAAAATAAGCATTGGGGCCGATTCGTTCGACTAAAATTCATCAAGATGGTACTCCAGCATAGCCGCAGTCTAATGACTGAAACAAGTAAAAAGTAAAACGGTGAGGGACAACGGTGAGAAATTAGTAGAAGAATTGTTAATTTTCTCGGAAAACTAATTTTTCATCCTCAAAACTCTTGACTTTAGAAATCAAGAACAAAATTAGGGATGAGAGATCGAAGAAAACAATTAAGCTTATGGTGACGTTGTTTTCGGTCTGACCTATCATCAGGGTTCCAGCCATGACCATTCCATCTTTTTTTTTTTTTTTCCCCCTGACAATATAGCCAAGACTATTTACCTAAATTGTGTTCTTTTAAGAAGGTAGGGTATAGTTGAAGATAATTTGACTGCTTTTCCTAACAGGCCGACCGACCATATAGAGAGAAACAGCTCCTTCGAATGACGTGATTTTTTAATCAATCAATCAATCGATCAATTGCTACATTTCCATAACGTTGAATCGAACAGATTAAATATTTTCCCATATACCATCTACCAAATATTGAGCCATAAAACGGTTGTTTAGCCCCAAAGTCAGTCCTGATGACTGAGCAGGCCTCATGTTCTGCTCTTCTCTCGGGCATTGTGTGTTTCTAGGACTTGCATTATTCAATGTGTACCTTCTCTTTCAAGACAGTCGGTGTCAGTTGAGGGAGCTGCTACGTCTAGCAGATCAGGCGACCACAAAGTGGATCCCTGGGTGGTTCGAAAACAAACAGGTTGTTTGTTGATGTTGCTGCTTAACTCTGACTGAAGGTCTATAGTCAAAAGCTTTCCAACCGTGACAACCTCGTCTCCTTTTCAGTAATAGTGAATAGCTAGGACTACATTATTTTATGTCCTTCCCATATTTTAAAAGTAGAGTGTGATTTGAGAGAGATGGCTATGTCAAGTTTCAAACGAGATGGCTTCTGCATGGTCGCCAGTTCAGTTAGAAAAAGCAGCTAAATATGCCTCAAATCTCACCCTGCTTTGATCATAGGTTCACCCAATCAGGACTTGGGGTAATCAACAAAATCGCGTAGAAGCTATCCATCCACAGTGGTTTAAAAGCAAAGAGGTAAAATACATGAAGACATCAAACATCGCGTTCGCAGTTACTGATAATAACTATATCAATTTATAACAAAAACAATTATAGTCGTTGAATCTGACTATTTCGAACGCAACAATTGAAGCCAACCAACTTTTTCTGGAGCAAGAATTACTGAGAGAAAATGAGAAAAGATAAATATAATCGAATTTAAATAAATAAATACAACCAGAAATTGTGGCAGTATATAAGTTTCCTCTACGTACCATGTCCGTTGTAAAACCAATCCGACTGTAAACCCATCAATACAGAATATCGAAATAAAGTAAACCAGGAAAGGTTTACAAAACAATAGAGAGAAGGAAGTAGACTCCCAATGGATGAAAGGAGAATGTGTTATCTTCCAAGTATCAAATAGTTAGCCAAATACATTAATATTATTTTTTTTTTATCAGAAGAAACTTTAGTAACTGGATCAAAAAGACAAGAGAAAAAGCAAGTAGAGAGAACGAAGAAGTTTTTGTTTGTTTTCCCCTTTTTCTGTTCTGATTTCCATTACATGCTGGGACAAGATTAAAAGTTGTTCCCCACCACCAACCGAAAACTATTGTGTAAAACATGTTCATCGGTCGGCTAGAACTGTAAGTAGGAAGTAATGTAAATGAATTTACCTGATTATATATATAACAGATTGGTTGGCAGTCAGCATCGGTTTAGGAATGCAGTGCAACAAACGAGTCAGCTGGTGTTTAATAGATAAACATAAAGACAGATAGACAGAGTAAAGAAAGAAATAGAGCGTTTAGGAGGAAAAGAAAGCTGTGTGTCGTGTCTGTTGGCTGTTTGTCCAGTAGCGCGACATGCGGAGACATGTTCAAGTGATTGGTTTAAAAGGACATCGCGCTCTCCTCGGACACCGTCATACACGCGGCAACAACACTTTGTATACACCACTGATTCTTAAATGTGTTCTGCGATTAGCCAAATCGATGTAGTTTGTTATTTTTCTTTTTTGTTTGTTGGTTTATTTGTACCGTATTCTTAAAAATCATAATCAATGTGCGATGAATACAACTTTAAAGCAACCGCCATTTAAATTAAAAAAATAAATAACCGGTGTCAAGTGAAATACATGTTCAGGCTGGATTTTATGGCCCGGCTGAACAAATATCTAGTTTCCTTTTGTCTCCTGTGATTAGAGAAGTTAATTGTTTTTTCAGCTTTTTTTTTATTTGATCGTTTATTTGTTTCATATTCTTCATAATTTATAAATGCTGTGCAATGAATCTCATTATAAGACAACTACCATTTAAAAAAACGGTGTAATTTGAAATTAATGTTTAAATTGAGTAAATTCCATACTGTATACTCAGTGCAAACTATGGACATACAAGTGGTGCGATTGAATCACCAAGTTAACAAAGAAAAAAGACTTTGGATGTGGCAAATGTGCAGGAGTAATAAACACAAAGAACGTACGAGAAATACATTTTCTCAAATGCTCAAGAAACTCCCTAGAGGTTATAGATAGTTTATGTTACCTAGGTGATCAAATTAACGGTGGAGGAAGATCTTCTGAAAGTATAGTTACTAGAATAAGAACAGGTTGGAAAATGTTCAGAGTTATTAACGCTGTTGGCTATGAAAGTTTGTTTTTTTATCTGAGAGTGAAAGGCTGATTATATGCTGCTTGTGTACAAACTGCAAGGCTCAATGGTAGTGAAACGTGGGCTTTGAATGCTGATGACATGCAGCCAACATACTGTGCTGGATTTGCAATGTCAGTGAACCTGGACAACAAAGTATAAATGTATTGTGAAAAAGCATAATCGTGGCTGTGTGGTAAGAAGCTTGGGCACAGTCTGATGCTTGAAACCAGTAAAAGATAAAGGATAGGAAGAATCAGATGTAGTATATAATGTTGGAATGGACGAGGGCAACTGTATAAAGAAGTGCCAATCACTTAGTGTGAAAGAAGGAAAGTGAAGAAGACATGTGTCAAGGAAGTGAACTCTGAACTTTATGGGGGAAATGACAAAGGATTGGAATGGTTGGTGATATCTAGTGCTTGAGAAGAGCAACCCAACTCAGTGAAATTGAGGTTTTCAAAATATAATGTGTATATACACAATTGGGCCTTTCATTCAATTCGCTCTTCAAGCCTTCCTCACCAGCCCTTCATTCCTCTTATGTTCCCTCCCCCCTCCATCACTTACCTAACTGCAGTACAAATATCGTTTTCTGTGATACCAATTATCTTTCTCACTATCCTGAAACACTTCACTTTCATTCTTCATTCTTAACATTGTATCCTCTCCATTCACATTTTACATTGATCACCCTTCAATGGTACCAAATTATCTC
Source organism: Octopus rubescens (assembly GCA_027564515.1). Lineage (NCBI taxonomy): Eukaryota > Metazoa > Mollusca > Cephalopoda > Octopoda > Octopodidae > Octopus > Octopus rubescens. Next base: position 29,480,339 of record JAOPUL010003242.1, on the reverse strand, counting down.
CTCCTTACCTCTAAACGACTTCCTGTTGACTTCCCCATACATCTCTCACTCTCCCCACACACTCTTGCAACATATTCCCTACACATCTTCTCCATTTCTTTCATCTTTCCCTACTTTATTATTATTACTATTTTGCTGCACTTCACTCCTTTCTGAACTGCCATTCATCACTAACTCTCCCCTACTTTCCCACCAACTTCATGTATCACTACCCCCACCCTTGTTCACCATTCATTACATCCACCCCTCATTCTCTATAGTCATCACCTACTCTTCCTCCAACTCACATTTATCATCAACTACTTAATCTGTGTTCATCATTTATTATTCTTATTCCCACCCTTACCTGATCTTTTATCACCCCTCACTCTCCCCATACATTCTTGTAACCTCTATCTACCCACTCTTCCTGTTCATCTCTCTCCACTTCTATTCACCTTCTTGTACCTTGACAGATCTCCCTGATACCTTGTCACCACCATCTTTATCTCTTTTTCCAGTTTCACTCTTTATTGTATGTGAGTTCCATATATCTCCTTTACAGCAAGAAATATGTTCTGGCCCTTTCTTTCATTCTCAAATTTCTCATCTCCTTCTCTACTTGAGTCCCACTCAGTCAAAGGAGATCTTGGTCTTGCAAGCTCCATAGTGACCTCAGTAGTACAGGTCCCATGAAAAAAAAAAAGCACCAAGTACACTCTGTCAAATGTTTGGCCTTAGAAAGAGACTCCAGCCATAGAAACCATGCAAAAGCAGACATTGGAGCGTGATGCAGTCCTGAAACCCATTGGATCCTGCCAAACTCTTAAACATAAAAATAAAGAATATATTGTCAAACAGTTACATTTTATTTTAAGACCGACAAGTTGTTTTGATTTGACCATAAGAACGGATTTGGGTAACAACAATCCGTATTCTAGTAATGGACAAAGCTTATCAAGGAAAAATGTAATATTATGTTATATCAATGTTATATAAATAATACGAGGAGAGTTTACACTCTCCATGCAGGACATACATAATCTCTGGTGACATACCCATATATATATATATGTATATGATGGACTCTCCCGTTGTCTTCGACGTATGAGCATTCAGCAAGATTTTTTGCTGAACTACCTGCACATTTAGTTTGATTATAGTGGAGAGGGC
>JAOPUL010003242.1:29403127-29415380 GCA_027564515.1 Octopus rubescens | reverse complement strand
TATATTGTGTGTGTGTGTGTGTTGGTATGTATTGGTGATATGCAGTGGTGGAGAAGACACGACCACCTGTGCAAGCTTGGTGAAATGTACGTTAAAATGCAATAATTGAAGCTGGATAATATATCTACATCTGGGCCTTGCATTCCTTTTTGTATCCGTAACGTCTCCACCTTTTACCTTAACCCTAACCTATCCAATATCCTCTCATCTATCTACCACTCTTTCACTATTTCCCTGTATATTGCAATCTTTGGAAGGAGAGAAACACTTCATCTGCCAATACTCAATTCCCATCTCTGACACAATTTGTATTTCTCTTGTCTTTTATTCCTTCCGGTTGCGTTGCTTGTGTAACGAGGAATCACTTTGAATGTGTTAATATCCGATACACTCTTACTTCTACTGCCAGCCAACACTTCCTCTCCTTCAGGTCACCCCTACATTTAATACATCATTCTGACCATTCACCATTTGCTGTCTCTCTCTCTTATCCGTTGTCTTGTCTTATTGAGGGCATGGCAACATCTCTAGTGCTACTGTCATAATAAAATGCACCCAGTTTCTCACTCTGTAAAGTGGTTGATGTTTAGGAAGGGCATCCAGCTGTAGAAACCGCTCCAAACATAAAGTTCGAGCGAGATGTGCAACCCGTCATAAACCATCGAGGATGACATTAACTTTGAAATGCTAACAAGAACCGTGACGTCCCATCCAACACATGCCGGCATGGAAAAAGGACGTAAAACTCTCTATATATGCAGACTGAAATATGTTTTGGTATTGATATGATAATTTAAAACGCTTAAAGTCAAGGTCCCAACATGGCAGCATTCTAAGGACCTAAAACCAATAAAATAAAGATATCCTTGAGAAGGACAACAAAATGAGAATAACTCTAGCCTCGTGAATTTAAAAAGAGTTCAGTTCGAAATTCTGTGGACGTTTCTGAATATAACAAGCACCTGAAGACCGGTGGGTATAACAAACCAAGACGAGGACATTAGCCTGGATTCATAAGTTAATTTAACTGGTTTTGGGAGTTCTTAAATGAATATAATGATTCTTTCAATGTGTAATTATTTCAGTTTCGACACAGTCCCAGATGAAGTCATTTGCCAAACAAACACAACTCTGAATAGAGTTTAAATATAACGCTAGATTATAATAATATTTGCAATATAACACCAATACAAACATATAAATGTAACAAGATAGAGTAATATAATATAATAAATATATATATATATATCATAATGTTGTTATATAATAATAGGTTTGGCGATGCAAACAGGAACAATAGAACTCAAAACATGAGTATATATCTTTTTTTTAATTAATCTTTGGCGAGAGTAACAGAGTGACTGAAGAGCTGAGAGTATTTATCAAACTAGTGTAATCCCATCTAAGCTGGATAAATGCCAACGCACGAAACTCCCGAGCCAAAGTCACTCTGTTGCTTCTGCTAAATATGAATAAAAAATGTTATATAATAATATGGATATATTAATAACACTTTCTAATTTAGGCATAAGTCCAGCAATTTTGGAAGAAAGAGGTTAGTCAAAAACAATCGACCCCAGTACTTGACTGGTACTTTATTTTATAGACCCCCAGAGAATGCCAGGTAAAGTTGACCGTGGCGGGATTTGAACTAAGTATAATAATAATCCTTTCTGTACTAGGCACGAAGGCCTGAAATTTTGGAGGAGGGGAGTAGTCGGTGTTATCGACTCCAGTTCATAACTGGTACACGCTTTATCGACCCCAGAAGGATGAAAGGCAAAGTCGACCCCGGTGGCATTTGAACTCAGAACGTATAGACGTTAATAATAATAATTATTGTTGTTGTTGTATGTGTATGTGTGTGTGTGTCCTTCCACCACCACCGTTTGACAACCGGTGATGGCTTGTTACGTCCCCCGTAACTTAGCGGTTCGGCAATTGGAATCGATAGAATAAGTACCAGACTTTAAAAAATAAGTACAGGAGTTGATTTGTTCGACTAAAATTTCTTCAAGGCGGTGCCCCAGCATGGCCGCAGTTAAATGACTGTAACAAGTAAAAGAATAAAACGAAGAATAAAAGAGACAAGAGAACACCCCCTTCCTGGGTCCAAGAAAAATATTGCAAAAAAAATGTTGTAATCAAAAATAGAAATAAAAACAAAACATAAAATAATAAATAACATGAAATAATAAAAAAAAGTAATAAAACATCACAAGACATGATACGAGAGAACGGAGAAGATTATTGGAACCGCCTGCGGTGACGTCATTGAATCACGTGATCGGGGCGGGTGCAGTGATGATCGCCGCCCGCCATTTTGACGAAGAGTGACAGCGTCTGTATGTGAGGTGAGCCTCCAATTAAATTGCCTACCGTGTGTGTGTGTGTAGCTGTCTGTCTTGTCTCAGTCTCATATAATATAATAACATAATATAATACTAATAATAATAATAATATAACATATATATATACAGAGTAGCGAGAACCACATTTCATTCCCTCACTCGCTCCCTCTCTCACTGACTCACTCTCTTTCTTTCTCTCTCTCTCTCCTTTATTGTTGTTGTTGTTCGCCCCCCCCCCCCCTTCGGTCAGCCCCGACATCGGGAGCAGGGCAGGCATGACCTATGATCAAATGTTCCAGCCGTGACCATCCCATTTTTTCGTCCGTTAGACATAGTGTAATCCTATCTAAAATTACGTTATCCGATGTCCTTCCTTCTTTCTATATTTGTAAAGTCAGTCTGGTGTGATTTGAGGGAAATTTGGTTGTTATTTCTAGCAGGTCGAGTGATTGCGTAGAGGTTCGTTCCTTCGTTGGCTCGTGTTGCTGTTGAGCTCCCTGTTCCATCCTGTATGTGAACCCATAGATAGAATCGAATCAAACTGACAGAGCAGTGCAGATAGAGCTATCAGTAGTGTCCCAGCCGTGACCATCCAGTCTTTTTTGTTGTATCATCATATATGTACATGACTACTCTGTTTGACATGTGGTTTTGACTGCTATTTCTAGCAGAACCGCGTAGTTTCCCTCGTTGATTGATTGTTGTTGTTGTTTATTCCACCCACCCTTCTGGTCAATCCTAGTAAACCGACCAACCGTGACCAACCCATCATATCTGGGACGATGCAGTATTTAATGTCTTTCTTTTCAGATTTCAGGATTTGAGGAAGATTGTTTTTATCAGGTCAAGCAATCGTGTTGTTTAGCCCCAGGTCTGCCCCTATCGCGTAGACATAATCCCATGATTAAAAGCATTCCAAAAGTGATCATCCAATTTGTTTTTAATCAGACGAAATGAACCTGGTCCTAACTCGGACAACGTTTTACACTTTCTCCTTTCCTTGCTATGTGATTCGAGATAGATTTGACTGTTATTTCTAGCATATCAAATGAACACGTAGGGGTTCTCTCATTGGCACTTTATTAATTCTTCTAGCTTCGGAAATCAACCTTTATTATTTTCTTTAAATGTTCTCCCCTAATTAACCATTCTATTCTTTGTTTTATTTTCTTCTTCCTAGTTGTCTGTCTCTCTTTCTCTGTTCTTCCTTCTCTCTAATTAATTGCCGAAATTAGTTTAATTTTTAATTAATCAGTTGGTGCCTTCTTGAAAAAATGGCGATATTAGTTGGTAGTTGTTGTTATTTAAACCCCCAGATCAGGTTTAAGATCGACATGGAGCAGTAGACCTATTTTCAAAGCTGTTCTAAAGATGTATGCTATTTTATTTTTATTCCAAAAGTATTTTGAATGAAAAATTAAAAATATGAACATAAGAAATCTCAAAGTAAACATGTTCACACACACACACACACAGTATAATTGTAACAAAACAATAAACAATACAAAAACAAAATGCTTCAACAAATATATTCTGCATTAGCTTTAAATTTACCGTCAATATTTCACTTTGAGAACGCAATCTTTATGGAAAACACTGTTGTTACCAAAAGTTCTGCTAGTTTATTTATTCCATATTTATAAAAATGTGTTTTGGTTTGTCCTCATTTAATTTGGAATTCAGCAAAAATCTTGTATTGGAATTTACACTTTTGAAAAAAAAAATTGTTAACGAGAATATTCAGTGAAACATTTAAAATGTTAAAAAAAAAACCTATAATTAGATCTTTTTTAAAAGACTCAAGTTTTAAAAACTTAATCTGGACAAGGCTAAATAGTATTTTATTAAAGCACGTTGCATTCACTCAACAATGGTAAATATCTTTTTTAAAAAGTTGGGACTCGACATATCTGTGACAAATTGAAGTTTTAAACATTTTCAGTAAAAAGTTTGTCTCGTCACCGAAAAGTTTCAAAGATTAGAATCGACCGAAGCTCCATTTCAAATCGATAGTTATATTCTCGGGTTGGAGATATGAGAAATCTTGAGAATTTAAGTTCCATTCGTGAAATATTTATTAATTTATTTTATTTCGTTAATCAAAACTAAAAAACGAATAATTCTGAACAGCCAGAAACAAGTGCAAAGTTCTGTGACCATCCAGTCTTTCTTTTGTCAGGGATTGGAGTAGTATATAGGTCTATATTATAATCTCATTCACATCGAAAATGCATCAATGGAATATTAAATTTATCCTAGAAGCTGATTAAGTGACCTTTTACTTTTTATAAGATAGTTAGTAAGATGTGGCTGCTATTTTTAACAGACCGAGCGAGCTTCGTTCGAATACTTGCGCGACAGATAATGTTTATATAAGTTGTAAAATATACTGGATACATCTCAACATCATGCCCCACTTGGAGGGACACCAAAATCAAATTCCAACATAAAGGACAAACCAAACAGTTCTTTAGGAAATATTACAATAAAAACTACAGTCGTTAGACATCTACTTCTCGGCTTTTTATATTAAAAAATCATTCTTATTTTGTCTGTTTTAGAGCCGAAATCGGTCCCAACCACACTGCTGGTTTGTCCGATATTCATATTTTATTTATTTTAACCCACGCGTGGATTGACTCCCATCTTCATCTACGTGTTGTTGCTTAGCCCATAGAGCAACCCTCATTGACCATATATATATGTGTGTGTGATCAAAGGCTTTCCAGACATGGCAATTCCGCCTTTTTCCTAGATATAATGCAACTAAGACTACATAATCCACGTGTTTCTCATTTCTTAGACGATAGGCTCTGATTGCGAATGCGTAGAGGCCTCCTAGTATTCTTTTCTATTATAATTCCATTTACAAACCGACCCCGGAAGACTGAAAGGCGAGGTTGACGTCGGTGAGCTATGAACTCATAATATAAAAAGCCATAGCTAAAAATACTGCAAACATTTTGTCCCAAACCTTCCTTCTATTGAATCCGGTCATTTGTTGGCTCGTGTTATTATTTTGTCTATCTAGGACTATATTGTACAATGTGTCCTTCCTTTTCTTTAAGTGGGTAGGATGTGATTTGAAGGAGATTTAGCTGCTATTTTTAGAAGATTGATTAACCCTGTAGAGCCCCTCCTCTCCGTGTTTTGTGTGTATGGGTATGTTTGTAGTTGCTGTTATAAAACTAAACTAATAGAATGAATGCTTTATTGTAAGTATATATATATAAAAGCAGAAATTCATTATAAAACCTTTTAACATAAAATTTAATATCAATGATTGTTAAACGAGTAATATTTCTGATGTATTCAGATTTCTTTGGCGCTGAAGGAATTTAACACACCAAACTACACTTCTACCAATGTTTCGTAATTAGAACAACTGAATCCACAGAATGTGTGAACGTTGGTTATAATTATTACTTGTGTATATAAATTATGTTTCTGCTCTCCTCCAGTTTATTTAATTACTAACTTATTAAAGAAACAAATTAATGCTTATATATATATAAGGTATCCGCATTTTCGTATCTTGAATTCCCATAGAGTCGTGTTGTTTAGCCCTAGGTCAATCTCATCAAGCTGATTTATGATTAAATATTCCTTTGCGTCAGTCTATTTTTTTCTAACATGGTTGGGTATGATTTGAGAGGAATTGGTTGTTTATTTTAATATTTTTTCACAATTACACTCGTCTCGCCAGACGGTGTAGTTGTAAAGTGAACGGAATTGGTGGTGGGGCATAAAATGTAAAAAAATCTAAGTTTTTGGACAAAAAATTCGGCGGAATTCTGCTTTATCGTATGAATTCCCGTGTGTAAAACACAAATTCACCAAAAGTTTCTGAAAATTCCCCAAAATAAAAAAAAAAGTGATGAGGTGTTATATAGGGTACTTAAAGCAGAATTCCACCAAAATTCTTTTACAGAAGGAAATAATCACCCAATTCATTTAACTTCTCCTTAAGGTAGTAAAAGCATTTCTGAAAGTCTGCCAATCAAGAGTTTTTGGATGAATGTAATAGTAAAAATTTACTGCTATTTCTAGTAGGCTGAACATAGATTGCTTGTTGGCTTATAACTATTTTATATCCTATCGTGGGAGACTTGATAGGCTAGAAATAGCAGCCAAATTTCCTCAGATCATGCATTACCAATTTAAAAAGAAGGACTTCTATTGTTGGAATGATTCTGATCATAGGTCTGCTTGGTCGGGACTGACTCTGGGCTAAACAACAACAACTCATTTCATGTAAATATTTCAACTCCATTTCAAACTTTAACAGATAACCTAACCTTTTTTTAATAATTAAGAAAACAGTTCCTTTTTCCTTTTCACACAAAACTTATCTAACCAGTCCTCGAATTAAATGGCCATTCTTTTTTTTTTTTCAAGCATAGTGTAACCTGACTTATATTATCTAATGTGTCCTTCCATTTTTTAATAAAAAGGAGTGTACTATTTCTAGTAGGCTTTGTTAACCTGATTCATTATAAATCATTGCTATAGCTGTAATTCATTTGGAGTGAACAATAACAACAACAACAACAATAATAATAATGTTTTCAAATTTTGGCACAAGGCCAGCAATTTCGTGGGAGGGAGTCAGTAGATTACATCAGCCTCAGTACTCAACTGGTACTTATTTCATTGACCCCGAAAGGATGAAAGGCAAAGTCGACCCCGGCGGCATTTGAACTCAGAACTTGAAGTCAGAATAAATGCCGCCAAGCATTTTTCCCAGCGTGCACACGACTCCGCCAGCTCAATAATAATAAATGCCACAAGAGGATATAAATTTTTAGTATTAGTCATAAAAATAAAAAAAATCCTTGTGAACTGTTGTTGTTGTTGTTCAGCCCCAGATCAATGCTATTTGCAGATCAATAATCTAAAATTATTCCAGCTGTGATCATTTCATTTTTCTAGGACTACATCACACAATTCATCTTTCCATTTTCAAGACATTAGGGTATAATATGAAGGAGTTTGGTTGCTGTTTTTAGCAGATTGAGTGACTGCAGGAATCAGTCAACTTCCAACATTTGGTTTCATGGCTTCAATTACTTTTTCCCTAATTTTCTTTAATTACTCTGCTTGAAATTATTTTCATATTTTATGTGTTTTGTATGCAACTATCTGCAAAAGAGATTTTATGGACTTGCAAGTTACTTGGCAACCTCACTAGTGTTGGCGCCATCTAAAAAAAAAGCACCCAATCCACTCTGTAGAATGGTTGGCTTTAAGAATGGCATCCAACCATAGAAACCATTGGAGCTTGATGCAGACCTCAGGCTTTTCAGTGCAAACAAATGCAAAAGCTTATCAATTCTGTAGAGATGTGATTCCTAAAACATATACTGAAAATATTCTCTATAGATAGTTCCAAATGTTGAAATCCTTCAACAAGTAGAAAACTTCTTAACAACATAAGAAGGTGTCAGGCTAAATTCATTAGTCATCATATGAAAAATACAAAGCCATGAACATTTGGTGACATCTGAAAAAACTGAAAAGAAGTAAAAGCTAGAGAGAGAGAGAGAGAGAGAGTTGTGTGTGAGACAGGAGGGTGTGGGATCCATGATTAATGAAGCCTGTTGGCAAAAAGTTGGAATAGACATTCTGACATTTCTTTTATTCTACAGATATATCTACAAGAACTAAGTAATTGGCAATACAGAAATTCCTCTTGGATGGCCAATGCTAAACACCTCTTGTTATGTCTTAGATAATTATAATAAACAGAAAGACAATAAGAACCAGGCTTTGATGGACATCTACCTGTATGCTAAATTCTTTGCTTAACTCATTGCTAACTCTCACCTTGCTGACATCATTTTTGTACATGACTTGCATCATCTTCCTCTAACGTCCGTTTTCCATGCTGGCATGGGTTGGACGGTTTGACCGGAGCCGGCAAGCCCGGGGGGAGGGGGGCTGCACCGGATTCCAGTCTGATTTGGCTTGGTTCTTGCAATTCAGTCTTCTACTCCTTGTTTTCCTAGTAACTGTTAGTCTACAGAATGTGTGATATCCTTGTCCAAGTGTAGTGGTTTGCTTTTAGCTAAGAACTCTAATTGTTTCACAAGGAAAAGGGCATCAGTGGTACCTCATTTGAAATTGAATTGAACTATGCTTTATCTGAGTTAATTATCTTCCTAATTAGTTGTGTTATAGCAACAGTTTTTGTTACTTCCATAACTTAGTCCATCAATTTGTTGCCTTTGCAGTTGCTTCTTTCTAGAGAAATTTTTTTGCCCCTGAAAATACTGTTGTGCCAATCATTGGGAACACCCCTCTGCCTCTCCACTCCTACTTTAATGAGTATGCTAATGTCCTATTATTTTGTTGGATATTTTCAATATTTCAGTGTCTCTCCTGATAATCCAGATGTTTTCCCTGTTTTCAAATCTTTAATTGCACTTTTAGCTTTATTTCTATCAGCTTTAATAGCAACTTCCTCTGTCGGATCTACTTGGAGTTGTTCTTCTCTTCTCAAGTACAACTCTGACATGAGAAACGTTAGTCCCGTATATACATTTTGGCTTTTGTATTATTTCTGACTCAGAAATTTGTTGTTGTTGTATTCCCTTCCTATTGCCAACCACTTTACAGTACAATGTGGGTGCATTTTGTCATGACACAGCACAAGAGATGTTACCTTTCGGACCTAACACGTTTGCTCTAAATTGTTAGTTTTTGTTCAAGGTGACAGTTTTTCTGGATGGGTTACATTTGCTCTGGATTTCTGTGGAGTTTGCATCTCTACTCTGTGATTTTGAACAATGTTGGGTTTTGGGGTTTTTTTTCAGATTACCTGACTCGTTACACAGGCCACCTTTACTATCATGGTGCTGTATGTGTGTGTGTGTGTGTGTGTTGGTGAAGAGGGGTTCTTGAATTTGTAACATAAGGTCAATGAAAAAAGGAGCTTGTCTCTGATCTGAAGGGAAAGGAGTGGCCATATCTACGAAATGAGGAAAGGAGGGGCATGGTGGAGATTTTGATGTGGTTGGGCATAAGACAAGGTTGTCTCCATTTTGGGGTAGGTGAGGGTGGGGATTGCAGAGTTATCAGGGTGCCTGGCAATGAGGCCATCTTCATGGTATTTAGAGATTAATTACAGGTTATAGCTGTTGATTAGTCTTGATTGAACAGATTTATGATCAAAGCCATTCCAACCATGACAATCCATATTTTCCTACATGCAAGGAACCCAGAACTTCATTATCGTATGTGTCCTTTTCTAAAACTGAAGTGTGGTCTGAGGGAGATTTGGCTGCTCCTTCTAGTAGGTCAAGTAATCATGTAGAGGCTCTGTCAGGCTATATATACCATATTATAGCTTCACACTCAACTGTAAAGTGAAAGGAATGCCTACAAGAGTTGTGTCTGTGTGTGCAGTTCTAGAATACACCTAATCATTGTGATTTCTTATCAAGAAACACCTTAGAAAATGAGATACTTCACCTGTCATGAATGTTAATTTACCTGTCATAAATCTCAAGTACATTTTAGAAATGTCAAATGTCAATGACAGTAAGTGAACAAGAGAAATAAAAAATAAAATAAATAAATAATTTAAAAAATCACTGTTTTTTTTTTTCATTACTAATTGTCATTTTATTCTTGTAAATATAATTTAATATCATAATTGACACAAAGGTAACTTGAAGGTTATTTTAATTCTCTGTCATTGTTGTGTAGGTGATGTTTTAGTCCAGATGGGTCATATAAGTGGTGTTACCCACCACTTATTGAAACACTCCTCCAATGTTGGCTACAACTCACATTGTGTCACCCACAGCATCTCCTAATCTGCCAGAGTCAAAAAGGTAAATCTCTTCTTTTCTTTGTTTAAATCAAATTTATACTTTAGAAATACACATCAATATTTTAAAAATCTGTTTAGCAAGAGTTGTATGTTTCTAATAATCCTATTCTATACTGGGCACAAAGGCCTGAAATTTTTCGGGGATGGGGATAGTCAATTCAATCGAGCCCAGTACTCAACTGGTACTTATTTTATCGACCCTGAAAAAATGAAAGGCAAAGTCGACCCCGGCAGCATTTGAACTCAGAACATAAAGTCGGAAGAAATGCTGCTAAGCATTTTTCCCGGCGTGCTAATGATTCTGCCAGCTCGCCGCCTTTGTATGTTTCTAATAATGTCATTAGGAAAGGCATAAAAGCTCCCTCCTCCCTTTTCATTGTAATTCTATATGAAAACTCAATAAGGAAGCCCAGAGAAGCAAGATGTAACTGACCAAAGTTTTAAATTGAATTTACAATCCAAAACATTCTATAGATTGTTTAAGACAACATATGACCTTCTGCTACTCTGAAATAGCAAGTGCACCAGCATGACCTCAGCCCCAGGCTGGAACTAGTAAAAGATAAAAGATATCACCTTTACCTAAGTCCACCTTGGTATACCTATCTCTTCTTTTCTTGTCCATCTTCCTTCCTATCACTGCACAAATAATTTTGTTGAGTCCTTCATCTCCAGAACATCAAATCCTCTGGAAGTCTCTTTTCCACCCATATTTCTTCTGTGGACATCAATTTACAGAATGTACAAACTGACCATCAACCTTATCAGTCTTGCCATTCTAGAACGGGTCTGCAACAATAAATGTCCTGCCTAAGCTATTTCAAAAAAATTGATTGTTCTCCATCATCTCTTTGTAACAAGTTTGTAGATCGTCTCAAATATTTGATCGTGTATTTCTGTTCTGTAGATTATCATAGAAATATATTTAATGAATTACTTAATCAGTTGTATGATAATATGCACTCTGTTTTGTGACTGCAAAGAAAAGGGTCGCTTCAAGAAGTCATTCATTTAATATTGTTATTGCGTAAATTGAAAAGTAAAGGCAAAATTAATCTATATTTTAAATGTTTACTGCAAATATGTTTGAAATTTCCCATCTTCTGTGGGACAGTCACAAGGACTATACTGTCATTAAAATATTGCACAAAAGAGATGGGCTGACTCCTAAAAAAAGATTAGAGAGGTTTTTACTGCAAGGACTCTAGAATTTGAAATTTCATCACTTATATTTTTTTTACTAAAATGATATAATAAAAATTTCTGAGACTTGTGTATGAAATCCTAGATGTGTGGTGGTTGTATAACTAAAAGGTTTGCTTGGCAATTATGGAATTTTGACTTTGATTCCATTCTCTGAAATCTGGAGAAAATGTCTTTATTCATTGCCTCTGGTTGATCAAAGTGTTGTGAGGGTCATTTGGTAAATGGAAATTGTAAAAACTTGTTGAAGGGACTTTTTGTATATTTAGAGGATATACGTTATCTGTTGCCTGGCTAAAAAAGCACCAACACCATTCCTTAGGTACCTTAGGCAGAATCCACTCGGTTCCAGCTAGGCAGACTATGGCTGGGTGAATAAAATGTTTGTTTAGGAGGATGGAGGAGTATGCAACACACTAGTGCCCAGCAGGTTTTGAACTCATGACCTTGTTGTTTGTAAATCTATCATCATAACTTAACCATTCCTGTGTTTTGAAGGGTGAACATATCTAACTGTTCAGTTATCCATTCATCTTCGATGTCATCTTGAGAAAAAACATTTTAACTGAAGACGCATAGAAGATTGTAAAATAATAGCTTCTTAAATGCCTTTAAATTCTTTTATAAATTGCTGGGGTACCACTTTTTAAAAGATTTTAGTTGATCAGATCAACTGGCAATACTTATTGCAGTGTGGTACTTATTTTGACAAACTCTACTTATCAAATAGTTTAGTTACCTTTTGCTGTGAGGAGACATGACACATCACAGTTTATAGTGGTGCGCGCATGCACACACACACACACACACACACACACACACACACACACACACACACACACACACACACACACACACACAC
>JAOPUL010003242.1:29382411-29394591 GCA_027564515.1 Octopus rubescens | reverse complement strand
AGTAACTCCGTTGCTTCTGCTAACATTAATAATATATATATATATGTGTGTGTGTGTGTGTGTGTGTGTGTGTGTTGTGTATGGTTACATTCTATGATATCATTATACACAACCACCTGAGCAAAAGCAGTGATGTTATGTTGACATTTCCTATGGATGAATGGTATATGTATTTGTATGTATGTGTTTGTTTCTCTTCATATTATGCCTTTTCAGGTGTTAGTTTGTTTATGTCCTTGTAATTTAGCATTTCAACAAAAATAGACTGAAATTTTGTGGTAGTGTCAATTTAATCAACTAAAACATTCAAGGCAGTGCTCCAGTATGACCAATGCCTGAAACCAATACATACATATCTGTGTGTGTGTGTGTATTTAATTCATCCAAATTTCGCTGGCAACTCAAGGCTATGGCAGAAAGCATTTAGCCAAGGTGTCTTCCAAGGAGGATCAAACCCACAAAGAAATGTTTGGAAAGCAAATGTTTTAACCATTGAAAACCCAAGAAGAATTTTCAAAATAACAAAAGTGCCACCAAAATGAAATGGAGCAAAGAAATAGGAATTTCTAAATGAGACATTTTTCTTTTCCTATTACAATGTTTCAATTCTTGATGTGTCAAATTTGCTTCATTTTTCTAGCACCCGTATCCTTCAGAAGATGAAAAAAGACAAATTGCAGCCCAGACAAACCTAACATTACTCCAAGTCAACAACTGGTAAGTTCTGTGATAAAAACTATTTCATTGTTTTTGTCCTGAATGAATTGTCTTCTCTGTCTGCCTGTCTGTGATCCCATTGTACCTCTTGTGACCCCATGGTTTATACTGGGTACACTATACCTATTCCTGCTCCTTTTTTTTTTTCACATTGAGCATGACCCCTTCACAGTTGGCAGTAGGGCCCTGTCTTCTTATTGTGTATCTAATATATTAATAGATAAACCTCTGAGAACTAAGTCATAAACATACAGCCTCTATTATGAGTTAGAGAAATATTCCAGACTTTCTGGATTAACCTCCTTTTAAATGAAATTTATATTCATTTCTCAGTTTCATTACTATCAATATTGGGGCATTCTCCTTAACACCTCTTTAACAGATCTTCAGTCTGAAATATCAGAATTCAAAAATTGTAATTTATGGAGTTCCATATTAGCTGCATAAATTTTCAATTGCAAATTGTCTCTCCCTCTATGGGCACCTACCTCTTCCTCCTTGTCACTAAGGGATCAACTTTAATTGAAAATGTGATTTTATTAATGAAAACTATATCATAAAATAACCATTGGTAAATACTTCCCATGTTTCTAGTGTTGAGAAGAAGAACAAGAAGAGGATTGAACATGGAAGCCATTAGATCTTTGTTGGTTGATTTTTAAATTTGAACTAATTCCTTAAATCATGAAAAACCAGAATCCAAGAAAATTGCCTGTGGTCAGTTTTGGCTCCTGTGAAAGTGTCTGGGCTTCTCAACTTCTGTTGACATGTTGCACTATGTAAACAAAAGGATCATTCATATGGTGTTGTTTGTTGTTTGATAGACTGGGAGATTATTACCCCAGTTGGAAACAGGTGGGGGCCGGTGATAGGAAAGGCATTTGGCTGTAGGATACTCAGCCCCAGTATATTCTTGTGTGATTCAGGCAAGCATGGAAAAGTAGATGTTAAAAATGATAATGATGAAGTCTACAAGCTTGGGTAAGTCTGAATGCTATGGTGGGAATGGAGGTGGGGAAAGAGGAATCTCATGTTTCAAGACTGATTCTTTGAGAGAAAACATTTTTCAACTCAATTCTTTAATTGTTTGCCATCTTACTCTTTGCAGGTTCATCAATGCTCGTCGACGTATATTACAGCCAATGCTGGATGCCAGCAATCCTGACCAAGCCAAAGTGAAAAAAAATAAACCACCAAATCGACCTCTTCAAAGGTTCTGGCCTGAAAATATTGCCAATCTACGTCCCCAACTACCTATGACTCTCGATGATAACCATTCTGGTAGCTCCAGTCCACTGTCTATTGGAGATGTTGATGGCATTGGGGATGGAACATCCAATGAGAGCATGTCTTTTGCCACATCAAGCCAGCCGTCCAATCAAACCATAATGCTACCCAATATGGAAACAGCAACTTGTAAGTTGAACTTTTTTCTACTAAACAAAAAAAGGTGTGTGTGTGTGTGTGTGTGTGCATTGGGGGGGGGGGGGTAGCCAATTGTAAGGTCAGGGTATTGATTGCCACACTCAGCAGTGTGATTTGTTCTTGAACAAAACACTTCATTTTCATGTAACTCCAGTCGTCCCAACTGAAAAAAAAGTACCAGCAATAACTTGAGGTTACTCCTACAATAGATAGACATCATATTCAGTGGTAGTGGGGTATTGTACTTTTAATTGCTTCTACACCATAGAAATCAGGATACGCTCCTGTCTAATGGGCCTGTAGGCTTGTGACAGGCTTAAAACTATATTATCCTGGATACAAATACTGCATTCACTTTTACAATGGTGTGGTGTGATTTGAGGGAGATTTGGCTGCTTTGTTTTTTTATGTGTTAGAGTCTTCTAATGGTTGCTGTTACTTGATACAAATAGTTTTATAGATTCTGGAGATGGATGAAATATAGGGGGGATTGCTCAGTCTACAAATTTAGAATGTTGCTGTTGTTGTAGCTGTTTAGCCCCAGGTCAGTCCTAACTGAGCAGGTCTATGATTAAATATGTTGAAGATGTTATTGTCCCAGCTTTATTTTATGTATAATATATCCAGAACTTTTCAAATACATGTGGTTTCCCTAGTGATGGCAGTTACAACAAGAGAGATTATCATTTCTTTATAATATTTGGTGGGATTAGAAATTTGTATTTGAAATTAAGGAATTATGAGGAAAATGATGCATAGATTTCACAGATTTAATATTTTTTTGTTTACTTTTTACGAAATTCTTTATAATTTCTCATCGATGGTAATCACATATATATATATATATATATGGTACTATTTCATTCTTTTTAGAATTTGTCAGCATGATATAACCTGTGACTTATTAATTAAACAATATTTTATGAAGCGAGACATTTCATTAAAGATGAAAATATTTACAATCTGGAGGAAGTTCATGGAATGGATTTTTTTTTTCTCTTCATAGAACTTCAGTAAATTAGGAATCAAGAGAATAAGGAGAGAAAGTTCTTAGTGTTTACATAAAGAAAAATATCTGTTTCCAGGGGGATTCTACTTTGTGAAAATGTTTTATAGTAGTCAATAATTTCAGTTTCAGCTACAAACAACTCCACAAGCCATTTTCTTATATATTCTTTGAGGTGAAGACAATCATTTAAGTTCAATCACTGATATTATTTTAATTATTCCAGCAAGTATGGGAGATAACTATAGATATCTTTCAGTTTTATTATATCTCTTCATTGTATTTGCAGTGATGAGTAGTAGTGAAGGGTGCCATCTGCATGAAAACAATGGTTGAATTAGCATTATTATCATATCTGTAGATTGTTTGATGTGAAGAACTACATAGTAACTTGTTAACCTCTTTAATACCAACCTGCCTAAGACCACCCATGGCTCCATGATACAAACGTTCTGCATTAAAGTATTTTAGATTAAAACCATCTATCAACATTTCATGTTAATTTATATTCTAAATACCAACTTAATAATGACACAAAATTATTTTTCTAAATTCTTGAATATTTTCAAAGTTAAATGAAAGAAAAGGGAAGAGTATTTCAACAGAAATCCAGTAATGAAAGGTTTAACATTAATCTTGTTTCTTCTTCTTCTTTCTGTTCCAGTTGTCATTAGTGATGGCCATATTGTCAATGCTTCCACATCTCTGGACAAACTCCGTTCTTTGGGTCACATTGCTGGTCACACTTCTCTTTCAAACATCTCGGAAGCATCTAGGCTTATTCGTAATAGCAACACCAATGCTTCCACCCCCATCACAAACACCACAACCATGACCACCACCACTGCCATTACGTCTTCCATCAGCGACAACAACAACACCGCTGCAGCCGCAACCACCGCCATTGCCACCACCACTAATCGTGGTGGTAGTAGTAATAGCAGCCACAGCATTGACAATAGTAGTAGTAGTAGTAGTAGTAGTAATTCAGCTGATGTTAAAGCTGGTACTACTACTCACCAAACAAACAAAGGGATTGACCAAAATAACATAAGTAAACATTTAACCGCTTGCAGTAGTAGTAGTAGTAGTTGTAGTAGTAATAGTAGTAGTAATTGTGGTAGTGGTATTGGTGCAAGCAGAGACCAGACTGTCTGTTTGACTGACAACATTATACAGGACTCTCCCTTGATGCAACAATGAACAACTTAAAAGAACGAAAACAAATCTTCTGCTTATATTTTCACGCTTTACAAATGTGAAATTTTTTTTATTATTACTATTATATATATATATATATATATATATATATGTATATGTATATGTGTATATATTTTATTCTTTGTTTTTCAAAATACAAAAAAACTTAAATTTTATTGTTGTTGTTATTATTATTGTTATTGGTGTGTCTAAAAGGCGGCGAGCTGGCAGAATCGTTACTGCGCCGGGAGAAATGCTTAGTGGCAATTTTTCTGACTTTACGTTCTGAGTTCAAATGCCGCCGGAGTCGACTTTGCCTTTCATACTTCCGGGGTCGATAAAGTGAGTACCAGTTACGAACTGGGGTCGATAAAAATCGACTACTCTCCTCCCCAAAAAAATTTCGGGCCTTCGTGCCCAGTATAGAAAGGATTATTGGTATTAGTGTTCAATATTTGGTAGTTTCAGACAAATTTCTATTGCATCACCTGCTAATCCTCCATGTTGCTGCGGTGTCTGCAGCAATGTATTTTCTTTTTTGTTGTTGTTGGGGGAGTGCAAAGTCTTCCCGGTATTGTATTGTATCAGTTTGTTTTTGTTAAGGTGTCTGTTTGCAGGATTTTGTTGTATTAGTGTTTGTATTGTGTGTTGTGTATGTATTGGGAGCAGTGTTCTTCTGCTGTGTATCCGGCTTGTAGGGTACATGTTGTGGTGGTTCTTTAATTTGTCAGAAGGCACTGCAATGTCTATCAGTAAGCAGGTGTTTTTTTTTTCTTTTTCAATCTTTGATTTATTACGTCTGGGCGATGGGCTTTTATTTTTTTTGTCTGTTTAGACAGTCATATTCCAGATGATTGTGGCCTGGTCATTGTCATGTACCTTGTTTGGTAGGTGATTATACAATTTCTTGTGAGTTATTATGTTGTAATGTTGGCATAATCTTCAGTGGATATCACTGCTTACTCGGTTATGTCTGTATATATATATATATTAAGATTTGGCAGGTACCGGGCAGCCGGAGATGATGTGGTCAACTGTATCATTGTGAAGGTTGCACATTCTGCATTTGGTGTTAGTGCCTGTTTTCATTATTCTGCTTTTATAATTGTTTATGTTCAGGCATTGGTCTTGTGCAGCTAGAATCAATCCTTCCGTTCCAGCTTTTAATCAGAGTTTTTGAGCCATTGTTGGCTTTTACTTAGGCTCACTATTGAGCCTTGCGGGGTGTTGGCCATAGAATGATTTTTGTCTCTATTTCATTTTTATTATGTTTTGTAGTTCTGTTTTCATGTTGTTTTTTGTCTCTTTGACCATTTCTGCTATGTTGTCATCTGAGATCAGTGTAGTTTGTTTATGTTTTGTATTTTGTCACCTCCTTGTGTATAAAGAAAAGCATTTTCTTTTTTTTTTTTTCTGTTTCTTTATCCATGTAGTCTTCCACTTTTTGTTTCTAAGTATTTTTATAGTCCAACTGTTGTTATTTTATTGTAGTTCTCTATTTGAGTCAGGCCGTGACCTCCTTCTGAGCAGGGTAGATATATTCTGTTTGTATCTGCTTTGGAGTGGTGACTTTGGTATGCTGTTAATAGTTTTCTGGTTTTTCTATTTAAGTTTCTCAATTCATGAATCTTCCAAGATAATAGGAATAAACATGCTAGCCATACCAGTCATAAATTACAACTTATTATGTTGAAGCTGTAATTTATGACTGGTATGGCTAGCATGTTTATTCCTATTATCTTATTTTTAGCATTGAGTTCAGTGTTTAATTTTAGTCTAACTCTTCTGTAGTATTCTCTCCTAAGTTTCATTCATTTCTGTGTGTTATATTTTAGCTAGTTCATCTAGCTAGTTCATAGATATTTGTATGGGCAATTGTAGTTTAATTCTCTGATTTCTGTGTCTATGTCTAGTGCAGTGTTTTCAATGCTGGTTAATTTGTCTCTTCTCAATGTCACTTTAGCACATTTTTCCAACCCCATGCTCACCTTGATGTCCTTGCTGAAACTATGGACATTTTTTGAAGGTTTTTTTAGTGAAAATTTTAAAGTCATCCATGTATAGATGATTTATTGTTTGTCCATAGCATTTGTAAACCATGGGAGTTTCATTTAATAAGTTTGTTAGTGGTGTCAGAGCAAGGCAGAAAATCAGGGGTGACAACAAGTCTTCTTGGAAAATTCCTTTTCTTATGGGTATGGGGCAGGTTTTAATGACTTGTGCTTCATTTTTCAGTGTTATACTGGTCTTCCAGTTTGCTATTGCATGGTTGATATAATTTAGTAGTATTGGAGCTACTCTATTTGTGTGGAGAGACTCCAGTATCCCTGAATGTGGAACACTGTTGAATGTTTTCTGGTAATTAATCCAAGTCATGTTGAGGTTTGTCTTTCTCTTCTTACAGACCTCTATAATGGCTTGATTTACCAGAAGCTACTCTTTACACCCATACATCCCTCCCTGGCACTCCTTTAGTTCTTCTGGTAAAACATTGTTGTTTTCCAGGTGTATTATAAGCCGGTTATAGATGATGTGAGGGTTTTGTAAGGTGTTGATAGACATGTTATTGGCCTATAATTTTGTGGGTGTATGGTGTCTTTGTTTTTTGGAATTAGGGTGGTTTGTCCTTCCAGCATCCAGTTTGGTGTTGATTCTGGTTTGATTATTATTAAATTAAATGTCGTCACTATGTGAGTATGGGTACTGGTGAGGTATTTCAGCTAGAAGTTGGGGACTTTGTCTATCCCTGGAGTTTTTCAGCTACTACTAGTCCTCGGTGTCTCTGTGATCTCTTGGCTTGTGATGGTGGGCCATACCTGTGTTGTTATTTTGCTCTTCTTTTTCTTTTCCCTATTTATCCATTGAGCAATTTTGTTGTGTTGTTCTTGTTTGCTCCATATTCCTTCCTGGTATGACTGAATCTCTGATGTTGTTGGCAGGTCAGCTATTTATATTTTTTCTTTTTGTTTAACTTTCTGCAGAATCTTTTCGTGTTTATTTTCAATTCTGTATTTTTCCGGAAGAATCATACACGTTTTTCGTACCATTGTAAGCAGCAAGTTTTTGATGCTATGCTCTGCTTAATTTTTGCTTTTACCTCCCAGGTATCTTCTTATTTTTTGTGTTGTATTGTTTTGTTATATAGGTCTTCTTTTTATATTTTATGTTTGATCCCTCTTTCTCTAATTCACCAAGTAGAGAGAAGTCTTTCTTTTGTTTTCTAATTTTATTTAATATGTTCTCTTTCCATTTTGAGGTTTGTGATTTGGCTGGGATTTTTTTTTATCTTTGTAGGGGTCAAGTCCAGTTACCTTGAATATCACTACAACTGCTGAATAGATCAGGTCATTTAGTCTGTCGATATCTAGGGTATCTTTTGGTGTGGTCATTATTTCTTATAGGGCTTTGTTGTATTTATTTATCTTTTCATAGAGCTGTTTATTTTTTGTAGTTTGGGCAGATATTTACGCTGACTCATATTTATCGACTTTGTCATGTTTTCTTCTATTTTTGTTATTTCTTCAGTCGGTTTGTCCCCATCATCAATTATAGCTGGTCTGTCATGGTGTGTGGTATTTCGTTTGTTGTTGTTTTGTGTTTCAGTATCTGCTTGTCTTTGTGTGTTGTTGTTTTGTGTTTCAGTATCTGCTTGTCTTTGTGTGTTGTTGATTTGTTGTGCCGTACTATTTATTTCTAGTGTGGGTAGCTGTGTAGAGATTTATCTCTGGTTTAACTTTTTTATTTGCTGTATGCATTGTTACCTCTGTTGTGTTTCTTTCTGTCTTTTGTGGGGGTCTTATGCATTTTTGGAGATATAATGTCTGATGTGCATTTTTGGAGATATAATGTCTGATGTGCATTTTTGGAGATATAATGTCTGATGTGCTATTTTTGTTTGAGTTGTTCGGTGTTTTGTTTTATTTTCAGTGTATATATTTTCTATGAATTTGTCTGTTTCGGTTTTAGGAATTTTCCCTTCTCATAGGATATTTGCAAGAGTATTTTGTGTGAGGATTTTCCTTATATCTGTATTTTTTCTTCTCCATATTTCATCTGTTTCATTAATTATTCCTGTGTTTCAGGTATAGTTTTGCAGTGTAAAATGCATATAGTACTTCAATGTAGTCGTCATGTCCTTCGTTTTCTTTTGGTTTTGTTTTGTTTTTTTTTGTTTTGGCTGTGACATTAAGAGATGCCTCTATCTGTTCAGTGTTAACTTTTTGACAGAACACCATCTCTGGTCGTGTTCTAAGGCTTCTTTCATATTGTGATTGCCTGAGACTCACAGATCAAAATTCGCCTCTATTTCTTTACATAGTTTTATTACTGAGCATATCTGCTTTTTTCTCTCTGTTTAAAATGAAGCTTGTTGAACACTGTGTGTTCGATATTTGCCTTGTTCATGTGTAGGAGATTGTATGTGTTCGTGTGTGGACTGTATAAGCATTACATTTGTTGATGTATAAGCAAGAAACAGTAGTGTGTATACGTGTAGAAATGAGAATGTATAGATGATTAATTCTGGTACACACAGTTTTTTTATAGGGACATTACATTTTCACATCTTGTTTACATTTTCATACAGGGATATCTCATCTCCATGTATTGTTCACATTTTGACGCACATGCCCTGCTGTGACAACATGCTTAGCAGCAACTATGTTTCATATATAAGAGAAATATTTCAGCTTCCTGAAATGACTTACGTTAAAAAAAAACAATTTTCTTTCATTTTTTTTTTTGCGGTTTCTTAAATCCTGTTTGCCGATGACCTCAGATTTAATCCTTCCTCGCAGGCAGTTCACTGATGCAAGTCCATGGTGTTCTGGCAGAATCGTTAGCACGCTGGGAGAAATGCTTAGCGGCATTTTTTCCGACTTTACGTTCTGAGTTCAAATGCCGCCGGGGTCGATAAAGTGAGTACCAGTTATGAAAATCGACTACTCCCCTCCCTAAAAAATTTCAGGCCTTCATGCCTAGTATAGAAAGGATTATTATTATTATTGTTGTTGTTGTTGTTGCCATAAATTGAGTATACATCATGGAAAACTATTGCATTCAATTTTGAAACTTTGTGCCATCATGGAAGACAAATTATTCAGCATTGACTGATGAGTTTGTTTTCGTATGATGCACCCCATTTTGGGGGAATATCTCGATTTAATTTTGTTTTTGTAATGAACATTTTTATTTTCTGCCTCCATGGAGAAAACATCAGATGACACGGTGGGGCTTGTTTATGCGAGAAGAGGAAAGAGTGAGGAGCATTACCAGAATGCAGGGAAAGAGGGTGTGAGCAGGATGCATTATGTCACTGCTTTGAAAACAGACAACAGCAACAACAATTTTGAAAATAAAGAGAAAATGGAAAATTTTAGAAAAGAAAACATTGAAGCCACTACCAACAACAGCAATAACAACAAATTTGAAGGTAAAGTGTAAATGAAAGACTTTAATAAATAAAACAGTGAAGCCAACAACAACAACAACAACAAATTTCAAGACAAAAATAAAATTTAAAAATTTAACCAACAAAGCCACTACTACTACCACCAACATCAACAGCAACGACAGTAAGAATAACAAACAAAACCAGCAACACATTGTTCACAAAAATTACTCAACAGAGATGGATGGAACTCTTTCGACTGAGATTTTGGGAAGGATTTCAGAAAATCTAATTTTTTTATTCTACCACCTGGCGAAAATGAACAGATCACAAAAAGCTGTCACCTGTAGATGTCTTTAAAAAATTGGGGGAAAGCCAACCCAGTACAGGCTGAAAAATGCCTGAAAGATACCTGGGGTTCGATTTGACATGTAATGAGAGACAAAGAATTTGAGTCAGTTCTCGCAATATGCCATAGCAAGGTGGAGGAAAAAAGGATGGTTTTACACACATGCTCTTCAGAACATTATTTTAATTCCATCCTATCTAAGGAGACAAGTGAATAAAGTTCCATTTACAAATGTGCCTCCAGAACTTAACCTCCTGTATTTCAACTGATAGTGGAGGAATATGGTGATATAATCAACATGAAATCAACTCTGAAGGAAAATTGATCAGTGGTCAGAGTGGAAATGGAAATGCTGGTCACAGCAGAAAATTTCCACAAGATCCCTGATATCAATAACATGGAGGAAGTGGAGCCCATAAGAGTGGTGGTAGCGGGCAGAAAGGCAAAACGTTATGCCTATGGGAGTACCACTCATCAAAAGGCTTTCTGCCCTCAGTTAAAGAAAACTAAACCAGCTCTGTTGCTAACACTACAACCACATCTACACCAACACCATGTAGAACAGCTGAGGACTCCTACACCAAAACTAAGACAGCTCCCAAAATGAAGACAGCTCCTACACCAAAACTAAGTTTGCTCCCAGAAGAATTAATGTCAAAGTCAATCCCAGCAGGATTCAAACTCAGATGAAAAGCCAGAACAAATACTACCACAAGGCATTTAGTCTGATGCTCTAATGATTCTGTCACACTGCCGACTTCAAAAAGTTGTAACACGCTATAAATGTTATTAGTTATTCAGTCATTTGTTTTTTTTCATCAATTCACTCATTCTTCCATTATTCTCTTTTCCAGGAATTGATGGATTTAAAAAAGGGAGGAACGGTTACAATCCATTTGCTTGACCTACTGAGCTTATTCGGGAAATATAATATCTATCTTACCAATGACCAAGAAGAACAAATCATGGACTCAAACTACTGTGACCAACAAGGCAGTGTGGACATTAAATCACTCATCAGTAATATGATGTTTGGTGATGTAAGTATATGTCAGCTGTGACTGACTGCGATGTAGTTTTGTTGCAAAAGTCAAAGTATGGTTGTGAAGAGTTTAATGATGGATCATCTTTTAAATATTGGTTTCAAATTTTGGCACAAGCCCAGTGATATCGGGGAAGGGGGTAAGTGAATTACATCAATTCCAGTGCTCAACCGGGATTTATTTTATCGATCCCGAAAGGATGAAAGGTAAAGTCAACCTTGCCAGAATTTGAACTCAGAATGTAAAGACGGATGAACTGCCACTAAGCACTTTTCCTGGCCTGCTAATGATTCTGCCAGCTCACTGCCTTGATCATCTTTTATATATTACCCATCACATGAAACATGTAATTAGAAGCAGAAGAAGTGGGAAGGATCTTCATTTCAGTGTCAGAGCTAACTGGTATAGTTTTCTGTGATTGAGTACTTAGATAGTTTCCTGTTGTTTTCTTCAACATTAGAGAAGAAATTGAAATCATCTTCACTGCTGCAAGCTAAGAAAATGTTTGGTAATCGTATAGTGTTTCAACTGCTTACTGTAGTTTGTACCACCTTACCTTGATATCTATTTATATTTGAGCCTACAAAGGAACTTCTGCATGGTTTCTTGACCTGCTAGAAATGGTAGCCTCATCTGCATCAAATCACACCTTACTGTGTTAAAAAGGAAAGATAAGTTTGATAATGCAGTTCTGCAAACAATTCTGGAAGATCTTTAATTATAGGCCTATTTAAGGAGATGTTTGGTTAATCCAGAAAAAGAAACTATTTTGGCTATGATCACAGCAGATCATTGTTGATGGATCATAAACTGTCAGCACTTTAGGTCAGTGACTAAGAACCTCTCACCTAGAATCAAATTTGAAACCTGCTAATGAAGTTTTTAAAACTCCTTATGAAAAAAAAAAGATTGGTTTAACCATAAGCGTTCGAAAGTCCGAGGGTCGCGCTCGAAAGTCCGAAGCGATCGAAAGGCCGAGGGTGACGGCCGAAGCATTCGAAAGGCCGAGGGTGACGGCCGAAGCATTCGAAAGGCCGAGGGTGACGGCCGA
>JAOPUL010003242.1:29298316-29309213 GCA_027564515.1 Octopus rubescens | reverse complement strand
GTCTGGTGCAGCTCCCCAGCTTGCCAGTTTCCAGTCAAACCGTCTAACCCATGCCTGCATGGAAAACAGACATTAAAATGATGATGATATATATGTATATATATATATATACATACACACACAGACACACACACACACACACTATGTGGACAATACTTTCAACTGAGATGGTACAACCATATCTAATTCTTCAAGTGCTTCAATTCTATGTATGTCCATATATTTACTAAATTGCTGACATTTATCAATAGTTTCTACCATTTTCTATCATTAATAAAACTGTTGGCATTTTTGATGACACGGGTATGCTAGTATATATATATATATATCCATCATCTGTAACAGAGCTGCATAGGCACATTGAATGTTATATTTGTCTGAAGCATATAATATGGAATATTTGTATCCATCTATTCCAAATGAATGCTTCATACACTATACTTTGTCAGAAAGAAAGCTATAGGGATCAAGAGAACTGACAAACTTGGGTCTCTCCCCACCACTACCACCACCACCACATAAAATTGCTATCAAGAGATCACTTCACAGGAAACAGTTTGCTGCAATAACTTGAAGTAAAATTAAAATAACTTAAAACTAGGAACTATCAGTTTATATATATAACTCCCTTTCTATCAAAAGCTACCTTACTGGGGTATTAAGCTTCCCTTTTGTTACCAATCTGTATGAAAGTTTCTGACTGAAACAAAGACATTTTTTTCCTCTTTTTTTATGGTCAACCAATTTATTCCTCTTTTGAATTGTTTGTAACTACTATTTGCTGATGCAGACCATCACTAGTTTCCTTAGATCTTCTAGTTATATTTTTGATTAGCTCAAATATCTGATGAGTTTAAATGAACATAAAATGAAAACAAAACAATGCCATGAAAACCTTTATCTAATATGCCTTACTATTTCATAAAGTTATATATTTTATCTCCAGGAAGATATATCTTACACTTAGAAATAGACTGGAATGTAGAGTGTTGCAGAATTTTCTGAGCTTTTGTTTTAATATTTGCCTATGACCCAATAGGTTCACTTTTTACACTTGAGCTAGAGGCAGATGTCTCTTATAATATCACAGTTAGTGACTCTTTTGCTCCATCACATATCCTTAATTTTTGAAGTGAAGGTTACTGCTGCATCCATAGCTGAATGGAATAAAATACTAAAGAAGTGTAATTTGTAGGTGGATTACACTTTTCAACCTATAGTGTTTGAGATATACAAAGGAGCTGAGCGGCAGACAAAGGAGTTTTTGATATTGTTGGCATCCTGTCTCACTAAAATATTGAGTGATACTCATGACTGATGAGAGTGACTGCACTTCAGCCTCACATTCATCTGTGGTAATGCCAAGAATGTTTTGGGTTGCCTCAAAACATTTTAGAGGTGAACACCAATGTCTCCTGTGGTATAATTGAGAAAATATGGATACATTTTTATTTTACTTTTATTAGAACCATTTATTTTGGGGGGATAATTTTTACAATTTACTTTTGTAAATTGTGTTCTGTTTTGATAAATATTGTCTCTAATTACAATGTATATAAAAAGGGACCCCATGATCTGAGGTAATGCTTTTGTGCAATATATAACTTTTTAAAACTATTTATTCAGTCATATTTTCTTGCATATAATTATGTATAGATATGTAGTTAGTATTTGTATCTATTTTGCACTAATAACTATGAGTTATCAATATCTGAAAGAAATTGTGTTATATTATTTTCTTGTATATGGCTGTGTGTAAGAATTTATATAGTATGTTGTATTTCATTTTATGGATAAACTATAGCTCACACAGCTATAACCTGTTCAGCAGAGCTGAATTGTATATTTATAATCTAAGTAACTTGCTAAAAAAAAAAAGAAACATTTTATTCAAAATGAACATCTTTAAAATTTTGTTTTCTAAATTTTCATTTGAAAATAAAATTGAACTTTTATAGTTTGTATGTTTCCAGAATGACACTCAAGCAATCAAATACATTAGATAAAACAGTGAAACCTACTTTTTTGGTTGGATAGGGAAATAATAACAATAATACATAATACAAATCAATATAAGTGCCATGAGCCTAATAGAGTTTGGTTGCTTGACATGCTAAAAAGAGCAAACAATTGCCCTCAAATCTCAGCCTATCATTCTGAAAAATAGAGACATATTTGATAATGTAGTTCTAGATATACCATTTGAAAATAAAAAAGAATGGTTACAACAAGAATGTCTTTGGCCATAGGTTTGTTCAGGGTTGATCTGAGGCTAAAAACAGCAACAACATAATTTGTATTGTCCTAATGTCTAGTTAATGGAACACAACTGAACAATAAAGATTTAGACATTGTAATTGAAATCATATACTTCCACAAAAAGGAAATAATTACGCCTCACACTTATCAAAAATATGTTAAGTGTTGTTTATTAAACTGGTTGTATTATCTATGAAGTCAAGAGGTACGTATAATTTTCCATTTAATATGGATTTGACCTAAGATTATCTAATATAGGTCATATTGCAGTCATTGTTATTTTTAGCTTTTTGGCCTGAACCAACTATTTGGAAAATTCTGCCACATTTTCTCAGTTTCCTTTAAACACAATATATTTAGAGAGCAGCAGTTTCAAACCTGTGTGTTGTGGTATTATTCAGGAAGACAAAATATCTTACTTTTCAAATATTTGCAAAACCATAAAATATTTATGAATATGTTATACTAAGTCATAGAAGCATAATAAGGGATACAATGTTTACTACAACCAAAAACCTAAGTTTGATTGTGGCATAATTCTGAAAATGTTGCAAAGAGGAAATATTTTACGTTCCAAAAATTTAATAAAATTTAATCATCATCATCATCATCATTTAGTGTCCACTTTCCATGCTGGCATGAGTTAGATGGTTTGACTGGAGACTGGCAAGCCAGAGAGCTGCACCAGACTCCAGTCCGTTTTGACTTGGTTTCTACAGCTGAATGCCCTTCCTGATGCCAACTACTCTAGAAAGGGTACTGGGTGTCCTTAACATGTCACCGGCATGGGTGCTTTTAACGTGTCACCGGCACATAGATATATATATATACGACGAGCTTCTTTCAGTTTCCATCTCACAAGGCTTTGGTCGACCCAGGCTGTAGTAGAAGACACTTGCTGAAGGTGCCACACAGTGTCACCTTGGGCAAGAGTAATATATTCATTAATATGTCATACAATAAGCTAAAGAGAAAATATAAGCCACAACACATTTACTGCAAACAAAAACTAAGAAATATTCCCCCAAGAAAAATATCAATGTTTATTTAATTAAATTTTTAGGAAAATTGCTTTTATTTAAATATTAAAAATTGAGAGCCATGGAGGTTTATTGACTCATCAAAATGGTCATGATAGTAAAAGGTTGGACACTGCTGGTGTAAAAAAACTACAGTGGTCATGTTTTTTATGACTTAGAGGAAGAAGAACAGCATCATGGCCTCTTTAAGGGCCTTTGTGACTGATAGGAGGAAGTTATCTGCACATTGGAGGCATGGTTTATGTTTGCTACAGAGTGAACTCTTCGAAAGGTACCTATAATAGAGATATTAAAGTGGATGATTGATTGATTAAGTCTGCAACCCAAGCAATTTGGGTCTCAAATACAATGGCTTGAAAACAGAGACCAAATAGCCAAATCAGTTCAAGAAATATGTTCAGTATGCTGCAAATTTACTTAATTTGGTTAGAAATGAGTAAGATAATATCATCAAAAAGCATTTCTTTTCATTGACTAGGTTCAGTGTATGTCACTCAATAAGTATGTTGTCTTAAAGTAGCTTAGTTTTGAAAAGGTTGCTTTGAAGGTAAATTTACAGAGTTTTTCTCCTATAAGTGCTACAAATGGAAGCAGGCATGGCTATGTAGTTTAACACTTCATTTCACAACTATGGAGTTTTGGGTGTGATTTCACTAGGCTGCATCTTTG
This sequence comes from Octopus rubescens, assembly GCA_027564515.1. NCBI lineage: Eukaryota > Metazoa > Mollusca > Cephalopoda > Octopoda > Octopodidae > Octopus > Octopus rubescens. The sequence continues at coordinate 29,305,245 of JAOPUL010003242.1, read as the reverse complement.
GAAAATGTCATGTAATATAGCCTATATAGTCTACAGCAGACATGAAATTTGATTCCCACAGGTGATAATACAAATTCTCCCTTGTATATTAGGTATATTAAATATCATGTCTTGACACTGTGTGAACTGAATTCCCCATTGAGGAATGCTAACTTGCTAGGTGAAGGCTTCAAATCTAGACAGTTGAAGTTGTGATGTTTCTTTAGTATACAGCTATACAGTTTGCAGCAGATATGCAGTTCAATTCCTGAAGGCAATGTTACAACATTTTGTATGAGTTATTGAAACAGGCTGAAGCTAATCTGTTAGTTTAAACTCAAAATAATATATCCACTCTACATATTGTATTGTGTACTCATTTGATAGATAGGATATTACCAACCTCTGAACGAGTAACATCCTATCTGTCTATCCATCTGCCTATCCATCCAGACATACACACACGTATCTTTCACCAATGCATATTGACAAAGGCTGTAAACAATGTTGAGAAAACAAGTAAGCTTAAGCTTTTAAACTTAAAAATATTGTGTGGTATTTGTTCTACCTAGCTTGTGCAGATACTTCATTATCACCCTCATGGTGAACCAGTAATTGGCTCTTTGGAGACCTGTAACCAACAACACTATTGATCACAAAATACAATTCAAAATAAATAAATAAATAAAACAAGATTCTGTGGTGCTCCAGTTTTCGACATCATCATTTGATCAGGTGACTTGCCCAGACCAATGTAACTCTTCCATATCAGACATCCCAATTGAGCTATGCAGTATGAACATCTGGTTTGAGTTTTAGTCACATTGGTCTTTTGCTAGCTGAAATATCTTGTCTGCATATGCCATGGCTACAGATGATAGCAGTAGTTCACTAACTGAACTGGTTGATCCTGGACATTGGCGGTTTGTTGTCTGTTCATCAGCTCAGCATGTTTATGTTTGCTACAGAGTGAACTCTTCTAAAGGTACCTATAATAGAGATATTAAAGTGGATGATTGATTGATTGATTAAGTCTGCAACCCAAGCAATTTCGGTCTCAAATACAATGGCTTGAAAACAGAGACCAAATAGCCAAATGTTGTCTGTTCATCAGCTCAGCATGTAGTGATATTTGTCACTGATTAAATAAGTCCATCTGCCAAAATAGTTCACATACACCATGCTGCATGCCATGATTTTAACGTACCTTGGCTCAGGTGGTTATATGCTATTTAACCTGTAGCTGGAATCCTGATAGGTGCTACTACTTTGGGTCAGAATAAACCTGGGAACAATAGTGACTAAGAGGTGGTTCCACACTCTTCAAAACCCTACAACTCCCAAACTAGGGCCCTGTTACCAATGTTTTTTTTCCCTTTTAAGTGTAGAAATGGCCTTGTGGATTTATTTGGATTTGATCTAATGTTTACAAGCTGTTTAGTCCTAGGTCAACCCAACTCAAAAGAACAATGACCAAAGGCTTTTCGGCTAATGCTATCCAATACTTTCATTTCTTTTCTAATGCACAATATGTAAGATTACAGTATCCAATGTAACCTTGCTTTTCTTTTTAAGGCAGCCTAGTGTGATTGTTGGAGAATGGGTGGGGGTTAGAGATCAGACTGCTCTTTCGAACAGGCCAAACAACAATGTAGAAGCCCCTTCATAAGCTTGATGATGGTGTTAGTGTTGTTGGTAGTGGTTATTCTTGTTTAGTCACAGGTCAGCCCTGCTCAAGCAGACCTATGATCAAAGGTGTTCCAGCCATGACCACCCTGTATTTTTAGTATAGGATTACATTATCCAAAGGATTCTACTTTTCCAAAATGGTAAGAAGAGTAAGATTTGGGGGTGAATGGAAATAGTAAATGGAACAAAAAAGTCACAAGAAAAATGTTGCATAACATTTAAATATTATAAATAATAGTTGCAATAATTAAACAAATCATATTCAAGTTGCTGTTTATTATTAACTGACAATGAATGACTTGTACACGACACAATGACAACGCAATTTATATAATGGCATTACAAGTATTTAAAAAGAATCACATTTTATTCAGTGTCTTAGATAAAACAATCTAACAAGCAAAACCACTTATTTTTTAGTTTTTCTATGAAGGATTTTTTTCTACTATTTCTAGCAGGTGGAATGACTGCATAGAGTGGCAGGTTTTGATCTTTTTTCAAACCACAGCACACTAAATAAGGTTAAGAGGGTTACAACGCATCATCAGCATATAGTGTGTGTTTGTATTTATGTATGTGTATATATATATATGTGTGTGTGTGTGTATATATGTATGTATGTGTATATAAGTTATGTGTGTATCATCATCATCATTATTATCATTTTAATGTCCACATTTCCATGCTGGACTGAATTTGTTGAGGCAGGTTTTCTACAGCTGGATGCCCTCCCTATCACTAACACTCCCTGCTCCCATGTAAGGTAATATTTCCCCATGGCTGGACATGTTTTTATGGAAGACTGGAAATGAAGGACTCCGCTTGCATGACAGTGACACTTATTTACAACTATCACCCAATGTCAAGACAAGGAGATAGAAACACACACATACATACACAAAACATACATACTTACACATACATAGATACATATATATGCAAAAGAAGAAGGATGACACATACAAGACTTTATAAGATCAAGTAAGAGATTCTTCTCTGTATTTTCTCCCACCATCACTTGTTACTATTATTTAAAAAGATCAACACTAACTGTAATGGAACTTTTATTTTTATTCTTGTTCACAAACGGATCTCAAGTTACGCCATTCTGACGAATCTCAATAAAGAAGAAATGCATAAATGGCTACTGTGGTAGTAATAAAATAAGAGAGATCTATGCTAACAAGATATGTACCCTTCTGTCTCCTTTGATAGATTTGAGAAAATATTAAAAAAAAGAACTTTTCTCCTAGTGACGAGACAATTATCTCCCCCTGAGCAACTGACAGCGTCGCCTATCGTAACAAGTTACAAGAATTACCATATATATATATATATGTGTGTGTACATATATGTTTACATATTCTATTTACCTTTAGTTATGGTTTGCCCCCATATTATTACTATTGTTATTGTTATTTCATTGTTACATCATTTTATATTTTTTTAATTCCTTTAATTGGTTTGCTTTAACTCAACCTCCCATCATAATGAGAAATCTAATTTATTCTCTACACTGTTCCCCCACTAGACGATGGTAAATTGACCAAGTATTAAAGGTTTAAGTTGCCTTGAGTAGAAGTGGCCTATATCAAATTTCAACACAATCTTTGGAAAACATCTGACCTAAAATCAATGCTAGCTTATTGATGTATGCTGACCCACTTACAAACACTAATAGTCTGATGACAGTACCTATCTAACTTTGGCCATCTTATGACCTCACTTCCTCTCTCTATTTTCTCTGTTCCCTCTAATCCTCACCTCCTCTCATTTTTTTCTTTCCCCCTCTCTCTATATTTGTCCTTCTGCACTAAATAATAACTCCCCCTTTCCTCTCTATCTATATCTCTTCCCCACTCGCCTCCTCGGTCCCCCATCATCATACCTATACCATTCCTTCAGTGTTCTTCTTGTTATATTTTGAAATAACTCCAATGAAAGTAGCATTAATTTTTTAGGTCGTTAAATTTTTTTCAACTGATAAATGGACCAATTGAGCAAACCTTTTAATAATGAATCTATAATGACTACTGGAAACAACTATAAGTCAATTTTACTGCAATAAAGTTAATAATATGCAATGACCATTATTTATACCTTGTCTTATATATATATATATATATATATATATATGTATATATGTCATCCTGACATTGTTGGACTCTTCAAAAATTTGCAATATACCATATGTGTCACATCAAGCACATCTTTTTATTCCTTAAATATACCATCAGCTCCCCTTTATAATTAAATGATCTATTAATCTTGGTCTTCAGCACTACACTTTTTTTCTTGTTACAGTCTCTGAAAACAATGGCAAAAATATATTTAAAACTATACTTCCACTGACGACAGCTAAATATAACCATTCGGAATTGTCTCCCTTCATTGCTCCAGCAAGGAATTATGTTAGCTAATATGTTTTCCTAATTACTGTAATTAAACACACTATGCTTATTTCTGTTCAAATAATGAAACCCAACATTATGTAATGCAGTCAACATATCTTTATAATTAGATTATCAACTAACCTATATTATTGTTGAATTATTCAATATCTTACACTTTGGCGAAAGACCTTTGTTCGAGACGTTAGGCGATCAAATTGACAGCAACCAGCTTACACTTACCAACACTATATGAGGCTTTATATTATCTAATCTAATTTTTACGTTGAAAAATCTTAATAGTCAATTTATTAGTTTATTTTATCTTGTTTTTAATGATTCACCCCTTGCTTGTTCATTCGAATATGCGTATATTTTTTCATTTTTACAGTAAAAAAATATAAAACACTGAACATTGAGAGGGATCATTTAAACAATTACTTTCCCATTAAGATTTGTTCGAGTCAACCTATTTCTTTAAGATTATTATTACACTAAATTTACTCTTAATCAGGTCATGGCTAAAGCATAATTAGGCATTTTGAGAATGTTAAAAATGAACTCAACTTAAAACTAAGGAAGGATTATGATTGTAGGCTTCTCCTACATGTTTACATGCGAGTGTATCAGTATAATCAATCTATTCTCTCTCCTCTCCATGCATTTTCCCCGCTCATCTTATATAAAGCATCTTTTTCTGTGTGCATATGTACACATATTTGCACGAATAGCATACATTCATACAAATATATACATACAGATATGTACATACACATGCATACATGTGTGTGCGCACACGCAAACACACATAACACCAGAACACGCTTATACTGTAGGATCCCACAAGTTTCGCGTGATGAATTAAAAACTTCGATCAACTGAGATTATCCTTGTAATTAGTAGACAAAAACTTCCTCGGGGGGGGGGGGGCTTTTAAAATTAAACAAATTAAGAAAAATAACTCGTGGAATCAGTCAATTGAAATTTTCCGAAGGTAAAGATGATGCAGATAGGAGTGGATTTTTTCAAAACCAGCATTCACCAGTTGGATTTAAAGACAAGATCTTCTCACATGTGAAAGCAACAGATATGTTTGGATTTTATTAGACCTCCTCATCGAAACTGTAAAGATGTAAAACTTAGATTAGTATATATATAAAAATAGAGAACATTAGAACATGTCAGTATGCTTCTTATGGAAGACTTCAACCTGTTAAAAGTGGGATGGCCCAGGGGCCTTTTTTACAGGAATGGCGCAATGTGAACAAGGACAAGTGGATTCCCTGCTTAACCTCACTAACACATTTTATGAAGCAAGTAGTACTCCAACCAACTAGGGCAAATAATATACTGGATCTCTGTTTCACAAATTCTATGGATCTCATCCACAATGTGAAAGTAACACCAACGCTAGTCTCAGATCACAATATAATAAAGCTGACTATGTATAGACCAAAGGAAACCGCAGACATGCAGCCTAGAAGAAATTCACAAAAGTCGGATTTGTTACCTCATAACTTTCTGAAAAATGTACATTTTTTGAGGAAATGTTCTATAACTACCTTTCAGATGGTGTATATTACGATTATATCAGAATTTAATATTAACAATTTTTTCTTTTTTTTCATTTTAAATTCCGATGGGGGAGGGAGGTATTCAGCCGCGCCGCGCGGTGGCATTGCACGTTAGTTCGCTACTCATTGTTTTTGGATATAGTGCATGTGTGTGTGTGTGTGTGTGTGTGTGGATAGATTGATGAGAGAGGGAAAGAGAAAGCATATCAAAGTGGTGAACTACATTCAACTCATAAAAAGGATGAGAAATTTGCAGGGCATTTGACTGTTTTGACTTATTGGTTCTCTGCATCTGTGTACACTCTTCACTCGAAAGCATAGTAAAGGCGAAAGCTTAAGATGACACCATTTAGATGCTTAACATTAAAGGAAGAAGGCTGTTATTGGTTATGCTTTACATGTAATTATTTTTTTAATATCTCAAAGCACTTCATTAAGATAAAATAGCTTATCTTCCTTTCACTTTGGTAATGCATATTTTTGGAGTCAATATGTGGCATATCACGGTGTAGAATGCAACATGAGTTTGAAAACTCCCTATATGTGCATTTGTTGAGTTGCTGCAAAGAAAGAAGAAGAAAAAATGTAGAGAAAAAAGGGGGGAGGGCAAAGCAGCGGAGGGCAGGGTGGTATATATTCCAGGACAAGAGAATCACTCAGTCCTGCCCTGCGGTGGCATTGCCGTGGAGAATGGCCACTGACACTCACTACAGTAGCCACTCTACCTGACGGGGTTCATTTCTCCGGCGGGCCGCAACTATCTCTGTTTTGCTGAGGAAATCAGTGGTATGTGGACCAAGAACACCAAACATCTCGATGCCTATAAACAATAAACATGCCTTTTGTAATGAACAGAAGACAATTTCCTGTAATATCTTCATTTGCCATGACCATCAACAAATCACAAGGACAATCATTTAATGAAGTAGGTGTTTATTTTACCTTCTCCTGTGTTTAGTCATGGGCAGCTTTATGTTGTTTTAAACAGGACAAAAAGCAAGATACTTGTAAATAACGATGGAAAACAGGGAAACCTTTATGGAAATTGCAGTTTTACTATAAATATTGTAATAAAAGAACCTTTGGAATAGCGATATTTACATGTTAAGATGCAACAGGCATATGTAAACATAGATAGTATCTGTGATTTTTTCTGTGATTCATTAACCAGTTTGAGACATGCACGTCTTTACATGTTTTCTAGATAAAAGTGTAAAATGTTTGTAAATACAGTATTATCATTTTAAATTAAATTTTTATAACTATCATTAAATCATTCAATGAAACATTACAATAA
>JAOPUL010003242.1:29285011-29296389 GCA_027564515.1 Octopus rubescens | reverse complement strand
TGTATGTATGTATGTATGTATGTATGTATGTATGTATGTATGTATGTATGTATGTATGTATGTATGTATGTACGTACTAAGAGAGATGTGAGATTAACTTATGAGCATGTGTTTTAAAAACCACAAATGTTTTGCCTAACAGTGAAAAGTAGATTTTGTGGTTCAACCAAATGTTTTTTTTTCTCTGTGATCAGAAAAAGATATTGATTTGACTAGTTTCAACGTTTATTGCTGCCTCATTATCATAACACTGTGTAATAGGAAGAGTGTGTGTTAATGTTACTTAAAGAAATTATGACAGAGATCAAAGCAAATCTAAGACTATCTGAATGAAAAACAAGCAACCAAGAAAAGAATGGCAGTGAAATATATTTAATCTTTTAAGTGAGAGTAGGACTAATGCTTTGCTGAGGGATGCCTAAGTAGGCTGAAACATATAACTATCACCATACTTGCCAAAGAGCAGACTTTCCACAAAATGCCTTTTTCAATTTACAATTAATTTTGATTTTGCAGTTATCTCCCTTGCCAGAATTAATCATTAAAGCTAATTAATGATTTTACTAGTGTAATTCTAATTATTTTTTCCTTCTGCTCACCACATTAAATACATTATTTCTCACTTCACTACAAGTAATGAATAGATTCTTTTAAAACATTTAGGAGAACAATAAATGATAGCAAGCCTTTCTGTCGCTTTTGAAAAAGGCTCGTGATAATCAAGTTGACACCAAAAATAGTTTTGACTTAGCCAACTGTAAAAGCTGAGGTTATCTTTGAATAAACGAACTTTTTTTTTTTGTTGCTTATTTCTATTCTAAAGTATTTTTCTTTTTTTTTTGTTGTTTTCTTTTTATCTACCCCATTAAACTCACAAAAATGAGATGTCACGAAGAAAGAGTTTTAACTTGGTCGCTCGAAATGCTAGAAACATCAGACAAATCTCCCTCAAACCACACATTACTATCTTTAAAACTGTAACGCATATTGGATAATATAGTATTAGATACACTATTTGAATATAAGATGGGATGGTCACTTATCATAGATCTGCTCTATCAGGGCTGAATATGACGCCAAAACAACCCCCACATTATATTTTCGTGTCATTTCCGTAAAAAAAAAAATTCACTGAGTATGTTTTTTTTTTGTTTTGTTTTTTATTAATGATCTTATATTTACTAATCGCTATTATGAGGCATCTTAAATAATTTCGATTAATTTTCCGGTGTGTGTATTTTTTTGCTTAATCTTAGGCCAATCTGATCTAGCAGACCTAAGTTTAAAGGCGTTCCAGCTGCAGCTGTCCCTATCCCTTCTTTCGTATATATCTAGGACACTGTTAGCCTAATGTACCCCTCTTATTTTTAAAGATGCTTTTATTTAGCCCTTCTTTGGTCAACCTTATTTGAGCAGACTTATGACCAAAGGCATTCTAACCGTGACCACCCGTTTCTTTGGAAGTGAGTAGGACTACAGTATCCAATGTATCCTTTCCGAAGGCGATAGGGTATGATCTGAGGAAGATTTGGCTTTTGTTTTTAGCATTTCGACCAAACACATAGAAGCGACTTAGGTTTGTTATTCGCTGGTGGCAGTGACTTCGCAGAGAGGCTTCCTGGTTTTACACGCTGTTTTTGTTGTTACTTAGAAAACAGTTGCTTTTATAAGTATTAGGACATGTCTCAGCTTCGGTATTAACTATTTTGGCACATAACAGCATGCTGAAGCGGTTCCATGTGGGACCATCCAGCAGAGCTGTAGTTTTGTTTCCCTTAAGTCTGATTCATAAACAGACAAATAATGGTTATGATGGAGTCTCAATATTGTCGTCTCCCTATGTTAGACATGGCGCTTTTGAAGATATAGTCTAAGCCGAGTTTCAAAAGAGATCTTAGCTATTTGATCAACAGAGTCCTAGTAATCTAGCTAGGATTACATACTCTTCAAGAGGAGTATTAACTGCAATCGATCTTATTGATCTCGGAGAGCCTGCGATGGATATGGATACGCCTTTCCTCCAGACCAAACTCATAAAAAATAAAGTAGCTGAAAAAATTATCTAATGTTTTCTTCCTCACCTTTTAAAAATTTATTTTGAGAATAGAGAGTGATTAGGCTGCTATTTTTGACAGGTCGAACTAATGCATAGAAGTAACATTCGTCTGCAATTGCTCTGCGGTGATTATATAAGTTATCGTATGTAAACCTCTGTAAACACAAACAAGTTTACGAAATGATAAAAAATTTATTAAATACGAGCAGTAATAACAAACGTAAACAAAACAAAAACATTTTTTTTCTTTCTTTCGAAATAGAATTTGACTTTCAGCTTAGAAGGTTAAAAAATATTATTCTGGTCTTAGACTTCGACCTTTTTGTTTTTATGTTAAACACACCCTTGCACTTAAAGTCAAGTTCACTTGCAAAAGTACATTTTCTTTTCACAACTCTTATCCTCTCTTCTTCACTCTCTCCCTTCTTACACAAGGTGTAAATAAACGATCTAACATGGAAGCATCTTGCATAATATAATCCTAAATATTTTTAAAAACAAGAATGGTCTGCTTAATAGAGATTTACCTGGAACTAAACAAAAACAACACATATAAGCATTCTTTCACAAAGAATCCCTCTTCCTCCTCTCCTTTACTCCTACCATCTCGTACATACACATTCACTCTATTGTAATCTGTTCCTCCTACTTTCACGCACTCTTTCCTCGCATACCCATATTTATTTGAGTCCGCTCTCTATCAAACAGACTCAGTCTTACTTATCAACTTTCTTCTTACATTCTCTCGGGTACACTAAAATAATTCATTTTCTTTTTCTTACAATGATACAACTTCTCAGATACACACTCGTAAATATATTTATGTATCCATTAATATGTAACCATTTGGTCTAACGAACAAATGAATATGTATGTGTATGTCTAGCTATCCACGTGGTCTCGGGTTCAGTGCCACTGCGTGGCACCTTCGGTAAGTATCTTCTATAGCCTAGGTTCAACCAAATACTTGAGTGGATTTCGTAAACTGAAAGAAGCCCATCCTATATATATGTGTGTGTGTGTCTTTAATGTCTGCGTTTATGTCCCCCCCCCCCATCCGCTACCACCACTTTACAACCGGTGTGTTTACGTCCCATAGCCTAGAGGTTCGGCAAAAGAACCGATAGAATAAGTAACAGGCTTTAAAAAAATTCTGGGGTCGATTCATTAGAATAAAAATTCTTCAAGATGGTGCCCCAACATGGCCGCAAGTGAAAGATAAAAGATATATGCATGTATGACATGTGGGTGTGCGTATATGTATAAGTAATAATTCTAACTTTGGGTATACAACTTGTGTGCTGATTAAATCCCGTTCACTGTCTTCGGCTACCTGTTGTCATCAACAGTATGGCTATAAGTGCTACTGGATTTACTTCAGGAATTCCTTCGTGTCCGTCGAGTATATAACATGAGAGAAAAAGAGAAATGGATTCTTTATTGATCACAACGATCGTTTCGACCCATCGTGCATCAGTCCCTCATGGGTGAGTTTCTGTACAACTGGTTGTGGTGCATCATTCGGTACAGATGTGTCTCATCAGATGACTTTTGAAAAGGTACTTCGCTCATTAATCTCAGTTACGCTTATTTCAATTATAACACATTTCGTTATTTGCCTGTACATCATGATCTCTCCTGTGCACTACCAGCTACAAACAAACAGACAGACAGACAAACAATTTAGCTGAGATTCATACAAACAGAACCCTCAAAAATTGTGGATGCCTTACAAGTGATCCAGGATAGTATGTTTCAGCAGATCCACAACCTTAATTTGAATGACAGGCCATACAACACCATTTTAAGTGAAGAACGCAGTAAATTGGAATTAGCATCAGTAAATGAAATTGCTAATAAATATTTGAAAACTTCACAGTTCAGAGGTAGGAAAGCAACTTACGAAACCATTAACCTCTTGATATATGTCTCAGCTATTACATTACTAGCATATTGCAAAGAGCTGAAGCCACACAATCGAGATTCAAGCTCAAAGCCTGATCAGCATGGGCATGTAATTTAAAAAATAAAATTTTATTCCCACGAAGAAGTATCTCACAGATCGTTGTAGTTATGAAATGTAACAGAGAACTTACTTCACACGACATCAAGAAGACCTCAGAAAAAAACTGGAGAGGTGATTTGGTGATAGAGGATTCAAAAATCTAAACTCTAAACTGCACCAGCTGAAACAATGACTCACAGCTACACCTGAGAAACTAAGATATAAATCTACAACATATAAATGGCAAATGATCAATAAATTATTTGCCAGAGATCCCAAGTCAGTTTATCGCAGCTTCAATGCAAAAGGCCCAATCTCTGTAAAAGGCACCCCCACAAAAGATCTACTGGAGATCTGTATGGGAAACAAATTATGCAATAATTTGTGCTGTATACAAGATTACTGTTTTCTTGAAATATATATTTTTTAAATGGTTTAAGAAATACTGGTGCAATTAAATCAAGTCTGGTACTTTAGTTTATTGATCCTGGAGGGATGAAAGGCAAAGATGACTTCATTGGGATTTGAAATTCTTCATTATTAGCAAAATTTAAAAGGTTCTTAGCATAAAATTGTGATTGAAGATTTTAAATATGAATACTTAAAAATAAGTGGGTTTTTTTATCACTGAACCAGAAGCTTTGGATGGAATGACATCTTCCTCTCATTCTTTTGTTATAATTCCATTCACAACTAGAATGTTGTAGAGGAATATTATATCAGTTCAGTACTTGACTAGCACTTTATTTTAGAAAGACAGAAAGCAAAGATGACCTTGACAGGGTTTAAACTTTTTTCTTATTAACTTAAAAGAATCTTTGCATGAAATTGCTATAGGTTTTAATTTAAATGGTGAATTCGCTATCAATCTTGATGATGAGCATTCAGTTGATAGCGAACTGAATTCCTACTCATGAAATTAATGTGCAAATGACTAAATATTCCACAGATATGTGTACCTTTAATGCAATTCTTACACTGAATCAGCATGACAAAATGTGACAAAGCTGGACCTTTGAATTACAGGTATAATCCAGAGAGAAAGAAAAGAATCAATTCCAATACTGGACTAGTATTTTAGTTATTGATTCTAAAAGATGAAAGACAAAATTTATCTTTGCAGGTTTCAAACTCTGCAGTTTAATTTAAATATGAATACTTTAAAACAGATGGTTTTGTATCACAAAACCAGTCTCAAGTGGGTTGGTGTCTGTCTCCCTTTTAGTCTTTTATTATAATTCCATTCACTTCTTGGATACTTGATAGGAGTAGTAAATTGACCCTGGTACTTGTCTTGTACTTTGTTTTGTAAAATATAAAAAAAGGAATTTTAAGTTATCTCTGGAACCTAAATAAATAAAATGTTGCTTTTTTTTATTCTCTCTCTTTCTCCCTCTCCCCCCTCTCTCTCATGTGTGTGTGTATAGATCTTTTTTTCTGTTTTACCCCAATTAATTACAATCTCTCTTACCGTCCCCTCTCTCCTTCACTTTCTCTCATTTAGTCACTATTCCTTCACATTTCATTTAATTATTTAAGCATTATGTTGTGCAATGCTGATAAATTGTTAAGCATATCGAGGTTATCTGTCCTCCTCAACCTTTATGCATATATATAACTGAAAGGTGCCTGTGACACCCACCCACCCCACACACACACATACATACGGGGCGTTCGTAACCTCACAGTCATGCCTGTGCCTATTTGATGTATACATGGATATATAGATATATATATATAGGTTTATACCTTTAGATATATGTAGTTTTGAACATGTATTCACACACATGTCTGTATAGCCTTTCATCCCTCTAACTCATCTATCACTCAACCATTTTGTCTCACATATCTGTTATCACTCACTTGTTTATCACCTATGTCATCCATGTGGCTCTTACTTCTGCCTCTTTTACTCAAGCCTTTAATGCTCATCTCTTAATAATTCTCTCCTCTTCTCACCCTCATTCTACTTTATTGTTGATGTCACTAACGATAGCAGTGGATCTATTTGGCTCACTAGACATTATTACACTGGAAGTAATGTCTAGTGAGCCGAACAGATCCTCTGCTATCGTTAGTGACATCAACAGTAAAGTAGAGTGATGGTGAGAAGAGGAGAGAATAATTATGATCCTCTCCAACACTTCATCCCTCTTTTTCTCATCCTTATCATCCTATCACTCTCATTATCTTTAGCTATATACTTAAGGAATCTGATCAGAACTGCATGTATCTCATGCACTATGTATACTCCCAACTGACCATTTGGTATTGATAACTTTCATTCATTCTTATTGCCATATATCCATTCATTGCTATCCACCATCTCACATCTATCCTCTCCAGTGCTGGTGTCACAATAAAATACACACAGTTCATTCTCCTCCTAAGTAAGATTATGAGGACCATTTAGTCTTGTTGAAGACATAATAATCTCTAGTGCTGGTGCTGCAAAAAATGCACCCAGTACACTCTGTAAAGGGGTTTGCATTAGATAGTGTGCATCCAGCCATAGAAACCATATTTTCTTTTTATTAATCTTTATTTAACAAAAGGTTAGTTTTACCTATTGAACGAAATTCCTTTGGAAATATGTTAGATCCCTTTATATTTTTAAATAATTTTTTTCTTTTTGTATTTTATTTATTGTTTTCATTTTTGTTTTTCAGAATTCCTCTTTGTCATGGGGTTCAAACAACAGTTCTTGGCCCCAGTTCACCGACTACTTTCAAAAAACAGTTCTTGTATGGATACCTTGTGGCTGGTTATTTCTCACGCTGCCTTATTACTCATACTACCTCATCACAACTCGTGGAAAATCTAGACATATCACATTTTTCAGCATCTTAAAAACTGTAAGTATAAAGCCTCTCCCTCCTCCTCTTCTTTGTTGTTGTTGTTGTAGTGGTGGTGGTGGTGGTGGTGCAGTAGTGTTGCTGATGATGTTGGTAGTAGTGACAGTACTGATTGTCATGGTAGTGATAGTAGTTGAGAGAAAGGTGGAGTTGAGCCTGAGTATTGTTGAAGGTGGGGTGAAGATGGTTGGTGTAGTGGAATTGAATGTAGAGGTGGCATATTGAAGAGTATGTTAGAAGAGGGTTATTGTGGTTGAGAGCAAGGCTGAAAGTAGCTATTGTGATTGGGAGGGAGTTGGAAGTGATTGTTTTAGGAGTGGGGGAGCGAGAACTGAAAGTAGTTGGGGTGGAGTGAAAACTGTTGTTATTGAGGTGGTGGTGGATTGTGGAGTTGTCACTGAGCGCAAAGTTCAAAATAGCTGTTGTGATTGGGAATGTTGAAGTTGGTTGTTTTGGTTGTTGGTTGGAGTGAAAGTGGTGGTTAGGGTTGGGGGATATGAAGCTGATAGGTGTTATTGTACTTGAATTATTTTTTAGGTGATATTTTGAGGAAGATGTTTTTTGTCTTGTTTAGCTCCAGGTCATCACTGTTGAGTAATTCAACTGTGACCTTCCTGTCTTTTTTTTATTCACATGTAATGTATCTTAGACTACATTATCCTATATGTCTTTTCCTTTCCTTTTTAAAACTGTAGGATGTGATTTGAGGAAGGTTTGGCTGTTATTTCTGGCAAGTTGACCTACCATATAGAGGCTACTTTGCCGTAGAGAAATGAAAATTGTGATGGTGGTAGTTGCTTTTGTAGTAGTAGTGACAGATTATGCTCTAGTTGATAATGGGTGTGGCTCTTCATGTCAGAGCTCATTGTTTACATACAACCAAACTTCCTAATACATGGTTACTTCTATTATTGATTTGGTCTGGCAAAAGAGGTTGTGCACATGGCCTTTGCAGGTTCTCTGAGATGTGTGAGATTAAACTGGTTAGTTGCAAATTAACAGCTGCAGGAGAACAATGCTAGAAATAGCACCTAAATTCCATCAAATTACACCCTTACTGTCTTAAAACAGGAAGGATACATTAGACAATGTAGTCTGAGGTATGCAAAAAGTTGGGATGTTCAAGGCTAGAATGTTTTTGATTATAGGTCAGCTCTATCAAGGCTGACCTGGGGCTAAAACAACAGTAGTATTATGCTAACAAGCAAGCTTCTGCTTGGTCTATTGACCTGCTAAAATTAGTTGATAAATTCTCTCAAATCCCACCCTACTGTGTTAAAAAAATGGAAGAATGCTTTGAACAATATGAGTGCAATACCTTTGATTGTAGGTCTTCTCAAATAGTGTTGGCCTGGAGCTAAACAATAACAACCTCCCAAACTATTTTAGAGCCATGCTTAAAATACTTCTATATAAAAATGGTTTATTCATATGCTGTATGGTGTTATGTTTCTTCCACAACAACAGATAATCTGTTTTGAACACTGATGTGTGTACGTGTGTGTGTGTGTTTCTTTTCAAAGAGTCTTTTTATCTTTATAACAGAATGCAATAATATGTTCCCCTGATAATCTATTGCAGTTGGGCAGCCAAATGCACTTGGAACATCCAATGCTGAATTCCAAATAACTACAATGATAAAATGTACATAGGGACTAAATATTATACTGATGTTTATCTTAATTTTCCAGTGCATGTGTTCTATATGTCATAACTAGTAACACTGCTAAGTACAGCAGTCAACTAACCACTATACTGAAAGCAGATTGGATGATAATTTACATGGATTTCTAACTGATACAGTGTATATATGTATATATATATATATATATATTATTTAAAACAGTTTGATTCACTTCTGTGCTACTTCAAGTTTCATAGGCCCCTAACGGGAGCCCGTTTCTTTCAGGCTACGGAATTTGAAGCCGCATGGAAGTGAATCAAACTGTTTTAAATAATACATGTAACTCCTACTAAATGTCTTGAGTGCCCTTTTCTTTCATTTGTCCACTTACTCATATATATATAAGCGATGTTACAGAGATAACATGCACAGTTTTAACTAACGGCACCAAAGCTGATGAAGCCGAGTTAGGTGGAATCACAATCTTCCAATTGTTAGATCTGTATATGCTCTCTTGATTTTATATAGAATCAACATTTGCTTTAGAGCATGGCTGTAGAGTTTCTTATGAAGAATTAATCTTGCTATTGTTATAGATGTGGGGATAACAATAGTCAAGAAATTGACCTTGAAGCCATATGGTGTGGCTTTGGATTTGATCCCTCTGTGCTGTACATTGGGCAAGTGTCTTCTGCCATAAACTTAGGTTGATGATAGTCTTGTGAGTGAAATTTCAAATATAGAGACTGTTCCAAAGTCCATTCGAGGGCCCCATTCCTGTTCTTAAGCAAGAGACTTTATTTGTTGTTCTACTTAACATCACTGCCTTACTCTAGAAGTGCCTTTTAGTGGAGTACACTTGGTTGCATATTATAGGGCCTCATCTCCTGTCTGAGGATAGCTTCCTCATTTTATCTCATTAGTCATAGAGGCCCTGAAAATGGTCATGAATGCTGCCCTTCCTCCTCTGACTAAACTATTAAAAAAATTATTTTTAAAATGTATGTAATATAGGTTTCTTTCTGTCATAGGTCTATTTAGTTAACTTGAACTATCACCATCATTTTGGGGGGTGGGGTTTTTCCAGTATAGCCTTGGTCGGGATAGAGAGACTACATCATGATCTTTACAGGTCCTTTAAAACAGGTCAGACTGATGCAGTTGATATTCAGCTTGGGCAGCTGCAAATCAATACCTAAGGGGAAAATGTGGGTGGGAGGTTCAATTCCAGATAGTTGATGCTGTTCTGAAGAGGAAGGTTGGGGAAAGGTGGCTCATGCAGAGCCTGGGAAGAGAAATATAGAACATGTGATAAAAGAGGAAGAGATATGGACAGGGTGGTGAGCAACCAACTAACTCTGAGGAGCAGAGACTGTTGTAGTACAAATGGTAGAATACTAGAAGACATGCCTGTGAGCTAGTGGTGTTTGTGAGTGAGTCCTTGCCAATCATCTGGACAGCTTTCCTTTGGATACAGTCTATTATGTTTTTGTGTGTAGCGTTAGCACCATACCATATTTGGGAGCAGTATTCTATTGTGGGCCTCATTTGTGTGTTATAGTGCAGCAGTTACCCAAGGCTAAAAGTATTTTTTGTCTCTAAGAAGGATGTTTAATTTTGGGGATGCAATTGTTGCTGTTATGAATCCTTGTTATGTATAAGAGATCACCAGTAGATATTATCAATGATTCTGAGGCCTAGCATTTGTAGTGATTTTGAAGGTTTTAATTGATTTGTTGTCCATGATTTTTGAGAGGCTGAGGTAGAAGTAGATATGTATTATCTTTAAATGAAACATTGATACCATATGGTCCCTTGTATTTAGCATTAAGCTTCTGTGTTGGGAGGTTGCATTAAAGGCAGTAGATTGATATTAAGCTCTTAATAAGCTTAGTCTGTGACCTAAGTTTGATCTCCAACTGTTAAAACATATCCATGCTTGGATGTCTTTTTCAATCATGTCAACATATTTTTGTATTTTTATATTTTACAGTTTTTAAGCCTCCTCCTGGCTGTATTTGTCCTTTGTGATTTAATAATGAGTATTTACTATGAACAAACTCACCTTGCAGCAGTGGACTATATTGCAGGTATATCCCAAATTATAGCTTATGTAAGTATTGTAATGGGTTTCTCAATTGTTTCCTTACAATAGCAACAGCAAAATGTTTCATTCTTTTGATACTACACCACCAGACAAAATTAACTCTTTTAAACTATTTATATTTAAATTATAATCATTTTCCATAATTTTAAGTAAGACACTTTTATTGTGTGTCAACAAAAAAAAAAGTTATTTTACTAAATTGTTCCAAATGATTGTTTATTTTAAAAATTAATTGAAATTCATGGGGAGTGTTTTTCATTAGAAATATTGACACAAAAGTATTAGGAAAAAACATGGACGCACAAAAGAATAGAAAGAAAAATTATGCTAAGCTAATGACAATGCCATTTTAGATGAGAGAAAGAAATTGCAAAGGATTAAGAATTATAGAATTGTTATAGAACGTTCCAGCTGTGACGATCATGTCTCTTTTAAGGACAACAGGGTGTGATTCATTGG
This sequence comes from Octopus rubescens, assembly GCA_027564515.1. Lineage (NCBI taxonomy): Eukaryota > Metazoa > Mollusca > Cephalopoda > Octopoda > Octopodidae > Octopus > Octopus rubescens. The sequence goes on along the minus strand of JAOPUL010003242.1, from coordinate 29,285,283 downwards.
CAGTTTTGGTGTAATTTCAAGTATGTTGAGTGATATTATTGTCCCATTTTGCCAAAATTTGTGCATGTATGTGTGAATATATATATATATATATATTGGGACTTGGACAGGTGCATATCAGTGATGTAGTCCCCCATTTTGGTTGGTGTTGTTATGGACGTACCAGCAAGGATCTTTACTGTTCTCCTTACTCAAGTGTGCATTGAAGTCACCCAGAACAAGCAGGATGTTATGAGCTGGTGTAGTGTTGACAGCTCTACACACTTCCTCAT
>JAOPUL010003242.1:29229527-29243847 GCA_027564515.1 Octopus rubescens | reverse complement strand
TCTCCAGGTGGTGCTATTGAGTTAGTCATGGCCTGGGCCGATAATGGCCGAATCCGATCTAAGTTATCTAAGTTATAGTCATGCGTAAAAATATGGAATTTTAGCCTAGAGTAATGCAAGTAAATTGGTATTAATTACCAAAGAAAATAGCTACGAGGGCGGACAATTCAAAAGAAATAATAATATAGCTCTACTAAATTGCTAACGAAGAAATCAGGTATTCTGAAAGGAAAGGATCCGTTTCCTTAGATAATAATTTACCAAAATCCTTTGACAGACTTATAGTTCTACTGCAGAAAGTCCAGCTACTAAGCAATAAAAAATAAGTCTTCCATGTATATTTGCTTCATAATGAGCATACTAAAACCTACTGTCTCAAAAGAATGAAACATGTTTAGTGAATGTATTGTCTATGCGGTGCTGTTGGTGTGTTAATGTTGTTTTCGCCATATACATTGGTCTTCATTCTTCAGCCTACATAAGAATTTGGCTACAATAAACTAACATTGCTGATCATTGACCAAACGAAATATAAGAATGGACACTAGAGAATTTAGTGGTGCTAGTATTGTGGAATGAAACTGGTAGTTAGTTATGGACACCAAAAAGTACAGAATTATTTCCAGCAGTGCTGGCATGGACTCAGATATCCTTGAAACTGTATTAACTTTACCAAAGACTGGTGGATTGATGGACAAGGTCTGCATGTGGAGATACACATAGGCGTATAAGGATGATGTACAGGAGGGAAGCAAGAGATTATTTGTGTGGTTAATGGAGTCGAGAGTGGTTGTATTGGTGGTGGGGTAGTAGTGGGGGTGCTGATAGTGGTGGAAGGTAGGTGTTTATTTGGTATTGTAATCGTGCTAGTATTTATGAAGAGAAATGGTAGGTAGCCAACATTGCAAGCTCTGTTGTTGGTAGTGATAGTGGTAGGAGGGTAAATAAATTGGTTGGTTGGTATGTATGTATGTATGTATGTATGTATGTAGGTATGTAGGTAGGTAGGTAGGTAGGTAGGTAGGTAGGTAGGTAGGTATTGCTTTTAACATATGTTTCTTCACAAACAGAAACATAAAACTTTAAGTAAGAACATATGAAAGGTCTAAATTCAAAATAAAAATAAATTGAACTCTACTTCATGTATTGAAGATTTCTCTAATAGGAAATTCCTTGCATGTCTATATAACATGTAAATATTTGTGATTCTTATTAGAAAATGAAACATGTGTAATGAAGAATAAATAATACCAACAACTTGCATTTTCTTCTTTTGTTTATCAACAACTCTGCAAATAATATTTCCATAATCCTCAATTTTAATGTATGTTTTGATTTACTTACAATTGTAATAAGAGAATAAGCAGATGTGCATCAAGAGGAAACAGCTGGGATTTGCCCTAAATACCTATATTATATATATATTAGTAGAAGCACTACAGAGCGATTATGGATAAATAGAAATGTGAAGTAAAACTTATGAGTGTGTTTATATCCAACTTAACATAGATGTCTCATTAGAACATCAAATACTGTGTTATTAACTTTGAAAGACCCACTCTTATAGGCACTTGGTGCATAAAAACACACATAGCAGATGAGAATTGTCTGTCATGAGCGCCAGAACTCCCATAACACGTGATTTCATTCTACAGGAAATCATTTGTGGGAGGCATCCGGTTACTATATGCGAGTCAAATATTGCCGCTATAATATATAAGAATATCAGCAGCTTTTCAGACATTGATGTCACAGATAGCCAGCAAGCTAATTAAAAATTAATCATTAGCAATGGAAGCAGTATTAGTACCAAAAAGTAATCTTTATATCCAACTTAATATGGATGTCTCATTAGAACACCAAATACTGTGTTATTACCCTTGAGAGATCCTCTCATATAGGTGCTTAGTGCATAAAAGCAGTGAGATTTGACTGACATGTGGTGATTGAATGTCTCCCACTGATGATTTCCAGTAGAATGAAATCACGTGGTATGGGAGTTCCAGCACCCATGACAGATGATTCTCATCTGCTACAATCTATGTGTGTGCTTTTATGCACCAAGCACCTATATGTGAGGATCTAGCAAGACATCCATGTTCAGTTGGATGTAAAGATTACCTTTTGGTACCAATACTGCTTCCATTGCTAATAATAAACTTATGAGTGGGTGTTTATTACAAAGAAAATGTTTGCAGTTTTACCTTAAATTACTTTTATTCTCTCCTTCTCACACTTCCCATCAAATTTTTTTTTTAATTTCCCATGTCTTAGCATTTTACACTCTGTTTCATTGTCGCCAACCTCTTTCATTGTTTCCCTCTCTCTCTTAATTACAGGTCCAGTTGAATGTCTTCAAGACATACATCATGTCTGTTGGTCTGCGATCCACCATAGTGGGCCTCAGTTTCTACTTTTTCTTCCAGGTTTTTGTTATCTTGAGCAGCATCTGGTTAAGCTGGTGGTCTGAGGATGAAGCTGACGTTAATAGCACTGGCACAGCTGTTTTCAATATTGCTCCAGAAAATCGTGCCACATTCTACTTGGGAGTCTATGGTGCTTTTGGAATACTACAGTGTATGTAGTCAATTTTTGTGTGTGGAAATGACAATGTTGTTGTTGTTTGTTTTTACTGCTACTGTTGTTATTGTTGGTGGTGGTGGTGGTTAATTCTAGGTCAACCTTGATAGAATCGACAGACCTATGATCAAAGACATTCTAACTGTGACCACTTCATCTTTTTATATATCAAGGACTAAATTGTCCAGTGGAATCCTTTTTATTTAAGAAAGATGTGTTTTGATGAATATTTAACTTCTAAATTTAACGGGTTGAGTGACTGTAGATGATCCATTATTGGCTGATGATGCTGATAATATCAGTGTAGTGGTATAGAGTGCTGATGGTGTTGGTAGTCTTGATGTAATGGTGTGTAATGATGATAATGCCAGTGTAGTGGTGTGTAGTGTTGGCCATCTGAGTGTAGTGGTGTCTAGTGTTGATGGGGTTGGTAGTGTCAATTCAGCAATGTATAGATTGTATGCATTTGTAGTGTCAGAGTAATGGTAATACTGTTTAGCCACAGATCAGCCCTGATTGAGCAAACAAACCTGTGATCAAGGTGTTCTACCCATGACTATTCCTGTCATAGGTAACAGGGTCCTGTCTTCTTTCCTTCATCTAAAAGCTAACTAAAGCCTTGCTAAGTTTACCTTAAGACCTCTTGATTCTAGGTTTAGCTTCCATACCTGGAATTTCTTCTCTAATTCCCCCTATAGATTCAGCTATGAGAATTCACATATGGACAGCCAGTCTTAAAGTCTTCTGTGATGGCCTGTAGAACTATAATGAATAGGAAGGGACTGAGAATTGAGCCTTGATGGACTCCAACCCTCACACTAAGTTCCTCACAGAAGTCATTGTTGGCTCTCACCTTACTTACTGTATCTTTGTATATGTTTGTGAGAGCTTGTACAGCTCTCACAAACCTTTCGTCAATGCCTAGTTTCCTTAGTGACCACCAGATGTGGCACCTTGCCAAATACCTTCTCAAGGTCAATGAAGGCCAGGAATAATAGTTTACTCTTGGCTAAATATTTTTCCTGCAGTTGCCTTACTAAGAAGATTGCATTTGTTATACCTCTTCCAGACATTAAAACAAACTGCATCTCATCTAGGTCTATCCTGTCATGAATTATTTGTGCTATGACTCTGTCTGTGACCTTCATAACCTGACCTGGTAATTTCTCTCTAAGGCATAAACCTCAGGTTTCTTTTAATTTCCATCTACCATCTGGAAACAAAACTGGAGTAATATCATAGTAGGCTACATACTTGTCACAAAATATATCGAAATATTTTTGCAGCTGTGGGACAGGAGGTGTTGAAATTGGAATTACTGGGGGGGAAGAAGGCTACTGGCTTTTATAGATCAGCAACAGCATTTACTTCAAAGGTGAAGATCCTATCTGAATATGATGCACAGCTATCTTTTTATATCTCAGTATATGAACTGAACTCATTATGAACTCCTCTTGCAATTTTTATGTTACATTTATGATTAGGTTCATTGTCAACAAAGACTCGCAGGCTTTCCTCTATAAATTCCAATCCTTTGGTGATATTCTTTGCAGTCAACTGGAGTGGATGGAGCTTCTATGTTCTCTTCTTGTCTTGATGCTTGCTCTTGTTCTTACAACATCAGCCCCTTATTTGACAAACTTTTTTTATGGGATTCTAACAACTGAACCACATCATCTTCTAAAACTTCTTCAAATTCTACATAATTTGCTCCATGTCTCAGTATCTTACTGAACTTTTAGGCTTTTTACTGATGAAAAACCTGTAAATTCATGTATACAAACTTTATGACTCCTTTTCACATACTGCCTCCATTTCCATTTCATGAAATGTTGAATTAGAATCATGTTTTGCTCTATACTGTACACATTTGTAGTAAAATCTAACAGTAGCAGCAGTAGACAAGACATCTACAGCAAATATTAAAACAGTAGAATCTGAGAAAAGTAGTGATGTTCTAAGTCATCAAAAGGTAGTTGTCTTATGACTTTGACACATAAATTAAAATGAGGAAATAGAAAGGGTAGGAGTTGTTTGATGTGGAAGGAAATACTATAATATATATGTGTGTGTGTGTGTGTGCGATGCCAGTATCCTTGTTTATGTTTGCTGCACCATTATGAGAACTGTTGTTTATGTTGTGACACTGTCTCCCATGACATAGTGGTTTCACATATACCAGACTGAAATAAGTACTAAAATCAATAAAAGAGTAAATTAAGTGGCAATTTTAATACATGGCTTTTTTATGCAAATCTATTTTATTGACAGTCATTTTCATTTGAAAATGTTAAAACAATTCTTTTTCCTTGGTATTTCAGTACCAACACAAGTATATCTTGCCTCCTTGGAGCCAGCCATCTCATGAATTCTGTAATTTTAGGTTGTAGAAGCTTTTCAAGTATTATAAATATAGGCATGGCTGTGTGGGTAAGAAGCTTGTTTCCTGACCACAGGGTCTCAGGTTCAGTCCCACTGCATCACACCTTCGACAAGTGTCTTCTACTATAGCCCTAAGCCAACCAAAGCTTATGAGTGGATTTGGTAGATGGAAACTGAAAGAAGCCCATTGCATATGTGTGTGTGTGTGTGTGTGTGTGTGTGTGTGTGTGTGTGTGTGTACCCTTGTCTTGACATCATGTGGTGGTTGTAAACGAGCAGCATTGTCACACAAGCAATGTTACTTGTTTCCAGTCTTTTAGGAAAAATATATCTAGAGAACTATGACCTTGCTTGGAAATAGGTGAGGGTTGGCAACAGGAAGAGTATCCAGTTGTAGAAAATCTGCCTCAACAAATTCAATTTGATCCATGCAAACATGGAAAAGTGAACATTAAATTATGATAATGATGAATATAAATATTTTTGTGTCACTATTCAACAACTCATTTCTCCTTGAAATTTCAAACTGTGTTCCATATTAGGATAATTCTTCACAAAATCTCTTGCCAGATTTCTTGCCATTTGTAGTCCATCTTTTACAATTTTTGCAGTAATCAATGAAACTGGTTTATCAACATCAAACTCACTTTCGTAATTTGGAGTAATGGTAACTATATCTAATGAATCTTCCACAAAGAATTTTCTTCAACAACTAAATCGTCCAATCCATCAACTCCTGTTGAATGGGTGATATTAGTTTTGTCTGTGTTAAGATTATTTTTCTTGTTTAACCATCACTACCATTCATAAACTAATCCAGGCAAAATGACTTTCCAATATGCATTTAAAGGGCTTTCTGAGTGAAGAATATCAACTTTTATTCTTTGTCTCTGAAGCAGTAAAGAATGTTTCTTCCATATCCTCCAATATTTTTTGTAGGAATGCCTAACAATTTACCTTCAAATTGCAAATTATGATTTCATGTAATTATTGGATATGTGGTGTAGTTTTGTAGGTAATAAAAAAACAAAATTTCTTATCACCTATTAACTTCTAGAGGATTCAAATCACAGGCATGTAATGAAGCAATATCAATTAATAGAAATGATCATGAGGAGAAATGAAATAGAGTTCAAATAGAAGACTAATACTTACTGTTATACGGAAGGGTAGCATATTTTTTCCTTAAAATAATTTACATTCCACTTAGGATAGGAGAGTAAAATAATTTACATTCCATTAAGGATAGGAGAGTTTGTAGAAGATTTTGTTAAGTTTAATTGCCATGATGCATGAAGAATTTTCTGTTTTGTGTGAGAGTTAGTTGGTTACAAGTTTTTAAATGATTTGCTACCATCTACTTAGTTTTAGTAAGGAGAATCTTTGAATTACTATAAAGACTACCACACATATCTAGTTATAATAAAGAGAATCTTTGATATAAAGAAAATCACAGCTAGTTATAGTGAAAAGATTCACAGTTTTTTTTTAATCTTTTAGTCAGGTGGGCAGGCAGTGCTCATTACTCTTCATAGGATCTCTGGCACTGATGGAAGAGCAAGAAGAAATTATCCTGAAATCAGAAACTTAGCCTGAATGCTTGCAACAAAGTTGACTCTGCTAAAGACACCTAAGGTGCCAGTTGATGATGTTAAGTCAAGTAATTTGTCAAATTTACCACCCAAGTAGGCTTTGGTGAGATTTGAACTCAGACTGTAAAGAGCCTGAACAAATACCACAAGACGTTCTTACAGTTCTGCCAATCTGCTGCCTTGGGTTGGTATTTTTTTTATCAATCCTGAAAGAATGAAAAACAAGGTTGATCTTAGCAGGATTTGAATCCTGAACTACATCTAATAGCTATATAGCATGTAATGTGAACAAATGAGAAACCTGTATGTAATCACTTGATATACTAGAAATAGCAGGCAAAGCTCCCTCAAATGACACTCTAACAGTTTGAAAAGTAAAGGTAGCATACATTGGATAATGTCATTTTCCTTTTCTTAATGTTGTCCTGTAAATGCAAAAGGATAGATGATGATCAAAGATGCAATGTCTTTTATTGTAAATCTACTTGATCACAGCTGACCTGGGGCTAAACAAGAATAACATTGTGAGTGACAAGCCAGTGAAGAAAAGCCTCTACACAATCACTTGTCCTGTGATAAATAACTGTCAGATCTCCATCAAATCACACCCAACCCACTTCAAAAATATAAAAAACGACATTGGATATTGTGGTCCTAGATACCTTTAAAACTATTGGATGGTTCTGATTAAAATATCTGATCATAAGTCTACTTGAACTAGGTTAAACAACACCATTATGTGTTGTGTGAAATATTATATTGAAGAGATGAAAAGATGGAAGAAATTGAAAAGATATATCTCATTTATGAAAATATTTGTTTTTACCAGATTTCTTCAATAATGTTCTTTTTCTTTTTTTCTTTTTCTTTAATTTTCTCTTTATCATCTTCTCTTTCCTCAGCATTGTGTGTCCTCTGCTACTCAGTAATTGCTGCATTTTCACTTTTGGGTGGAGCTAAGAAATTACATACTCAACTCATTAAAAACATTATGCGATGTCCAATGAAATTCTTTGACACTACACCTCTAGGTCGCATCATCAACCGATTCTCAAAAGACATTGACACAGTTGATATGACGATACCAATGATTATACCTCAAGTTATCCGTTCGATGTCCTTTATTGTTGTCATCATTTTTTTGATGTGTTATACAACTCCTACAGTTTTAGCTATCTTACTACCTCTTATGGTTATTTATTATTTAATACAGGTCAGTACCTTTTTTTTTCTCTGTCAACCCATACTAGCAGGGAAGCTAGTATATTTATGAAAAATATAATTATATTATACAGCAGTACTTCATTGCAACATACCATTTTGAAGTTATACTTATATGTACTTAAATGGAAGATCTTTATAAAAAGTTTATCACGAGATACAAAACAAATTTTTGTGCACCTTCTGCAAATACTCGTCTTCAACATATGCAGACATATTTCCCTGGAAATTCCAAGACCTGGACACATTGTATCCCATACATCCCTCTCATAAGCCCTGATTTCCCCTCTCCCCTCAAATATATCTGAGGTAAGCAGCCTCAAATAAGCAAAATCTATTCTTATATCAAAAAGACAACCCATGTTCTTATGTACCAAGTAAAAAACATCTTATTCTGTTGTATTACAGCAAACTCTTCCACTTGAAGTTTAGTGTATGTTTTTGTTGCTTCTGTTTAACCCTAGGTTGAGTAGAACTATAATCAAATGTATTCCAGCCATGACCACCTTATTCTTCTTTCAGAAATTGTACATATCTTAGAACTGCATTATTAAATGCGTCCCTTTATTTTTAAGACAGCACAGTGTAATTTGTGACAACTTGGCTGCTATTTCTTGCAGTATAGAAACTCACTTGTTAGCTATTTTTTTTTTTTACTAAGACAGGGACAGCTAATGAATGTTGAGGGTAGTGGTGGTGATCTCATCAGAATTTAAATAAAAATCAGAATTTTTTATTAACATTCCTAACAATTATAAGATTTTAGCTGTTCTTTGATTTAAACTGTTTAATCTATGCCTTCTTTCTATCTGTGAAGCAAAATGTTCAAGTTGTTGCAAAGAAATTGACACTAACAATGACATTACACTCCCTTGTGCCAGAAATGTGTTCACAAACAAACAATTGAAATGATGTCATTAAGGGGAGAGGGTTTAACAAAATTGATATAATGAGTCCCCAAACTATATTTAGTTGATGAAAATTATTCCCACACTTACAAGATAAACAGTAGTTTTAATGATTAATTCTAGTCATGAAAAGAAAGTTAGGCAACTGTGAAATCCAAATGAATTAATTGTTCAATCAGGGAATACAGTAAGGAGTGAGTGTGATCTTTGGTAAGTAGGGACAACACTAGGCATGTTTCAGTCTTATTAGACCTCCTCAACAAAGTATAATTTTAACATTACTTGCCACATCTTATATGACAGAGATAGGAAGATATTGAATGAATGAATATTGATTTCAAATTCTGTCACAAGGCCGGCAATTTCGGGGGAGGGAGTAAGTTGATTATATCAATCCCAGTGCTCCACTGGTACATATTTTATTGACTCCAAAAGGATGAAAGGCAAAGTCGACCTCAGCAGAATTTGAACTGAGAACGTAAAGAGGGACGAAATGCCACTAAGCATTTCAGTCAGCATGCTAATGATTCTGCCAGCTTGCTGCCTTGAATGAATGAATATTGACAGACAGACAGACATATCAGGTACATTATTTTGTAATTGTTTTATATTATGTTGATAACAAGGTTATTACCACATATTTGACTTGCCTTTTGATATATTATAAGAAGAGTGTCTTTGGAAGATAATGTGTGTTTTGGTGTATTCCAGAGATATTTTATACCAGCTTCCCGCCAACTGAAACGTATTGAGTCTGTGAATCGTTCTCCTGTCTACAGCTTGTTTGGTGAGACTGTACTTGGGGTTAACAGTATCAGAGCATATCGTATGCAGTCATACTTCATTAATCTCTTTGAAGATTTAGTTAATGAAAATTTTCTTGCAAACATTACTCTGCAGATCGTCAACAGGTAAGCAGAGTTCTGGAATATTCTATAAATTATTCTATAATCAATGCATCATCCTGTGTTTTACATATCTGTATCATCATAGGTTTTCTGTTCAATCAGAGCTGATCTACAGCTAAACAACAACAACAATCATTACCTACATATACATCAAAACTTGTCTTATTTTGTATCTGTCAAATATTTCCACTCTTTTTACACACTCTTATACATTCTTTGTCTTACTCTTCAAATCATCCAAATAACAAAAGGAATCCAGTAATGGAAAGACCAATATATGTCTCATGGTTTGCAGTGTTCTACAGTCATAGAAAGATAATCATTTCAATGTCTCTGGTGACATCAGATCCAATGCTGAACAAGAAGACATTTCTTCTTGTTCCATGTGAACTTGGAGCCTTTTGATAAATTTTCTCTTGATTCCATCTTTTTATCTGGCATCAGGACATATTTATGTCTTTCTTCTACAATTTTATACTTTATAAAGCACATATTGAAAATGTTCAAAATGTGTTCCTATGACCATAAAATAGACTTACAATATTTTGGATCCTTATTGGCTGCTTTTAACATATAACTGTCAGCATAGTCACAGTTGAAAATCTTTGATTATCTTTCTGTTTGATATACTGACCTGGGACCAAAAGAACAACACTACAGCACACTACAATAAACCAATGATGGAGCCTCTACAAGAGCAAGGAGATATTAAATGATGTATTCTGAGACATAAAATGTGTGAATATAAAAAAAATTTCAATTTTTATTGGCTATTGGTTACTGCAAAAGCTAGGAGTAGAGGAATGGCTAGTGAAAGCCGTTCAAGCCATGTACAGGGAGAGTTAACAATGAGTACAGCAATGAATTTAGTGTGCAGGTAAGTGTTCATCAGCATTCAGTTATCAGTCCTCCCCTATTTATTGTAGTCCTTCAAGCCTTAACGGAGGAATTTAAGACTGGTTGCCCATGGGAATTCCTCTATGCTGATGACCTTGTTCTTATAGCTAAAACTGTAGGAGAATTAGAATTCTAAATGTGGAAATAAAACCTGGAATCAAAGGGTCTTGAAGTTAATTTAGCAAAGACTAAAGTTCTAATTAACTGGAAAACAGACAGGACACTAAACCCTTCAGGAAAATGGCCCTGTTCCATATGTAGACAAGGTGTAGGTAGAAATTCTATTCAGTGTGCTCAGTGCAGACTATGGGCACATAAGAGATGCAGTGGGATCACGGGAAGGCTAACAGAGAAAGTAGTATATGTTTGTGACATGTACAAGAGCAATAAATAATTAGAGCACACAGACAATAGATGTTCTGAAATGCCCAGGAAGCTCCCTAGAAGTAGTAGATAATTTCTGTTATCTAGTTGGCCTAATTAGTGGTGGAGGAGGATTGAAGAAAATTCAGAGAACTTTTACCTCTTATGGTAACAAAAGCCTCTTTCTCAGAAGGAAAATCAGATTGTATGATGCCTGTATATGAATAGCAATGCTACATAAAAAAAACTGCCTCAAAAGGTTTTGTCTGACCCATGCAAGCATGGTAAAATAGAATTATATATAACTATAAAGTACAGAGAAGTTTCATTGCACACTTATCACCTGATCACTGACAATTCCACTGCATTTTACTATGTTATCTTATAACAATTTTTTGACAAACCCTGTATTAGAAATCTGTTATTCTCAAAACTAGAACCAAATACTTAATTTTTATTGTAATTTTATTTTTTTATTAAAAAAATTTTTTTTTCTTCTCTGTTTTCTCTTCATTTTAAGGTGGTTGGGCATACGTATTGATCTTATTGGAAACATCAATATCGTTTTTTCAGCTATCTTTTCCATTGCATACGGTGCTTCCCATGGAAATATTGGACTTTCCCTGAGTTATGCCTTAAGTGTAAGACAAGTTTTTTTTATTTCTCGCTATTGTATATCCATCCTTCCAAGACAAGTTTTTTTTTCATATCTTCAGCATTGTATATCCTTCTCTCTTCCTCCCTAGACAAGTTTTTCGAGTCTTCAGCTTTCTATTTCCTTCCTTCCTTCTAGTACAACATTTATATTTGTCTTGATGTTATTGCTTAGTTCTTTGTTAAGTCTTTCCCTTTTTATAAAAGACAGAATGGTAGGATTTGAGGGACTTGGCTGCTATTTCTAATAATCCAAGCAACTTTCTAAAGCAAGGGCAAAGATCCTCTCACCACATGTGAAATTTCACCTACATTCAAAAAATTTGAAATGGATTAATGATAAAATCTCTAAAAACCCATATAAAAAAGATTATTTAAGCCTTAAAACCAAAACAGAAAGTTGATATGGTACATACCAGTGAATTCTAAACTTAAAGATTATTTTTCTCAACACATATGCATCCTCACAGCTTCTTACGTATTTAAAATTCACTCTTTTTCTACTAAAAATCTCCCCCCACCCCACTATTGAAACAAAAGCTTCCTTGTTAACTATTTTTTCCTTACTATTTGATGGGGATTTTTTCTGTCACTCTTATACTAGCATTAAACTCATTTGTGTTGCTCTAAACATAACAACCAGGAATATGTGGTTCAAGCATTCAAAACTGCAGGGGTCTTTTATATTTTGATCATCCATTATCAAGGAATGACTGAGCAGGTCCATAATCCTATAATTCTAATCCTATAATTAGTCCATAATCCTATAATTCTTAAGTTCAGTGCTGCTCTGCAGCACTTTGAGTAAGTCTCTTCTACCATAGTCTCAGTTTGATGAATACTTTATGAGCAGAATTTGTTAAAGGGAAACTGTACTGAAGCCCATTGAATGTATAACTTAAACCCTTTCTTTTCCTAATAATAATTTTAAAAAAGAGATTGGTGATATTGATGCAGCCCCAAAGCCCAACCTGAACATTATTTGGTCAAGGAACAAACATTGACAAAGGAAGAATGAGAAGGATTCCAGTGTAAATCCTCCACAAAAAGTACCCAATGACCACTACCTAATCATTGGAGTAGGGGATCATGTTGGACCCACCACCCAACCCTTGGTGCATACCAATTTCAGGAGCACAAAAGTGATCATAATGATTTTTGAGGTTGTTTAACCCCAGGTCGCCATGATAGAACAAACCTATGATCAAAAGTATTTCACCTGTGACAATCTCACATTATCCAACATGTTCTTTTGTAACACAGCAGAGTAATTTGGCTGCTATTTCTAGGTGTTTCCTTGGTCATAATAATGATTAATGGTGAAAGAGCAAGGAGGAGAAATAAAATTGAATAATTACCAATAAATATTTATGCTAAAGAACAATAAAAAATTATTTCTCTTTGTTTTCTTCCAGATAACTTTCTTCCTGGGATGGTTCATACGTGTAAGGAGTGACTTGGAGGCCAACATTGTGTCTGTTGAACGAATACAGGAATACTGCAATTTAGAGAATGAAGTGAGTACAGAATTGTTCCACCACAACTACCGGCGGCGGCGGTGGTGGTGGTTGTTGTTGTTGTTGTTGTACAGAATAGTTTGTAACTCAAACTTAGCTATTGTTTTCCATGAAGATGCCATCTCTAAACCAACCAATGAACAATTTCATACATTTATTTAATGCTTTTTCCGTCACTACTTCAGCAAGGATGGTGATGGTTATGCTTTGCTGTTGTCTCTCGTCATTTCTGGAACAATGACAATAGTATTAGTCATTGGCTAGTATTATCTCTCCAACTATTAAAGCACCATTTCCTCTGACTCTACATTCCAAGGTTGACTTTACCTTTCATCCTTTCAGGTGTTGATAAAATAAGTACCAATTGAGTACTTGGGTACTATATTATCAACTTATCCCCTCCCACGAAATTACTGGCCTTGTGCCAAAATAAGAAAGGATCTTAATTATTGGTTAGGAATTTTTCTTGAGTTTAGATGTATGTGTTCAACAGTGTGTTAAGTAAAACTGTTAGTGTGGAACATCTTGTTAATGCGAACCTCATGTTGTGTTGTGGTTTCTATAGGAACATGGGACATGGAGAAAACAAAAGCCATAGTTATCCATAGTCTTTATCATAACCATCACCACTGCCACCATTATCAGCATCATCATCATCATCCACCACTATAGCCATCATGATATGAGAACGATCAGTTTTAAAGGGGCAGAGGACCTTGTATTAGTGGCAGAACGTGTTGAATTAAATGCTCTGTCAAGAAATATAATACCTGCAGTAGGCTTGAACTCGCAATCCTTAACTTTAATTTTGACTTGGCAGCAATGCCATAACCACTAAGCCATTTCATCATCATCATCATCATCATCGTTTTAATGTCTGCTTTTCTATGCGTGCATGGGTTGGACGGAATTTACCGAGATAGATTTTCCATGTCTGGATGCCCTTCCTCTCACCAACCCTCATTTGTTTCCAAGTAATGTAATATTTCCCTATGAGCAGACATGTTTTTATAGTGTATTGTAAATGAATGACATTGCTTGTAATGATTTATTATGCCATGTCCAAACAAGGAGACACAAACATATTCTCTTTTTCTTGTGCGCGCGCACACACAAACACACACATCAGCGCCAACTACAACTCCTTAAGCATTTTCACTAGCTCTGCCTTTGCTTCATCCACTGGAATGACTTTGTCACTAACAGGCATGGCTGTGTGGCAAGAAGCTTGCTTCTCAACCCCATGGTTCCGGGTTCAGTCCCACTGCGTGGCACCTTGGGCAAGTGTCTTCTACTAT
>JAOPUL010003242.1:29159208-29171134 GCA_027564515.1 Octopus rubescens | reverse complement strand
ATATAGCTAGATAGATAGCGAATTATGTATTTCTCATATTTGAGTATATTCAGAAATATATCTCTTTCGTGTGTGTGTGTGTGTGTATATATATATATACACCCCATACACATGTGTGTGTGAATCTTGTGTGTAAGGGCTTTGTAATTTTTGGATTTTGCTTCGGTTCATTGTATTTTTTGCTTTTGTGCTTAATTTCTCTTTTCTCCTCTTATTTTCGCTGGTTGCTCGGGTGGTTTGTATGGAATATATCTACATATATACGCACACACATACACAACAATAAATATATACGCTCACACATACACAACAATAAAATAAAGATGGAAAAGAAAGTATGTGTGTGTAATTATTGATAATATATGTGAGTATCAGTGTGTAGGCTATATGTATATTTTAAGTAATATATACATCCATACATATGTCTTTATATATATGTTCATAAATTACATATCGGGCACTGCTTTCTCTTTTTCCTCATCGCATCTCGTTCTCTCTCTCTCTTAACCCTAACCAAACCAAAGAATTGTTTATTATTTAAGTGTTTTAAAATATGTAACTTCGTAATTCGTGTTGTTTTGAAAACCAACACTTATTGAATGTGGGATATTTTGAAAATAATCCGATAGACTGGAATAAAATTTATTATTTTTATTTGCTTTTTACGTGTTCTCATAGATTGCTACATACATTTATACATATATAAATATTAATAATAATTATATACACACACACACAGCATTGGGATGCTCATGCCTCTTCTGTAGTCAGTATACTTGTGGGAAAGCATTCGCATCACTACCTCATTGCCGAAGGAAAATAAAATCTCAGTTAAATAAGAAAATTAAGTAATAAAATAAAGATACCCAGAAAAATTTTGAATATTCATTAATAACAGTGTAATTATTATTATTATTTCTGGTCATAAATGATGGGATTTCGAAACGAAATGGACATTCCGCCTGCAGTTGGTGGTGGAAGGACGGACATTTGTGGGAGGAAAGGAAAAAAAAAAAGGGCAAAAACTAACAGGGCACCTTGCCTGATGTATGATATGAGAGAGAGAAAGAAAGAAGAGTTTAAACATTTACTGTTGACAGCCTTCCCTGTTTATTTATTTTTTCCTTTTAGCCAGAGATTAAATAAATAAAAAAGACCATTTTTTTTTCTAGCTACAAAAGGGACTGTTTTATGTATTTTTCTTGTTATTATATCTGTCTTTCTGATAAACACTTTTGCTGGCGGTGGTTTCGCCGGACTCAAATACTCTTGGGGTAGCTAAGATATGCACGAATATTACAGACTCCCAGTAGCAACTCTCCTTACCTTCACAGCAATGTAAACATTACAATTGTTTTTGGTTTACTTTTTAATGTCATTTACGAATGATGGAATATGTTGTGGTCTTTATTTATAAAAAGATAAACAGGAAAAAAATAAATACCAAAGTCGTAGACATTTTATTTAAGAAAAAAAAAAACCCCTTTCATATCTTCGATGAGAGAATTTAGGAGTTTTTTTTTTGAGGGAGAGACGGGTGTACTTTTGCATTTGTAATGTTTGTAATTTGTTATTTTTCTCTTAATTTTCTAAGACTTTTCTTATGTTATCTTTTTAAAGATGTTATCTTTTTAAAGATTTCGACAGAGGAACGAAATATTAAAAAAAAAAAAAAAACTACCAAAAACAGCGCAACAATTCGAAGCAAAACAAAGCAAACGAAATATAAAAGATATCCAGGTGGAAAGAGAGAGAGAAGTTGATTTAGCGAGAAAGGGAGATTTAAGAGGAGGAAAAAAGAAGAGGAAGAAAACCATGGACACGGTAGGATTTAATTGTTATTTTTTTTGTTTGTATTGTTATAACACGTGGGGGGAAATGAATATTATATGTCTGTGTGTGTGAAGAGGAAATGTGAAAAAAAGGCAGCAAGGCGAGGCGAAGTAGTAATTTCACTGTATGGCCATTGAAAGAAAAGAAAAAAGGAACTAGTAGGGTATTTTTGCAGGATTATCGTCTACACACACGCATATATATATATATCTATATACCCATACCCCTGAACACACCAATATGACATATCGTTGTTTTTTATGCTTTATTTCTTTCTACTTTCTAACCCCCCCCCCCCTTTTGTCTCTTTTCTTTCTCCTCTGGGGAAATCAATTCATTAAAAAGGCATTTTGCATTATTTTTAAATATTGCTGCACACCTCGACTGAAGAGAGAGTGTATGTGTGTGTGTATATATGTATATATAGTTTCATTGATTAGCGGTCTGTAAAAAAAAAAACTTCATAGGTTTGTTACACACACACACACACACACACACACACACACACACACACGTGTGTGTAGTGTCTATGTATGTACATTCGACAAGGTAGGGAATGGGCAAAAACATAAATGATTATATCTTCATATAGCATAAATGTATTAACGAGAATTTTATAGCATGTGATATATATGTATTTGTCTATGAACAGATGTGCCTGTGTGTGTGTGTGTGTATATATATATATATATATATAATGTGTGTGTGTGTATATAATATTGTAAACACTTGAGTGTGAACAAGAATAGAATTTACTCATTACTGAAAAATAGTTTGGTTTCCGATCTTCGGACAATTGTAATGGGGTGGGGTGGGGTGGGGGCATAATCGTCCAGAAATCGGAAACGAAAAACATTCGGAGTAACGATTTGTGAACTTGAAGCTCCGCACACACACATATATATATATATATATGGCAAAAGCGTTTGATTGTATATGCATGTATGCACACATTTGCGTGAAGGTATGAAGTTGTTTTCTGGCGATAATATATCCTCACTAATCGTTTTGACCTTTGCTATAAATATTGTAATATACAAATCGAGTAGTGGTCAATGGCAGAATTGGTAAACTCGGCCATTCACCTCTTAATTATTCCTTTATTTTATAGTTGAGCCCATCTATTGTGTTATGCGGCCAACCAACCTCACCTTAGCAGCTAATCTTTCAACAATTGTTAAAGGCTGGAATTTTAAATATTTTTAATAAAATATCCTTTCATTCATTACGATTATTGCTCGTTTTCATAGCCTCAACTCGTTAGGGTTGTATTAGTGCTTTCCTAAACACTCCTCAGTTTCGTGGGTTCAAAGCGACTTAAATAAGCTTTGTCCTTCCCGCTACCACCCAGATTTGTTGTTAATAAGGGTGGATAAGGTGTTCTCAGTAGCAGCACCAGTTTGGAATTTACAACACCCGACCGAGAAAAGTAATCGTACTCTTCACTCAACGAAGAAAATAGAAAATTATTAGCCTCACTCTATGGACTGACTATTTACCGATCATAAGTATTAATTTATGTATTTGTGGAAAATGCATAACATCCGTTTGTCAGCTTCTCTCTCTCTCTCTCTCCTCCTCTCGCTCTCCTTCTCTCGCTCTCCTCTCTTTCTCCCTACAAAGGAGTAAGTATAAGGTATTGAAGACAGAGAGAAAAACACCCGTTTCATTTAAACGACCCTTATTTTTTTGACACGGTTTCAACGATACACTTGTTGCTGCCACATTTATAAAACTTTTCGATTCTGCCTAAAATGAAAGGCGTTGCTTCGTTTAACACTAATTGTCCTTTGAATTCGTCATTGCTACAACGTATCCCTTTATATGGCGGCCCTCTAAATTAAGAAACATTCGTGGATGCAATTGGGGAGAAAAAAAAAAAAATCAGTTTTGTCTTGAAAACCCGGAACCTTAATAATAGTCGTTGATCAGAAAGATAAGATGGACGATTGGTTTCTTTACTGTTTTGTGTGGGATGAATCCCGACAATAAATAAAGTCTGTTTAGGGAAATACAACTGAGTTGTCCATCATATTATATTTATTATGTTCTTCACCTCCATAAAATAAAATTAGTAAATTGAGTGAGCTGTAGAATTAAACAAAAAAAAAACCCCTTATAGTATTAACTCTACCTTCAAAAGATACCTTAAATATCAGTCGGTGATCTTTCTTTCGATTTTGGACCTTGAATTTCTTTAAGGTCAGTCACTAATAAGTTTGACAGTTTCTTAGTTACAAATGTATCTAGAATTGTTGCTTAAATTTCTGTCTCGTTCTAAATCTTTAAATTGATATTTAATACTTCTCAGTGGGAATTGATCTTTGTTTTAAACATTTCTTTAAAAATAATTCTTGGCAAAAAATTATGATAAACACAAGCTGCAGTTTCTATCATTTTTGTTCCCCTACACACGTCTCATCATTGTGGTTATTAGCATCGACTGCTATGAATGTTCCAAAGGAAATTAGATTTTGAACTACAACAGTTCATCAGATGAACACATTATTATGTTTCACAGATCAATGCAATAGCATTTCACTGATGAACTGTTGTGGTTCAGAAGCCAGTTACATTTGGAACATTCACTGCAGAGAATGCAAATAACCATAATGGTGAGACGTGTGTAGGGAACAAATGACTTAAACTGCATCTTCTCTCTCTCTCTCTTAATTTCTCCTACATTTGCTCTGTAAATCAAAACCAGTAATAATAATACTAATTACAATAGTAACCACACCACTTTACTGGAAATAGACTGGATGGTGACACTCTACATGGAACTCTGAACTTTCCAGTAAGTTTTGCACATCTAACTGTAAGCATAAAAAATACTTTAAATATAATGGTAAGAATAATCCCAGTTAGATATTGGATTCCTCAAAGAGAAATCAAATACACCACTCTATGGTTTACCGTAATTCTGAGATGTACCCCAGTATGGCAAAAATATTTAAGTTATACATAATTTCATCTGAATTCACCATGTTCCATAACATGGTGACTTCAGATAAACTGTTGTCAGTTAATAATTGCATTATCAAAGACAAGAGTGCTCAATTTTGGAGGAAATATGGTATATACTGCCATTAAATTCTTTGGTTTCCCTTTTAGATGTCGTTTACTTTGATGAGAGTAGTTTCCAGGGTAGATTCATAGTATGTAGATGCAACAAAACCATAATTATCTCTCATAGAATTCTTGGTCTTCTAGTAGGAGAGGATTCATGTCTGGGATATAATAATATAAATTGACCTCATTATTTAACTCTTCCTTTCTTTATTGATCTCAGAAGAATGAAAAATAAAGTTAACCTTGGTGAGATTTGAATGCAGAATGTAAAGAACCATAATTAAATGCTGCAAGGCATTTTTTACCTGACTTTCTGTGGGTTTTATGTTGTAGGAAAGTCATTCTGACGGAGACTATTCTCTTGCCAAATGATTTCATATACTGCAGTCATATTTAGGTTTCCTGTTGACAGATTTCTTATTGCTCTAATGGAAATATGAGGCCCATTTCCTAACTTTTAGACTATGAAAGTAACAGTTGTCTTTGAAACAAGCAGATTAGTTCATCTATATGGAAAGTTGGAGTAAACCCACCACAAAATTATTTACTTTGCATGAAAATATGTTGCTGGATGATTTTTTATTTTATTTTTTAAATTCAAGTTTTACATTCACCTTTAATTAACCTTTTGATGTGTAACTCTGTTGATCATTTTCTTTAAATATGCAGAATGAAAGTGATTTTGGTTCATATTGACAATAAGTCTAATTGTGTGTCTGAAAATGTATTTTGCTCAAGTGTTAGAAATTTGTTGACTGCATGATACTTGAATTTTAATGTTTCTAATATCCATGAATAACAATGTTAACAAGAGAAATAAACTAATTTAATGATTTCAGTTTACATGCGTTGATCTGATCACCTTTCATATTTGGTCTCACAATAGACTGATATATATATTTTATAATTTGCAATAACTTCCTCTATCTGTCTTGGAGGATCCCTCAATATACACTTCCTTGTTATGAATATCCCAAATTATTCTGGCATCCATTTTTCATAGATAACAATATAATTCAGAAACAAATGGTAGCTTTTACATTTGGCACACAAGTTGTCTGCAAAGCCAATACGAGAAAGATAACAGCTTTTACATCTGGTATAGAATTGTCATTGACCAACGTACTGCTGCTGTACAATATGAACCTATGGGCTGTTGTGACTCAATTCAATATGAAGATGCTAATGTTTGCCTAGAATAATAATAATAATAATAATATTTGTGTATGGTGAGACTTGGCACCTTCCTTAGGTTGGAGAATACTTTTTTTTTTCCCCAGATTAACTAGTGTTTGTATCTTGTTTCTTGGTGAAGCCCAACCATTTTGGTTTTAATTCACAGATATTTTGATCCTTGGCGAAATCCAACATTTTGAGGTTTGATTGATTAAAAGACATCTTGATTTTTTGGTGAAATCCAACTTTCACATTTTTGATCTAAAAATAATTTCTCATTCTTAAAGTTTTCTATGGACTATTTTTACAGTGTTCAATATTAGAACACCTACCTACAGGATCACTTTATCCATCATGTAGTATTTGTTTTCATTAAACGTCCCAACCAACATAGTCATCTTTCTTCTGCTAAAACATTTCCAGCTTAGATATTTTAATCCTTTTCCTCTCAAACCTGTCCAACATTATATTTGAACCATTATAATCTTATATAAAAAAACAACTTAACATTGGAAAAACAAATTATTTTACTAAATCCCTCCAAATTCTTGATTATTTAAGAAAAAGATATTAGAAGCCCACAAGGCATTTCTTTTATTAGAAATCTGCACCTGAACTTGGTAAACAATAGAAATTTTGTAGATCAATTAAACATACACTGTCCCTCTATAGACTGACTATATTGTACTCTGAGGATTCATTCATTCTTTCTCCTCTTCAATATTAATATGTTAGCATAATTTTAGATGTTTGCATATTTATTGACACCTGTTTTTACAATTGGATACCTCCTCAAATGGTAGGTAGCACTTGTTTTTGAAACCAGCAGAGTAATACTTACTAACTTCATTTTTTTTTCTTCCTCAAATGCCCTAATTTTTATACTTTGTGTACAGCATTGTATATTTACATAGTGATGATGATTTCATTACTATTTTCAGCAAAATGGTAAAGTCTCATTTCTTGGGGAGGTTTAATAAACCTGAAACATTGAGTTGTTTCTCATTCAAACTGGCCAACATAATTAAAATATTAATCATTGAACTAATGATGTTTTTTTCCTCACCACGTAATTATTTCTAATTAGATTGCTGCTGTTGCTCACTGTATTATACATGTTAACACTAACTTAACTGTTAGGTTTTCATGCTGATGGCATCTGTGAGTAATATGTCTTTAAATATAATGTATAGAAGGTTGGCAGCACATCACAATCTAGAAAGAGTTTACTGTACAGAAATATATTCTTTTACTACTTTCAGTCATGCTGGAGCATCGCCTTCTAGAAGTTTAGTCATTTATAATGAGCACCAGTATTTTGTCTGGTGCCTATTTTATTGACCTCATAGTGGGAAATAGAAATGGCAAACTCAAAAGGAATATAAGCAAATACCACAAGGTATTTTTGTTCACCATACTGATTCTGCTAGTCCCATGCTGATATGCACACACACACCATTATATGAAGGCAGTCTGCTCTGAAACATAGCATTAGTTCCTCAAGTGAGAACAAATATGGCTTTTGAACCCGGAGACTTTCTTAAAAACTTTACTTCCACACATACATAAATATAGTTAAGAGACTTGGAATTAAAATCAAGCCACTTATTGAAATACATCATTCATTTATTGTTTTTTTTACATCTATTTTTCCATGCTAGCATGAGATAGATGAATATATTGTTGAGGCATTGTTTTACAGCCAGATGCCTTTTTTGTCACTAACCCTTACCTGTTTCTCAAGTAAGGGATCTCTTATTCCTTGCATGTTTCAAGGCACAAAACTGGTAGACAATTTGTTGACAAGGGAAATGACAACATCCTTATTTGTACTTGAATGATTTTCAGAGAAACCCAAATATAAACAAGAAAACACATCACTGTAGACTTCTTTCAGTATCCATTTACGAAATTCACTCACAAGTCAGCCCATAGCTATGCGAAAAGATAACTTGCATATGGTGTTGCACAGTAGGACTGAACCCGAAATCATGCGGTTGTGAAGTGAACTTCTTAACCACATCACACACACACACATGCACGCGTGTGCATAATATATTCCATCTCAAGACACGTTGTATAACTACAGGATGCATATAATTATTGTGTGTGCGAGTATTTAATCTGCATATATATAAACATATGCAAAAATTCTTTGATATGTTGGATCCCTTATTATCATGTTTGGTTTAAAGAACTAGGACTGACCAGTTTTTCTTATACCAAATGTCCAAGCATGAGATTGCATTTAGACTCAGTCTATGTGGTCAACAACATCATGCCTGGACATTTATTTTTTTTCAAAAGTAAGATCTTGCTTAAGGTGTTAGAATTCTTGTCTCTATGGAAAAAAAGAATAGCATCTTAACCATCCAAACACAGCCCCATCACCACACTTTCAAATCTATTGTTTTGCTATTCACACATAGACCAACACAACATAACTGATATCTGTTGAGTGTAAGTGTCTTACTAGAAGTGTTATTATCCATTCAAAGACCAGCACTAGTTTAAGTCTTGGATAGGATTATTTTACTATGTAGGTATTGTGTATTAATGTTTTTCTGTAAAGTCTTCTGTTGAGAATTCCTAGTTTCTTGGCAAATCTGAATCCAATTCTCATACAAGTCTAAGATCATGTGACTCAAACAAAATTGGGATTTTTTTTTTTTTTTGCTGTTTCTAAACACCAAAGGACAGTGGTTTATAGAAAAAGGCCAACATATCATGAACATAAATACATACAACTTGCTGTGTAAAAAAACATAGCAAGAGTGCTCAACTTGCTGTGTAAAAAAACATAGCAAGAGTGCTCAACTTGCTGAAATGGGGACTTAAAATTAACTTACAGAAATGAGCTAACTAAAATTCTGTTTTTAAATCTTGGTTTCAGCAATTTGATTTGTCAAACAAAATTCTTTTGCCTAGCAAATTGCATGTCTTTGTGTTCTTGATACTTTGGCCATTTCTATGTATCATTGGTTTCTGTATTATAAACAGCAAATCACATTTGCATTTCTCTTTGCAGTTCCATTAATGAAGGCATCAAATGATCAGAGACCTGTATGAAAATAGGACTGCTAGAAACACAAAGTGTCTGGGGATAAACTATATTCTGTGTGTGTGTGTGTGTGTGTGTGTATACATGTATGTATATATGCGTGTGTGTGTATATATATATATATATATATAAAACTGTATATATAAATATTTTTATTTCAATACCTGGCTTCATTTTAGTTTCGTCTGTCTTTTTGTATTAACTGTGTATATCATTGTGTATGTTATCAGTCTAAAATCTGCTTCTTTTTATTTTTATCAAGTCCTCTTAATCACTCTACACCTAAAGTGTTTTCAGTATAACTACAGGATATTTATGCATATAATTATTGTGTGTGCGAGTATTTAATCTGCATATATATAAACATATGCAAAAATTCTTTGATATGTTGGATCCCTTATTATCATGTTTGGTTTAAAGAACTAGGACTGACCAGTTTTTCTTATACCAAATGTCCAAGCATGAGATTGCATTTAGACTCAGTCTATGTGGTCAACAACATCATGCCTGGACATTTATTTTTTTTCAAAAGTAAGATCTTGCT
The DNA here is from genome assembly GCA_027564515.1 of Octopus rubescens. NCBI lineage: Eukaryota > Metazoa > Mollusca > Cephalopoda > Octopoda > Octopodidae > Octopus > Octopus rubescens. The sequence goes on along the minus strand of JAOPUL010003242.1, from coordinate 29,161,448 downwards.
TAAGGTGTTAGAATTCTTGTCTCTATGGAAAAAAAGAATAGCATCTTAACCATCCAAACACAGCCCCATCACCACACTTTCAAATCTATTGTTTTGCTATTCACACATAGACCAACACAACATAACTGATATCTGTTGAGTGTAAGTGTCTTACTAGAAGTGTTATTATCCATTCAAAGACCAGCACTAGTTTAAGTCTTGGATAGGATTATTTTACTATGTAGGTATTGTGTATTAATGTTTTTCTGTAAAGTCTTCTGTTGAGAATTCCTAGTTTCTTGGCAAATCTGAATCAATGATTTGTTGAGATTCTTTCGTTTTGGAACCATTCCATGACTTCAACAAAAAGAATGCATGTCACAATGTTCTGCTCTCTATTAATAAATTCCAATGTTGACATAGAATATTAATGTCTTTTGTTGATTCCTCGTAACTGTCTTTCATCCATTCAGAAAAGACAAACTAGGGATTACGCCTAAACGTTGTGTGTTTTATATTTTGTGCATAATTTTTCACCAGAGACTATAAAATGCCTGCGTTGATCAGATAGCAAGACATTGTTTAGCCCTAGGTCATCCAGTGTATCTACAGGATGCAATTTGCCTTGCAATATAGATTCCCTCATTGGCTCATGGATCTGTATTGTGAAAGTTATCCCCCATTTTTACTGGTGTTCAACAGACAAAAAAGTGGAAAGAGTGTGTGGGGGAGGGGGGGGTCTAATCAAAGTTTATTGACTTTGACATACTATACCTGAACATCATCATCATCATCATTTAGCATCCGTTTTCCATGCTAGCATGGGATTGGCTGGAGACTGGCAAGCTGGGGAGCTGCACCAGACTCCAGTCCGTTTTAGCATGGTTTCTATGGCTGGATGCCCTTCCTAATGCCAACCACTGCAGAAAGTGTACCAGGTGCCCATAACGTGTCACCGGCATGAGTGCTTTTAACATGTCACTGGCACGGGTGTTTTTAACATGTCATCAGCACGAGTGTTTTGAACGCGCCACCATTATAGGTGTTTTTAACGTGTCACCAGTATATCTTTTGCTAATGATCCAGCAACTGTTCATGGGGCATCTGAAGTTATATTAAATCTACAAATCTGCACTTAACCCTTTTATTACCATATTTTTGTTTAAATTTGTTTTAATTAATTTTGAAAATATTGAAGAATTTAGTATAACTTTGTCATTATTAAGCTGGTGTTTGCAACATAAAGTAACATGAAATTTTGATGGAAGATATTTATTTAGATTCCTTTAAAACATTGAATTTGTTTCATAGAATCAGCAATGAATGGTTTCAGGTAGGTTAGTATCAAAAGGGTTAACTTATGAATCTATTAATTAGCAATTTAGTTAATTGTTGTTAAATTAAGGTTAATTAAAATATCAAGTCATAATTTTATGTAAGAACATTTTGATAAAAGATGTTCCAAATACATCATCATCTTCTATTAACATCCATTTTTCCATGCTGGCATGGGTTGGACGGTTTGACCAGATGGACTGGCAAGGTTTCAGTCTGATTTGGCTTGGTCTCTATGGCTGAATGCCCTTCCTAATGCCAACCACTTTATAGTGTGTGCTGGGTACTTTTAACGTGGCACTGTACAAGCACTTTTATGTGGCACCAGCACGAGTGCTTTTTACATGGCACCACACAAGCACTTTTACATAGCACCGGCACAGGACTCTTGCCGGCCAATCCTCCTCACCAGGGGGAACAGCCTTAACATTTTTGCTGCATAGGATGGGTCTTTTTAAGTACAGCAAGGTGTCAGGTATCTCGGCTGAAAGGTTCAGTGCTCTGAGGTCGTCCTTCAGTACTTCATCTCATGTCTTCCTGGGTCTCTCCTCTTCCATGTGATCTATTCTCTTATACCTAACTTCTCTCTCCATACACTAACACTCTGTCAAACATGTACACTTTTACATTACGTCTCCAGCAGAGTATACTAGCCTCATTCTTCTCTAGCCTTTGCATGTCCTCTTCATTCAAGGCCCATATCTCACTTCCATTTAGAATTGCTGTTCGTACACATGCATCATACAATCTTCCTTTCACCCAGAGAGAGAGAGAGAGAGACCGACCTTTAGTTGCCAACGGAGATAAAAGCTCTCTGAATTTTCTCCATCCTATTCTTATTCTAGCCATTTCACTCTCGGTACATCCTCCCCCACTACTAATTTGATCCCCTAGGTAGCAGAAATTATCCACTACCTCTAATGAGC
>JAOPUL010003242.1:29115823-29127761 GCA_027564515.1 Octopus rubescens | reverse complement strand
ATATAGGCATTCTGTTTTATTTTCTAGACATCTATAGCCAATCTTTTATATCCACCCCCCCTCTCTCTTTCTCTCTCTCACACACACACACACACACCTACATTTTTCACCCAAATCAATATTCAAATTCAAAATGTGAATACAAGGTATTAGGCTGCAAAGTTTTCCCCACTCACTACCTTTATTAAGAAAAAAACCACAATGTAATGAATAAAACTTTATTATTTTATTTTTTAGATTATTATTATTATAATATGTCAATATATTTTATAGAAAGTGAAATTATATATCAATATATTTTAAAAAAGATGAAATATATTAGTATATATTAATTCATATGAAATGAATTATATTATTATTATTTATCTTATATTTTATATAAGTGAAATATTAAAAATATATTTGGTTATTGTAGACTATCGTCTCTTCTTATGCAACCCTGTATATTACAGATAAGCTCTTGTAAGGTTTCGAAAACAGTTTAATAGATATTAATCTTTTACTTGCTTCAATCATTAGACTGTGGCCATGCTGGGGCACCACTTTGAAGAATTTTAGTTGCATGAATCAACCCATGTGTTTGAAGGAATTTGTTTGCTCACAGATTCATATCCCCAGTTATACCTCGTCTCCACAAAATTGACGACTTTGCTGCACATTCTGGCTTACGGTAACAAATCGTATAAGGTCCAGTATGACAATCGGGACATACAATCACCTCTCCACTGTCCAGTCTATTCCTGTATAATCTGTAGCTTCTATGTGATGACCACAGTGAACAATGAGTAAGGTGGACTCTAACTTGACATTTAGTGTTGATGGTTTTTGGGATTAGTAAGATTATTGATGTTGCAACTATTTCTGTGTCTGTGTGTCTTGTTTGTGTGTCTGAGCCAACTGGAACAGATTGTGACTTTAGGATGGAGAGAGAGAGGGAGGTCTGCATGTTTGGAGGAGGTGGTTTTTCTTGTAGTGGCAGCGAGTGAGGGTTTGAAGCTTGCTGTAGTAACAAACTGTTATCTCATACAGGTCTTTCAAGTTGTCTTTCATTTTCAGTATTATTGTAGCATTGTGAGTGTGATCTGTTTGCAACCTGTTCTGATGTGTGTGTGTGTGTGATGGTTATTAAGGTTTAAATGAAGGAATTCAAAAATAAATCCAGAATCTAAGGCAACAGAATCTAAGGCATCTAAATAACGATGGTGATGGTAATCAATTCTAGAGAAAGTTTGTAGGGATTAATAAGTTTGGTTACTGTGAGGAATGGAAAATTATTTCTCACAGCAGCCAAACTTATTGAACCTACAAACTCATTTGGAGCTCAAAGATCAGATGTTTGTATTTGTTTGATTAAATGAAAACTTCACTTGGATCTTTGGGTTTTGTTAGGACTTTTTAAAATTTCCAAGACTTTTCTTGGTTTTGTCTTCTAAATGAGATATTGTGTAGCACAAGATCAACTTTGATTCCAACCATGGCTTTCTCTCTTTTTAGGGAAATCAAGAACTACATTATCCAGTATGTTTTTCATTAATGGACATGATAATGGTTTGATTTAAGGGAGATTTACCTGCTATTTCTAGCAGGTTAGGCAGCCATAAAGAGTATCACTCATTGGCTATTATTGATTGGTTTTAGGGGTTTTTTTTCTCTTTTAGGTAGGAATCTTAAGAATTTGGTGCTGGGCATGAGACACATAGACAGGCTTCCATTCAGTTTTCATCTCCTAAATTTCACTCTCAAGGCATTGGTTAGCCTAAAACCATAGTAAAAGATTCCTGGTGCCATGCAGTAAGATCATAACTGAAAGCAAGTTGTGAAGAGAAAAGTGAATATCTTAACCACCATCACCACCATCACCACTGCTATGTCTTTGGTGTGTGTCTCTTAACATGCAGACACACACACACGTTTTTGGTTTAACAAATGAAAGAAAGACTTACTCAATACTTGTAGTATATTGTATGAAGTTTTTCAGTCATTCTGTCACTGCTCAGTATATTCATCATCATCATCGTATGACATCCGTTTTCAATGCTGGCATGGGTTGGACAGTTTGACAGGAACTGGTAAACCTAGGGGCTGCTCCTAGCTCCACTGTCTGCTATGGCATGGTCTTTACAGATGGATGCCCTTTCTAATGCCAACCATTTTACAGAGTGGACTGGGTGCTTTTAACATGGTACTGGCATTGGCGAGGTCACCACATAACTTGCAAGACGATTTTTGTTTGATGCAATCTTTTTGAAGACCTCCAAAAATTGTTGCCTGAGAAACTCAGTGTAGTGGTTGAGAATCACCAGCTTTGTAGAAATATATATGGATATTATTAGAGGAGGAGTACTACTGGAGGGAGACTCCCGTTGCTATAGTAACTGCCTTATCCCTGGACAGAACACTATAATAGTGACAGGATGTGAATAGCTCCAATGTACAACAAAGCAGCTACAGTGAATTGAAACCCAAAACATGTAGAGTTGTAAATATACAATCCACCCAGTTGTATTATTTCTATCAACATGACTATAACTTGGCTGTTGGGTGGCTCTATCCAGCTGATTAGCATTAAATGAATTACATAAATAAAAAAAGTCTTTGCTACTTATTGAGACTGGTTTAAGAAGTTTTCTTTGTAGTAAACATGTCACTTCAGGTTCAATCCTGCTGCATTACCCCTTCAGGGTATGTCTTCTATCTGTAGGTTGATCAAAGTGAAATTTAGTTGGTGGAAATTGTGTCTGTTCTTGTATGGTAGATTTAATTTACTGCTTGGGTTTAACTCTACTGTTTGGTCAGCAGGGACAACCTGTGTAAGCACTCAGGCCATATCCCTAGTTCCCAGATAACTTCTTCACCAATCTCAAAGACCCTGAAGAATGTTATGGCTGCTACCCTGTCTCCTTTAAATCATTAAAAGAAATTGATTTATGTCATTATTGATCTTTATAATATAAGTAGAATATATAAGGAAAAATATATACCCTTCCAAACTATTTTAACTTGGGATGAGCCTGTTGCTTGACTTGCAAGAAATAACAGCCAAATCTGCTGAAAAAAGGGGAAAGTTTCATTGGATCTGCAACATGTCTGGTAAATGGTGGGTTGCCTATAGCTAGACACCTTTTACTATAATTGACCAAGATTTTAATATAGACATAAATGAGGTAATGACATAAATCAGATGAAGAGATACAGAAATATTCAATTAATTTCATTTCTAATTCTGATTAAATATTAAAAGATATTTCTCTAATATTTCTCTCTTTTTTCTTTTCTTTTCCAGGTGCTGACAAAATTTGCTGACGTCTGCTGGAATATTCAAACTTTAAATTCGTAAAATTATCAGTTCTATCTTTCTTTCCCCAAATTTTCTTTCCCTTTTTTTTTGATTTTTGGGGAATAACATTTTTTTTTCCTATGAATCTTTAAGAATAAAGGGAGTGAGTCTCTTTAAAGCTGTGTCTGGTTAAGACGACAACGACAATTGTGTCTAACTTAGACTCTGGTGTGTTTATCTAAAGATTGATTGTCTGTTTTAAAACTGTTGTGTCTAAGACTTTGAAGGATGGGTTTCAAATGTAACTTTTGTTCAAAGATTTTTAACCAAAAGTCGGATTTGATGCTTCATGAAGCTCACCATGCCAGAGAAGCTTTCTTCAGGGCTTGTTCGCAACAGCAACAACAACAACAACACCACCAGCAACAGCAGCAGCAGCAGCAGCAGCAGCAACAGTTGCAGCAACAGCGACAACATCAACATCAGCAGCAACAGCAGAATAACATATCAAAAAAGACATCTTTATTGAACCTGTCGACTTCGCCTTCGCATGTTCTCAATTTGAAATGCATTTACTGCCAAGAGATATTTCACGACCAATGCACTCTTGCAGAGCATGTACAAATGCAGCACTTGGGCAAGAAAGTGCTCACCTGTCACCTTTGTGATAAGACTTTTTCACGTTCTTCAGATCTTGCTATTCATATGCGTGTTCATTCGGGCGAGAAGCCGTTTTCTTGCAATGTCTGCGACAAGTCGTTTACCCAACTGTCAAACCTTGCCACCCACAAGCGTATCCATTCTGGAGAGAAACCTTACCAATGCCCAGAGTGCTACAAGGCCTTTTCAGATTCTTCAGCATTGTCACGCCATGTTAGAATTCATTCTGGGGAAAAGCCATTCAAGTGCGACATTTGTTATAAATCTTTTTCCATCTCTTCCAATTTGTCTATGCATTTGCGGACACATTCAGGTGAGAAACCATTCCGGTGTGATGTTTGTGATAAAACTTTCTCCCAATCGGCTCACCTTGCAACTCACATGAGAACACATTGTGGAGATAAAATTTTTATATGTAAAGTTTGCGGAAAGGCTTTTACCAATTCTTCTAATTTGGCGTTACATATGACTGTGCACTCTGGGCAGAAACCTTTTACCTGTTACCTGTGCCACAGGTCGTTCCCTCAGTCCTCACTGCTCTCGGCTCACATGGCAACTCACTCTGCCGAATTAGATGCTGCTGCTATGGGCAGGCTGTTTATGTCTCCTGGCAACAATATCCATCACATGAACGAGAATTCCCCAGCATCATCGTCGTCATCCGTCTCTCCGTCGCATTCCCCATCACCGCAGCAACACCACCAGCTATCCACGACGAACACGATTGCTGCACACAACCACAACCATTACCACATGCAACAATCACAGCAACAACATTCTGGCATTCGCTCCTCACCCGACCTGCAGCCGACTTATTCTCACAAGAATAACAAACACATGATCATTGATAAGGATCCAATGCAGCATGTCTCGCCAAACCATACGGTGTCTGAAGTGATGGCATCACTGTCTGCAAATGAAAAGACTTTCAGAAGAAACAGTGGCAATGCTATGAACAGCACCAACAACAACAACATCATCAGTTGCAATAACAATATCAATCTCAACAACAGTAGCAACATCAACAACAACTGCAGCAGCAGCAGCAACAACAATAACAGTATCAGCAGCAGCAAACATTCTGGAAACCAGCCAGCCGTAAAGAAGGCCATACCACGTAGTGAGATGGTGAAGATATTCCGAGATGTTGCCGAATCATTATGGGGTGTTAGTGGTGAAGATATTGCTGAAGATATTCGTGAAGATGGCATCACAGGGACAACTTTCTGAATCATGAAGAAATTATCATACACTCATAAATAACTACACACACACTCACACACTCAGTGTGAGTGTGTGTGTATGTGTGTGTGTGTGTGTGTGTGTATACATATTTATTGTGTATGATATATACACACACTCACGTGTATATTACATGTATGTATGCATACATATACATACACAAGCAAACTAGGTTAGAAGCTGCTGTTTGTTTGTACTAAACTTTTGATGAAATTAGAAACACTGTAGATTGCTATTATTATTATTATTAATAATAATAATAATTACTAGTATTATTTTTTTTCAGTTCTTTCCATTTTTTTCCCTTAAAACCAAAGCCAATTATAATGATGTCAAGTAAACATCTCTTTATCATTATCACTACTATCACCATTTTTCTTTGTCTTCTTCCTATTATTATTATTATTATTATTATTATTAAGGTGGCGAGCTGGCAGAATTGTTAGCACGGCGGGCAAAATGCTTAGTGGCATTTAGTCTGTGTCTACGTTCTGAGTTCAAATTCCACCAAGGTCGACTTTGCCTTTCATCCTTCCGGGGTCGATAAACTAAGTACCAATTTAACATTGGGGTCGATGTAATCGACTAAACCCTTCCCCCGAAATGGTTGGCCTCGTGCCTAAATCTGAAACCATTATTACTATTATTATTATTATTATTAGGCTGGTCGGAAATAGTAGTGTCATAAATTATAAATCATTATAACATTTAGTTTTACCCCTGTTGATTCAAAGATCAAATCCCTCCAGAATTGGCATGGCCTTTCATCTCTCCAGGGTCTGGATGGATGTGTAGGTGAGTGGGTTGGGTTTGGTCAGCAATAGATAATCAGTTCAATCCCTTCAAAAACTGAACTTTTACCAATGTAAGCAATCGGGACTCGAGTGTTTTGCTAACAGATAGCAGTAAATTCTGTCACACAACTAAATCTGTTTCTGCTTTTGCTTTTCCACATTGCTAATGTCAAAGACAAAAGATATGCATTTATGGTTACTTGACCTACAACTGGAAGGCAAATCTCCCTCAAACTTAATGCTACCATCTTAAAAAAATGGAATGGGCAATGGATAATGTATAAAAGACAGGAACATCATGGTGGCTAGAATACCTTTCATCAGTAGCAGTCTACTGGATCAGAATTAACATGGGGCCAAAAAACATAGCATTTTACTCACCAGTGCCCCACCCCTGCCCTGCCTAACATACTTTACATCCCTTATAAATTGTATATTTCATGGTTCACATAAGAAATTCCACATATTTAGTAGTGGTGGTCACGGGGACAGTAAATTCTTGACAGAATCCCATAATGATAATAGGGTCTTTATTTCATCAGCTAACAATGGAACCTCTATGTTCAACTTATAAAAATAGCAGCCAATTTTTCCTCAAATCTCATAATTTCCATCTTTTAAAACAAAAAGTGGATCATTAGATAATGAGTGTCTGTGGAATATTCAGCCACTTGTACATTCAATGATTGGTGAGGTCAGTAGTTGATCAAACAACTGGTCACTCATCACTAAAACCAACAGAGACTGGTTTACTCATTGTGCTAGAAATAATCACTAAAAGCCAGACTAAATACTTGATGTTTATTCAGTCCCTGGGGCAGTGGACTGGTAGAACATCAGACATAATGCTTTGTGATTTTTCTTCAGGCTCTTTACATTCTGAGTTCAAATCCTGCCACGGTCAGCCTTCACCAGACAAGTACTAGGGTCAATGAAATCCCTCTCCTCAAAATTGCTGGCCTTCTTCCTAAATCCAAAACCATAGATTCAGTCAGTACCATTATTAGACATTCCCCCCCCCCCGAACTTTCATGACAAACCCCTTTACTCCACTTTTAACTGTTTCTCCTCACAATGTATCGGACACAGCAGCCCACCATTCACAACCTAAACTTTTTACTTAAAATACTCTTCAATATTCAGTCTTGGCTCTGAATATAAAAGTTCCATTGAGGATCATTTGACCTTTCATGGTTTGGGGGGTGCTGATGATTAAAATGAGTTCCTGTATATAATACTGGGGATCGATTCACTCAAAGAGGCCCATTCTTTAGGAATGAGCCACCAAGGTGCTCAATGTACAAAATTATTAAATCTGGTATCTTTGCTTTTTATCCCTATATGGTCGATAAAATTTAGGACTTGTAAGTACTGAAGTTGATTAAATTGGCTACACCTCCCCTCCCCTCCTGGACTTGTGCCTCTATTAAAAATTATTTTTGTAGGCAGAGTTGGTAGAGCACCAAACAATAACTTGTGGTATTTAGTTTGGTTCAGATTCTGCTGAGGTCAACTTTGCTTTTCATCCCCTCCTGGGATCAATAAAATAAAAACCAGTCAAGTACTGGCATTAAATCAATTGTACCCTCCTTAAAATGGGAGGGAGACCTTCTGTCAGCATTACAAATTGTCATCATAATTTTATTGTTATATTTTGGAAGAATCCTATTAATGTCTCTAAACACACTAATTGCTGTCAACCTCTTGTTTTTATTTATATTCCAAACATCTTAGGTGACATTTTTTTTTTCTGTGACTTCTTGAGTGAGAATTGAAACCCATCAAAAGAGGTGACAGGAAAAGTAATGATAACTTTTGGGAATCTAGCTAAAAACAAGTAATCAGCTACTGAGTATATTTAAAGGGTTTAATGGGATTCTTCTGAAATATAATAATAATTATGATGATGATGATTTGTAACAATGGCACAAGACCTCAAATGTTGGGCTAAATCAAAAGAAATTCTTTTTTTTCTGTGACTCAATGGTGTTGGAGTGTCAAAAAAAAGGCAAACTATTGGACAAAATGTTTCAATATATTTAATTTTGTCTTGTTGTTCTGAGTTCAAATCCCTTTTCACCCATTGATTAAATGGAATGATAAAATTAAATACCAGTCATGTATTGAGGTTAATTCAGTTGACTATAACCCCATCCCTTAACATATTTGTGGCATTGTGCCAATGTGAGAAATTCTTGTGATGAGGAGGATGAGATTGTGCTAGACAGTAATACCTTGCAATGTTTGCATCCCTTTTATGTTTTGAGTTCAAATTGCATCTCAGTTGACTTTGCTTCTCCCCTTTCTGGGGTTGACAATATGCAAAATAGTCAAATACAGTTTAATCAGCTGTTCCCTCCCTACCTCAAGAGGTGTAGCCTTGTGCCTGCATAAAAGAAAAAAAAAAATCATTATTATTAAATTCAATCTTTCTCTGATTTGGACACAAATTTAATCAAACATATTAATTAGATTATTAGAACAAGAAAACAAAATGGGTTGGCATTTGGTTCATCATCATCATCATATATATATATATACATATGCATGTGTCCATATATATTATATGCATACACACACACACACACACACACACACACTTACGTGATGATCCACTCTTGTCACTTTCTTCTTGCTTTGTGTGATCCTTTTACCAGAGATAGGAATTACAATTTAACTTTATTTTAATTTTATTTATCAGTTTTAAATGTCAAACTGTTGCAATTAATGTTAAAGCCAGTTTTTTTTTTTGTAATAAGAAAATTTGAAATTTATATCAGATTAATTTTGAAAAAAAAAATTTTTTTTTTTTTTTTGAAACATCAAATTAAAATCATTAAAAAAATATTCTTACGAAATATATAAAAAAAAAAACTGGAATTGAATTAAAAAAACAACAAAAAAGAAAAACAATTTGAACTGGGGGAAAAAATTGTTTAGAAACCCAAATTTCTAAAACTGAACCTGAAAAGGGGTGTGTAGAATTGATAGAATATTGATTGCCATTTGACCTAATAATGAAAACCTTTTTTTTTTTTTTCTTGTTTGGGGAATGAGAAAATAGGATGTTGTGACATTTATGGCTTTCCAGACCAGAGATCATTAGTGATGTAAGTGAAGAGAAATGGCTGTAAATGAGAATCCAAACTTGGTTGCAATTTCAATTAGAGTTGATCTAAAAAAAACAAAAACAAAAAAAAAATATATTTATAACTTTTTTTTCTTTGCTTGTCAAATTTGAAACCTTAAAATATCCCAATTCTGTTCCCATCCTGTTTATTTTTAAACTTTTTTTTACCATCTTAACATGTGGGAGTATTTGAAACAATGGGATGAACAAACAGTTTAATGAGGTGTAATTTGGGTTTATGGCTTGGTGCTAGTGAAATGTATAATCTATAAATAGATGGGAGGGGCAATCCCCTACTCCACATAAATACCTCCTACAAAAAAACTTTAATCTGAAAGACATTGTATAAAATGAACCAAAATTTTCAGTCTCATATCTGAGTTTCCCTACTAAATTTTTTGTGGGTGAGGAGGGTGTTATTTTCTTCTTTTTTTTTTTTTCCTTCTATTTCTCAAAAGACTCTTGCAATCTTACCAGTTCCTCATCAACTTGTATAATCATCATACATCTTTGTAATGTTCCAACATCTTCGCTTATCATTATAATTTTTTTTAATGTCATTTTTTTTTCCCTGTAATTTTCATCAATGTTCATAATTGTAATTTTTCACTTGCATTGCCAAAATTTCCTTTGTGAGAAAGTATGAATGCCACCACTTCTCTATTCCTCTCCCATCACATACTCACAAAGTTTTGTGCCCATGTAAAGAAAACGAAAAATACTATAATCTTCACCTAGACAAAACTGTTACCTTTATACGTTCCCAAAGTGGGAATGAATGATGCAACTTCCCATTTCAGCCTATTCTATAAATCAGAGGCCTTGTGCCTATGTAAAAAGTTGTTCCTCTCATTTTTGTCTTTCTTTCATTATAATCAATCATGATTTTTGTTGTTTTTGTTGTTTTTTACAATATTCTTTCACTTCATTAATTTCTATACTATTTCAGTGATGGCAGCACTTCTCTCCTTTGCCTTATCAGCTACAAAACAATCTTATTAAAATTGGTACCACAAAAACTGCACCCATTGGTTAAGAAGCAGTAATGCAGGTCTTGAACAGACTCTTTGCTCTTGCTGAAGAAAGTAAGACAAGTTCTATAGTGTTCTGGTGCCATGAAACAATGTACTTAGTACTCTCTGTAAAGTGGTAGGCATTAAGAAAGATATTCAGCCATTGAAATCCTACCAAGACTGACACTTTGGAGAAAAGTGTTGTTCTCTAACTTGTCAAGACTGTTCAACCAATGTCAATGCAGAAAAAACACACATAAAATGATGATGACAATTCGAAATTCTGGAATGATATCACCAAGATTATTATTATTGTATTCAAATCCCTCTGGTATCAAGTTTGTCTTTGATCATTCTGGAATTGATAAAATAAGAATCACTAAATTCCTCGGTTGATTTAACCAATTCTTCTTATCCACAATTTATCGTCGTCTACCTATGTCAGAAATTATTATTATTTGCAGTAAGGACAGTTGATTGGCGTAATTATTAGGGCATTGAACAAAATATCCAGCAGAGTATCTTCCAGGCTTTTACATTCTGAGTTCATATCCCACCAAGGTCAATTTGGCTTCTCATCCTTTTCGGATCAATTTAATTCACTAACACTTCTCCTAAATTGCTGGCTTTGTGCCAAAATTAGAAATTAATTATTATTCAGATTACTCTGTCAAATATTCTGCTTAATTTAATCCCATTGTTTTGAATTAATCCAGCATTATCTCATAGCTTTGAGATTTCAATGATGTGATTGTTTATTCTTAGAATGACATTGTAGCATAAGTGTGAGAAGCCGGATCTGGCCAGTTTGAGCATAAAACAGGCAGAATATTTGGGCCTGATATGACCAGTTTAAATGCTAAAGGATTAAGGGTGATAGATTGGCGAATTTGGTAAAGCATCACAAAATAGCTGATCTGGTAGCATTTCTATTCTAATTTGAAATCTCACTAAGATCTCCTCTTGTCCTTCATCTGTCTGGAGTCAGTAAAGTACAATCCCAAATATGGAGATTGATCAAGGCCCCCCACCCCCTCTATATTCTGGCTTTGTGCCTCTAAGAACTTAATAGTAAGGATGATGAGTATCAGTAATACTAGAGTGCTGTCAGATCAAAACAAAGCCCTGGTGCTGGGGCCACATAAAAAGCACCCGGTACACTCTGTGGAGTGGTTAGCATTAGGAAGGGTATCTGGCCTTAGAAACCATGCCAAAAGACAATTAGTGCAGCTTACCAGCTCCTGTCAAGCTGCCCAACCCATATCAGCATGGAAAACAGATGTTAAATGATGACGATTTAGTTGCTGTTTCTTTTGCATCTTGAATTCAAATATCACCAAAGTCATTATTGCTTTTCCTCCTTCTAGGATCGATAAGATACCAGTAATATAAGTTTATCTTTGTTTAGCTCCTATCTTAAGAGATGAAAGGTTTTTCACTCTAATCTCTTACTTTGATTCAGTCTTCTGCTTTCTTTTTTGATTTTTATAATTTCTGCTTCAAACAAGTGTTGCTTTACTTCTCTTAAAAACCATTTTTGGTACCAACTCTCTTGAGACTACAAGAGAAACCTTCCATCAGGATTTTATGCAAGAAGTTTTTGATGTTCTAAACATCAGTTTAACCCTATTTAGTTTATGATTCTTGGTGCTTGAAATACAGTCTTATGGGAAGAAAACCACCAAATTGGACAAACCTCTAAGATTCTTTGCCTTTGGGCTGAAACAAATAAATATATATATATAATATATATATATATATATATATAGGCGCGGCGTGGCTGTGTGGTAAGAAGCTTGCTTCCCAACCACATGGTTCTGGG
>JAOPUL010003242.1:29037328-29058648 GCA_027564515.1 Octopus rubescens | reverse complement strand
CACACACACACACACACACACACACACACACACACACACACACACACACACACACACACACACACACACGCATATGTATATAAACACACATATATATATACACACATTTACACGCACGCACAGACATACATTTATATATATATATATACACACACAGAGTTTTTCTTTTGATGTGTTTTTGTGCCTGGATGACACAGAGTAACTTTTTAGCTTACTGGCAGTGTTTTGGTACATTAGCTGCTCGTATTGGAAAATGCTACAAATATTTCGCTCAGTTAACTGCAGGTTATTTTGTACATAGACAAATCGTGTCTTCGTTTTTCTTTATCTTGGAATTTGCGGTTCGCATGGGAATGTGGTTGATCTATAATATTTCTATCTTTTTTTCTCACTTGTCTCCGCTTGTAGTACCTAATTTCTTGTATTATCAAATGATTGTTTGTATTCATTTGTTCACATATATTCGACATATTCTGTCGGTTTCAACGATGATCTAGCTGTTTGTTCACTCAACCGGATAACATATCCATTAAATCAACATATAACAGGCTGAGTATTGTACGAGCATTTATATACTTCACGTAATTCTCAGGTAGATTAACCAGCGTGGCAAGCCTTGCTCGTTGAATTACAAATACAATCCACCCGACGAGTTTCCACAGCTCCGTCCATCTAAGTTTTCTCAAAGGTTTTGGGCTAACCCCAGGCTTTGTTAAATAAAATGCTTGCTTAAGACTTCACGCTGTAGCTTTGAACTAATGGCCTCATGACTGTACAACAAACTTCTTAACCAGTCGGCTATGAGTGCATCCGTGTACATACACACGCACACATATATGTATGCATCTGCACCTTTGTTTCTTCTTTACTCCGCTATAGAAAAATTATTGTGTGAAAGCGCATTAAATTTATAATTAGTTTAAGGATTAACTAAAGGTTTGTTCACATCTGTAGATGTCCTTCTGGATTCTTCTCTCATTAGTGTAATTTCTTTATTAGAAATATTTCTAATCCATAAATCTAAGGTTTATTCTTCTCACATGAAAGTCTATGACAGCATTTGTTTCTCATAGTGCAGCTTAATTGTCAGACGTCATTAAAATTGCAATAGTTTAAATAATTAAAATAATTACACACACGCACATATTTTGCTGTTGTGTGTGTGTGTGTGTGTGTGTGTGTGTGTGTGTGTGTGGAGAAATGTGGCAGACAGACTTTAGAGTGGGGGCAGATCTGTAGAAAGCAACAGCAGTGTTGTCCTTACCCCTGATATTGGTATACCTTTTAGCGGACCATCCTTGATGTAACCAAATAACTCAGAGGAAGAATGGATCTCTGGCAGAATAGACATTGGAATATCAAAGAAACTGAAAATAGAGAATGAAACCTGTGACATTTGGAAACAGCCTCAGTGGCAATCAGCTAGAAATACAACCAAATCTCCCTCAAATCCCATCCTACTGTCTTAAAAAAACAAAAAGAGACGCACTGCTTAATGTGATCTTGGGTGAAACCTCTTTGGGCAGAGGCTTATTTAATCAGGACTGACCTGGGGTTAAACAACAACGAATCATCATCAATAACAACAACAACAACAACAAAAGCTCATCTAGAATTTGAATTCCCTTTTGTTTCTAACAAAAGCACAGGGACTGAAATTAGGGCAGTGCTAAGTGGGGTGGGGGCTTTAGCCAATTAAATAAACCCCAGTACTTGACTGGTACTTTATTTTATTGACCACCGACATGATGAAAGGTAAATTTGACCCCAGAAAGACTTGGAAGAAATGCTGCTAAGCATTTTGTCTGATATTCTAACAATTCTGCCAAATCCTTTCTCCTGTTGGTTCAAAGCCTGAAATTTTGAGGGGGCGGGGATAATGGGTTATATATACCCTTCAACCAATACTTGACTTGTACTTTTAATTTATCAACCCTGGAAGAATGGAAGGTAAATTTGCCCCAGTAGGATTTGAACTCAGTAACTAAATACCACAAGGGAGTTTGTTTGCTGTTCTAACAATTCTACCAATCCACAGCCTTCCTAATAATAATAATAATTTTTAATTTTAGCACAAGGCCAGCAATTTCGGGGAGATGGGGTAAGTTGATTACATCGACCCCAGTGCTCAACTGGTACTTATTTTATCGACCCTGAAAGGATGAAAGGCAAAGTTGACCTTGGTGGAATTTGAACTCAGAATATAAGTATGGATGAAATGCCACTAAGCATTTTGCCCAGCATGCTAACGATTCTGCCAGCTCACCACGTTAATAATAATAATAATAATGGTTGGAATGGCATGGTGCTAGTGGTAGTAGTTATGATGATGCGCACTATATTCCATTTAGCTGGTGCCATGTAAAAAGCACTCAGTCCACTCTGTAAGGTGGTTGATGTTAGGAAGGGCATCCAGCTGTAAAAACCTTGCCAAAACAGACAGTGAAGCCTGGTGCAATCTTTTGCCTAGCCAACTCCTGTCAAACCGTCCAACCCATGCCAACAGGAAAATCGGACGTATGATGATGATGATGATGATGATGATGCTTAGCAATAGCCACAAAGACACAAGCTCCATAGTAATGACTCAAACCAAACTAGAAATGCACCTACCTGCATAGTTTTTCATCCCAGCGAAGGGCGTGTATATTCATCAACATTGTTCGGCTGGCATTAGTTACGTCCGTCAAGTGTTTACCATCTTTC
This sequence comes from Octopus rubescens, assembly GCA_027564515.1. Taxonomy (NCBI): domain Eukaryota; kingdom Metazoa; phylum Mollusca; class Cephalopoda; order Octopoda; family Octopodidae; genus Octopus; species Octopus rubescens. Next base: position 29,055,942 of record JAOPUL010003242.1, on the reverse strand, counting down.
ACTCCTCCGGTTAGGTTCTGGAGTTAACAACAAATACTCTATACTCTCCCTCTCTCTCTCTCTCTCTCCCCAACTCAACTCAACTCTCTCTTTTGCCCACAGCATTAAAGACAGAAGGAAAAAGAAAGAAAAAAGGCAAAGGAAGAAGAGAAAGAAAGAAGAAATACAGAACAAGACAAGAGGAAACAACAACAACACTAATTCACCATCTCAAATAAAGAAAAAAAAAACAAACAAAAATTAGAAATTCAAGTTTTGGGTTCAATCCAACCCTAAGATGAAGCATTTAATATAACATCAAGGGAGGAGTTGTTTTTACAATATATATATGCAAGTTGTGGGTTCGATTCTCGGCAGTGCATTGTGTCCTTGAGCAAGACACTTTATTTTCATGTTGCTCCAGTCCACTCAACTGGCAAAAATGAGTTGTACCAGTAATTCAAAGGGGGCCAGCCTTGTCACATTCTGTGCCATGCTGAATCTCCCTGAGAACTACATTAAGAGATGTGTCTGTGGAGTACTCAGCCACTTGCATGTTAATTCCAAGAGAAGGCTGTTCCGTTGATTGGATCAACCGGAACACTCGTGGTCATAACTGATGGAGAGCCAGACGTGAGAGCGTGCACACACACATAGACACACATGCACACACACACACACACATGCACGCACATACACACACACATATATATATATACATATACACACACACACACACGCACGCACATACACACACACACATATATATATACATATACACACACGCACACACACACAGACACACACACCAATGACTGTCTGCTGACCCCTTGTGAAGTGTTGAACTCAAATTGTACAGAAAGCAACAATAGTAAGGATTGTTCTAATATTGAACCCCAGACTAAAGTACCTGGTTGTTGTTGTTGTTTGTCCCTAGGTCAGCTTTCATTGAGCAGATCAAAAGGCAGTGGCCATCCTGTCTTTCCTAAGACAGGAGGGAGATTTCGATGAGTAGCCATAGAGAGGTTTCTTGTTGTCTTAGAGTCTCTAAATGTCTTCAGTAGATTCAACATTGGCCGTAGGATCCAAAAAAGACAGATTTTGTTTGTGAGGGTTGTTACGTTAAAACAGTCCATTACATTAAACTCTTCTATTATGACACAAGTGAACGAGGGTGACTTTTCAAGGTAGTTTCAGCTACTAGAAATAACAGCCAAGTCTCCCTTAAACTACACTATCATCTTTAAAAAAATAAAAACATAGGATAATCTAGTCAGGAGTGGACTATTCCTAGAATGAATGGCCATGCCTGGAATGTCTGATGAAAGATCTACTCAGAGCTGACTTTGGACTAAACAACATTACACACACAGTATCCCACCTACCTATACACCCACCCACCCACCCACCACCCAGTAGCTTACAATCTCCATCAACCTACCCCAGCCTTTCAAAGACTACCCATGCATCTTTCTCTCTCACTCTCCACTGAAATACAGTTGAGTTTTGTAATTATTTTGGCTTCTCTAAATGAATTTTTCTCTTTTAAATGAACTTCAATTAATAACAAACAAATACATAAGAAATAATAAAAACCCAATAAAAGCCCAGATTCTCACCCAAAGTAACCAAGAATCGACTGTGCCAAAAAGACATCGGTTTTCTTTGATAGCTTCTTTAACTTCTGGAACATTGTCGATCAACCATCGGATTTTGAGAGCACTGAAGTACGTTGTGACAGGCAGGCCACATTGAGGCTGGAATAAATAGGGATTCAGGTAGAAAAGATGGTTGTAAGAGGTGGGGAGGGGGTACTCTAGAATATTAGATGGTTGGGATTAAGGTATCTTAGAATACTGAGGTTAGAATAGATGGCTATGGGCAGGGACTATAGAATTCAGAGATTACAGTGAGACTAGATGAGGAATGAGTGAGTCCACTCCAAGACAAGAACACTGAGAATTCTAGCTGGAAGTACTCAATATTCTATGGAAGAACAAAAACATTACAAAAATGAATATTTAAGTTATGGTTTCAAGTGGATGTTACTACAGTCCACCAAGGGTCAGGTGCTTGTGGGTATGAATGCTTATTTAATTTGGGAGGTGGTGGGGACCCCCATAACCCACCCAATCATCAAAGAAGCATCAGACAGTTGGCAATGTTGTTGTTGTTTAGCCCAGAGTCATCCCTGATTGAGCAGACAAGTCTACTCAATGAGAGCTAAACTGGGAGAGGAGGGGGACGGGGCTAAACAAGAATGTAGACACATCATCCTTTTAAAAATACTATTTTTCTCTGCAACCAAGATTTTATAACTAGTTTCAATGTCTGAACTGCTGGGACACCAGATTCAAGGGTTCAATTCACCATCACACTCAGTACTTTGTTATTTAATCAACATTGAAAGAAAGAAAGGCAATGTGGATTTAAGATTTATCCGGTGGCACGTTAAAAGCACCTGAGCGTCGAAAGTCCGGTGTCGGCGGCACATTGGAGGCACCCAGCACACACTGTAAATGTGGATGGTATGGGAAGCGAGCGATGAAGGTCCGGTGCCGGTGGCACATTGGAGGCACCCAGCACACACTGTAAATGTGGATGGTATGGGAAGCGAGCGATGAAAGTCCGGTGTCGGTGGCACATTGGAGGCACCCAGCACACTAAATGTGGTTGGCAGTAGGAAGGGCATCCAGCTGTAAAAAACCAAGCCAAATCAGACGGGAGCATGGTGCTGCTCCCCGGCTTGCCAGCCCCGGTCGAACCGTCCAACCCATGCTTGCGTGAAAAAACGGACGTTAAAGGATGATGATGATGAAATACCACAAGGTATTTTGTTAGTCATTCTTCTGACTCTGTTCTCCACCTACCAATATTTTACCTTCAGTCCCCAGTGACACATGGCCCAGTGACACCCTTCTTGATTTTGAGCTCTTTTAAGGCCTTCCCCTCTCAGTTCTTGTTGGTTCTAAATTGTCATTGATGCGTTTGTAACTTTGCCTTTTTTTCTTTGTAGGTGGGTGTCAGCCATTTGCAAATTCATTTTTACCCTTGGGAAGAGCCGGTCCATATTACTTTGGCCTTTGTCCTTTGACCTATTCAGCATGGAACAGAGCCCATGCTGGAGCTTGTGTTCTGCTAGAATAGCTTTCAGGGTCATTGAAGCATACAGGCACCATCACACTGCAACAGGGACCCACTAATATACAGGTATTTATATATTTGATGGGCTTCAGCAAGTCTCTTTTACCAATTTTGCTCACAGATCTTTGATTAAACCAAGGCTATGGTAGAAGAACATGTGTGCAGTTTGGATTGAACCAAGAACCACATGATTGAGAAGCTAACTTGTTAACCCCCTCAGCCATATGAACAGATGATAACCCATTCAATGTCAGATTCAAAAGAAGAAGTCATCATCTTACTCACCCTTAAGACATCCTTGTCATTGTCTGGGATGTTTGCTAATAGTTTGTTCACCGTGACAGATGTCCTCATGTCCAGCCAGACTAAAGAAAGAAATAGGAAATAAGAATAATATTTCAGACTTAAGCAGAAGACTACATGCTTACAAGGAGACACTATAGTCAACTGAATTGAGAACCAATATATAACTGGTATCAGGGTGGATTAAGGGTGGTGAACTGGCAGTCAGAAGAGTGTTGGATGAAATGTTTTGCAGCATTTATTCCAGTTCTCTGAGTTCTAAGCTGAAATCCTACATAAGTCAACAACTTTGCCTTTCATCCTTCAGGGTGGTGGTGGTGGTGGGGTGAGGGTGGGAGGTGGGTCAATCAATAAACAGTGAAGGCAATGAATTGGTGGGAGTCAAATGAGCTGACTTGAGAGATTTGTTCCAGGCTCTTTGCCATCTGAACCCAGATTCTGTCCCCTATTGCTGGCACTGCTTCCAATAAAAAACAAAACAAGCAAACAAAAAAAAAAAGTGAATTCTGCAACAAAGCAGGATAAATGTTAGAAAGGTAGGTATGGAAAGGGGAAAGATTTCATGATATTGAGTAATCTTGTCCGAGTTCAAATCCCACCCAGAACAGCTTTACCTTTTATCTTTCTAGGAATGATAAATTAACCCCAGAACCACTCAAGTACTGGGCTTGATTAAATCAACTCTACAGTATTATGTCTAGACCAGACCCTAATATATTTACTCACTGTTTTTATTGACCCAGGAGGAATGAAATGCACAGTAGATTTGGCAGCATTAGAACTCTGAACATGACTATCACAATGCATTTCCTGTCACTGCTAAAATAATTTCTCCCAAATTTAGACACAAAACCAACAGTTTTAAGGGGAAGAGGTTGGTTGATTATACTGATCCTTGTCCCAGGGTGGTACCTTAGTTTATGAAACCTGAAGAGATAAAAGGCAATGCTGACTTCAACAGGATTTGAACTTAGAATGTAAGGAACGAAAACAAATGTCACTAAGTATTTTTCCAATGCTCCAACAATTCTGCCTTCCATCATTCTTTTGGAGAGGAAACATTTGATTATATCAGCCCCAGTATTTAACTGGTACTTTAATCTTATTGACCCCTGGAAGGATGAAAGACAATATTGACCTCAATGGGAGTTGAACTCAGAACATAAAGGGTTGAAATTAAATACCACAAGGTACTTATCCAACCCTAATTGTTCTGTCAATCAACCTTAAAAAAAATTAATATTGATTAACAACAAACGATTTTTTCTTTTTATTACTTATTTTGAGACGGTTTCCATGGTTTCTGATATGGGTGATGGGGGGGAGGGGGAAGAAATGAGAACTCATTGATTGCTGTAATAATGTCAGGTCAGAGGAAAGAAAGAACAAGTAAACAAAAACAATCCTGTTTAAGTGATCAATGCTATTTCTTCTTTCTTAATCCTTATCCTGGTTTAATACAACAAGGTCTGATTGCTTCATTGAAGGAGGAACAGAAATGTACCCCAACTTATGTAGCATTTCAGCTGTTTGAATTCTCGTTAGTGGATAGGCACCTGGACAGCCTAGCTGATTTTGTGTGTGTGTGTGTGTGTGTGTGTGTGTATGTGTAGAGAGAGAGAGAATACCCCCCCCCCCCCAGTACTTGGCTGGTACTTCATCAACTCAGTTGGGGAGGGGTGTTTAAACGTGAAGATGACAGTGGTAGGATTTGAACTCACAATATTGACAGCTGAAACAAAATCCTGCAATACAGTTGTCCAATGCCTTAATTAATCTGTTAATTGGCTGTCTTTGATAAATGCTATTACAGAATTTAAACAAAAAGATAATTAACATTGACATTAAACCATCAATAAAAGAAAAGTGAACTTACCAATAGCATTGAAGAGAGGTTTTCCAGTCAACTTGTCCCAGAGAATGGTCGTTTCTCGTTGATTAGTAATTCCGATTGCTGAAAGAAAATATAGGATAGAGTTTATTTAATCCATCTTCATACCAGATTTCTGTTCAAAGACATTGTTTTTATTCCAATTAATTTTTTAGAATAATGAAGAATTTTAGTAAAATAACTCATTATGAAACTGGTGTTTGGAACATAAATCAACAGAAATTTTGATGGAAGGTTTTAATTTACAACACTTTAAAGCAGGAAAGTACGTATCATAGAACGAGAGGCAGCTTCAGGTGGGTTAGGGTTAAAATAGTTCCAAACTTGCTGGAATTTGGGACTAAAAAAACAAACAAAGAAACAAATAAAAAATATCTAATTCAGCAAAAATACAAATATAGTTGGTAGCAGAAATATTATTGCTGCTTTAGTTGATAGTTTTGATGAAGCCAGGAAAATGTCCTTTCAACTGTTCCGAGGAACTAATAGTTATTATAACATATTGTGGAGGCCTGTTCATCAGGGTTTCCCAACCAGAGATATCTGCACCTGTTGAGAAGAGGGTGTGTGTGTGTGTGTGTGTGTGTGTGTGTGTGTGTGTGTGTGTGTGTGTGTGTGTCTTAACAACATGTCATGGTTGTAAATGAGCATCACTGTTATACAAGCAAAGTTGTTTGTTTCCAATCTTGCATGAAAAACATGTCTTGCCATGGGGAAATAAGTGAAGGTTGGTGACAGGAAAGGTATCCAGTCATAGAAGATCTGCCTCATTCAAACATGGAAAAATGAGAGTTAATAACAATAATAATAAAAATAGGGAATTATAAACTTTATTACTTCATTAAAATCCTTTTTCAGAATAAAGTCAACTTCATATTGATTTGTTAATCTCACCAACAACTTTATTATTCCACAATAAATGGTGATCTAGAGAATTGGATGTGGTTCAATTTAAAAAAAAACTCCTGTCTTATATGGCTGACCAACAATTCCGTGGGGTACCCGGTCCTTATGTCTGTCTGTCCGTCTGTCCCCGGTCTACATGTCTTCCATCCCTGGTCCATATGTCCATGAGAATCCGGTGCTGGTGGCACGTTAAAAGCACCCAACACACACACACTGTAATGTGGTTGGTGTTAGGAAGGGCATCCAGCCATAGAAACCAAGCCAAATCAGACTGGAACCTGGTGCAGCCTCATGCCCCCAGGCTTGCCAGCATGGAAAACCGTCCATGGAAAACCAGCATGGAAAACCATGAAGCCAGCATGGAAAACCGTCCAACCCATGCCAGCATGGAAAACAGATGTTAAAGGATGATGATGATGAATTTATTAGTTATTAGAGAATTGACTTTTTTTCCTCTTCAAATGTGAAATTACTTTTGTAAAGGGAATAAAAATTAAACATTTCCTAGGGGTGAGGGGTATGGGAAAGGATGAGAACCCCTGCTCTACACAATAGGTATGGTTACTCAACTTGCTAGAAGTAGCAGCTAAATTTCTTTCGGTTTACATCCTACCATCTTAATTGAGCCTATATGGGAGCCAGGGTAAGTTGACCTGCTAGAAATAGAAGCTGAATCTCCCTCAAATCATACACTGCCATACAGATCTTGATATACCACAAGAAGAGATGGTCATGGCAGGAATTCTTTTTTGATTATGTTTGCTTCATATGAATTGACCTGGGTTGGGACAAAACAACAGCATTGATTCTGATGCCCTATTGATTGGTTATTTAGCCCCAGGTCAAGCCTAATTGAGCATACCTCATAATCCAAGACCTTATGATTCAGCCTTGACCTTCAACTTTTTGGTATATTTAAGACTACATTCTCCAATGTATTCTTCCTTTTTAAAAGATGATAGGATGTGATTCGAGGGGATTTGGTCGCTATTTCTAGCAGGTTGAGCAACTATCTAGAGGCTTCCTTGCTAGCTTGATACCCCCCTTCCAACCATACAGATATCATGTAGGTGTAGTTTTGCTTATAAAATATGTATATATAGAGTACACATTGCCTGCCTGATGCTTGTTACTGTTCATGGCAAATGTAGTTTAATTTAGCTGACAGATGCAGGACTAACAGATCAGTTTCAGAAAAAGGAGCACAAATTTATTTTTAAAGTAGCAGATTGTGTTGGAAACTAATACATTCCATGTGTATGTCTTTTTGATTTTTGTTGATTTGTTATTTTTAATTTTCAATTTACCTATATATATATATATATATATATATATTATATATTATCATCATCATCATCCTTTAATGTCTGCTTTCCATGCAAGCATGGGTTATATATATATTTATATCATCCTTTAACGTCCGTTTTCGATGCTGGCATGGGTTGGACGGTTTGACAGGAGCTGGCCAGCTGGAGAGCTCTCCAGGCTCCAATTGTCTGTTTTGGTATGATTTCTACAGCTGGATGCCCTTCCTAACATCAACTACATTACAGGGTGTGCTGGGTGCTATAACATGCCACCAGCACAGGACTCTCGACTCTCGTGCTTTTTACGGGGCACCGTCACGAGAGCTTTTTACATGGCACCAACACAGGACTCACTGCGCGTGTGCTTTTAAGGTTGTAGGACTCTTGACACGGGTGCTTTTAACGTGGCACTGTCACAGGATTCACGATGTGGGTACTTTTTACGTGGCACCAGGGCTCTCAACATGGGTGCTTTTGCATAGAACTCAACGTGGGTATTTAACGTGGCACCATCACTGGACTCTCAACGTGGGTGCTTTTTGCACAGGACTCCCAAAGCAGGTGCTTAACCTCAATGCAGGTGCTTTTTGCACAGCTATATATTCTTCTTAAAAAAGAATAGTATTGACAGTAACTTCGAAGTTTCAGCCAACTAAGCCATTATTGGACTGTCTGATGATCGCTTAGCTGGCTGAAATTTCAAAGTCACTCTCAATATTATTCTTGTTAAAGAAGAATAAATATGTACTCTACAAAAAGTATAGAGTAAACCTCTTCCCAACCACATGGTTCCAGGTTCAGTCCCACTGCATGGCACCTTCAGTGAGTGTCTTCTACTATAGCCCTGGGTCAACCAAAGCCTTGTGAGTGGCTTAGGTTGACCAATAGAATAAATGTCAGTCTTAATTTTTAAAAAAAAAAATGTACTGGTGTCAATTTGTTCGACTAACATTCTTTAAGGTAGTGCTCCAGCATGGCCGCAGTCTAATGACTAAAACAAGTAAAAGATTTAACAAAAAAACCACAAACATTAATATGTCACACATACACATATATATGCTGGTGACACATTAAAGGCACTTGTGCCGGTGACGTGCGATGGGCAGCCGTGCCGGTGACATGCAATGGGCAGCCGTGTCGGTGACGTGCAATGGGCACTCTATGGAGTGGTTGGTGTTAGGAAGGGCATCCAGCTGTAGAAATCGTGCCAAGACAGCCTGGAGCCTGGTACGGCTCTCTGGCTTACCGGTTCCAGTCAAACTGTCTAACCCATGCCAGCATGGAAAATGGACGTTAAATAATTATGATAATGATATATATATTAGAAAAGTAAAGATCCCTTGTATGTAGGTTCTAATTTACTTAGTCGATAATTTGAGGTGGATTTAGTTGCTATTTCTAGCAATTTGAGAGACTGTTGAGGCTTCCCTATTGGCCCATATTTGGTGGTGGTCTTAGTTGTCAATGGTTTGAAGTTACAAGAGAATGATGATGATGATGATGGAAAAGATTTACATCTAGCCAATACATTAATTGATCATTTATTGTTATTGGTTGTTTTTTAGCCCCAGGTCAGTCCTGACTGAGTAATCCTCTTATAATCAAAGACATTACAGCTATGATCATCCAGTCTCTTATTCAGACTCAGGTATATTCTTTTACAACTCTGTTAATGTGTCTACCATTTTAAAACCAGGATTTCGATGCCAGGACACAAAATCTTTGACTAACTCCTTAGTTTAGGTCACCACTAACTCTATGACTGACTAATTCTTCTATTTGTAATTACACTAATTACATATTTGTTATATTAATTGAAAACACACAACAAACATGACCAATGAGAACCTGTTAATGTTTTGATTTAAACACGGCAGCTAATCTGTTGTGGCTTTTAAAAAATATTTTAAAAAGTTACAAACAATAAATACAAAACAAAACTAACAAAATATAAAGAAAAAGGTTGTTTTTACTAAAAAGGATATAAAAAGAAATAAACTATAAAAATACCAGAAAAGAAAATCAGGAAGATCTTTGTTTATTGGTTGAAGAATTCAAAAAAATTGAACAACTTAAATGACTTAAAAAGAAATGAACTCACCTCTTTTTTTTCAAGATTAAAGAATTGTTTGGATATGAAATATAAATGAATGTAACATGAAAAGTTAGCTCCTTTACAGCAAGAAACTGGTTCTGGCCCCTTCTTTCATACTTTAATTCCTTATCACCTAGCATAAAGCCACCTCTCTCCCTACTGTAGCCCCACTCAGTCAAAGGGGATATTTGTCTTGCTGGCTGCATGCTAACCTCACTAGTACTGGTGCCAACAACAACAACAACAAAAAAAGGCACCCAGTCCACTCTGTAAAGTGGTTGGCATTAGAAAGAGCATCCATCTGTAGAAACCATGTCAAAGCAGACATGACGGTTGGATCCTGTCAAATTGTCCAACCTATATCAGCATGGAAGATGGAAGTTCAAAGATGGGATTAAGATTGTAAAGGATTAAAAAGTTTAACCCTACAAAATATTATTAAAGAAATACTGTGTTTATAGACGGATAGTAAAATCTTGGAGTTGTATTTGTCTCACAACTGACTTGTTCTGTTCAGAAGCAACTGCATTAGAAGTCAATTATTTAATAAGACACAAACCTGTTTAATTAATTCAATGAAGTGTCAACATTTTTATTGACCAGCTGCAGCAACCTGCTCATTAACACAATTCCATTAAGTTGCAATGCAATTGTTTCAGTGGTTAAGTTACAGATGTGCAATAAAAATGTTGACATCCCATCAATTAAATTAAAATTTAAAGTGAATTTAACAACTTTCTGCCTTATTAAATGACTCTTCCATGACATAATTGCTGGTAGGAATAATCTCAAAAAGATCCAAATCTAAAAGATATTTTGCTCTTTGAAACAGAACTGCTATTTCTAGTTCCTCCTTTAGTGAAACCCTTAAATCTGATTTAATTATTTTTCATATTAGTATCGGTGAAATTAGTCAAATTAGTGTCTGTGAAAGTAGAAATTTTAACACAATATTTTATCTTGTGTCGGAGTTGGTACATTTTACTGATTCTGACTCGATTAACTCAAGAACTCATTCTGACTGACTCCTTAGCCCTGTTTAAGGTAGTAGGGTGTAATTTGAAGGAGATTAAGAGAACCTTTACATCAGTGCTTCTCAAAATGGACCAGGGCATAGTTTGAAATTTTAAAAAAATTATACAAGTACTGGGAACAAAGCGAGTGTTTGATTTTCCCAATTTCAAAACTATTCTCAATTTTTATTCTGAGTAAAAATCCTCAGCTTGATGTTACAAGTTGAAAGGATGTTTTGACATTCCATATTATGCATGGATGAACTGGCTTATGATGTACAAGTAATCTTTTAATGGTGATCAACCAGATGGCAACAATTATTTGTGAGTAAGGGGGCATTGAAAACAGTGTTAGTAAAAGAAAAGGAGTATGTACACAATCTGTGTGTATGCATTATATATATATATATATAAATACAGTCTTCTGTATATACAATTGCTAAACAAGTCCCATGTGATGGCTTCTATATACAGAAATGTTAGACCAGCCAAGAATCTCTCAAACAAAATTCCTAACATATTTTTAAAATAGAAACGACAAGTTTTAAGTCTTTAAAAAATCTTAGGGTGGCTGCCAATGCTGGTCTTCATCTAAAACATATCTCTCAGCATTTTCTTATCATTAAGGATGTTTCCAAAGTCACTTCTTCACCCTGGAGGCATTCACAAGTGAATTTAGTTAATGTGAAGAAAAAATCAAAACCAATCTCCAGGAGTGCTTGGTATTCAAAGTCCCTGTCTTCATAGCAAAACCGTTTTGAGACAATAGGAAACCTGTTCAACTGCAGAGAGATGCCAGTGCTAGTTTCTGCCTTGATATCTTCTCTCAGCAATGACAGCCTGTGTCATCACTCTGACAGTAGCTATTTTTAGTACTGTTGAGCTCCCTCCCCATCCTAAAGAGTTTAGCTGCAGACAACCTGGCTTTGAGATGGTTAGTGCATACCATACCATTGCAGTTCCATACAAGAAAACCCAGGTGTCTGTAGATATGTTTTATATGTCAAATGCAATCAGAGAATTACTCGTCAACAAAGGAATGTCTATGTAGTTACCTGACCTGCTAGAAGTAATAGTGAAATCTCCCTTAAAACCACACACTGTGATCTTTAAAAAAATAAGGACATATTGAATCATGTTCCAGATACACTATGCCTGCCTAAAAAGGATAGCCATGGTTAGTTCTGCTAGATCAGGACTGACTTGGTATTAAGCAACAACTGCTGCTGTTTTAGACTCCCTCAATATAAGGGATCAAGATGATAAAGACTTTCATTGCAAAATCTTCAATAATTAATTATATTTCAAATGAGAGGCGGAGCAACATTAACCCTCCCCGTCAAATGCTCTACACCTACACAGACACATCTCTATCTATTAAGCCTTCAAATAAAGAAATTAATTCCATGTGCTTACCTTTTAAATCTGCAACATCTATATTCAAGGCCTTCAGGTTTTCAACAGCTTTAGACAAACATATAATTACAGACTGCAGAATTTCGGCAGGACTTTGTTCCACGCACCTGCAAGAACAGTAAGAACAACAAGTTAGGGAGGAAACGATTTTATATATAAAGTAATGCAAGAGCTGTAAAATATATAAAAAAATATATTTTATAAAGTACAAACATTGTCTGATATAGAACTCAATACATTAGGTTGAGTGGACAGATTTAAGTTTATTTTATCAAAAGTTGACTGCCTACTCTGAGCTTTGCGCCAGGATGGGGTTTTTTTTATGACTGCTGTGAACAACACAACCTTGGCTGAAACTCAGAGTAGACTGTCGTCATAACAACTTTTGAGAGAGAGAGAGAGAGGGGGGTGTAGGAGAGGTGTCCGGTGGTTACTAAGAAAACTAGGTGCAGAGAAATGGTTGGCAAAAGTTATGTACAAAGATGCTATCAGCACAGCAAGGAATTTAATGTGCAAGTAGAACCCATCACAGCTTTGTTCTCAGTTCCCTCTTCTGTATTGAAGTTCTCTAGGACAGAGCAGAAGAGTTTAAGATGGGTTGTCTGTGAGAACTCAATACAAATGACTTGGTTCACATAGCAGAATCTATCAAAGAATTAGATATGAAATTCTCAGAGTGGAAACAAGACCTAAAATTGAGGGGTTTTAAAGTAAAAAAAAAAAGAAGTAAACCTGACAATGACAAAGTTTTAGTTTGCTAGATAGGTTCCCACGGGCAACTGGGTTTGAGCCATGGTTGATATGCAGAAAAGGAGTTGAGAGAAATTCTATATGGTGTACCTAATGTAAGCACAAAAGACTGAGTTTGTATTGTCACAGATGCAGACATATTTAGCAGTAAAAGAATCCCTCATAGTTGAAAGCTTCCATTACTTAGGGTGCCAAATTAATAGTAGAAGTAGATGTTCTGAAAGCATAGTAGCCAGAACAAAGTGGAAAAAATTCAGCGAACCATTAACAGAAAAGGAATCCCTCTCTAAGTAAAGGACAAACTGTATGATTACAACACTCATATAAGAAGTGTAATGTTGCACAGAATCATAACATGGGTCCTGAATGTGGAGTATGCAGGAGGGCTAGAAAGAAATGAGGTGAGCATACTCTGCTGGATGTGTCAAGTTGACTTGTGTCAAATGAGCTGAGAGAAAAGTCAGGTTTAAGAAGAATTAGATGTAATGTTTAAGAGATGAGACTGCACTGGTATAGACATGTGATGCATATGGAGGATGAGTGTTGGGTAAAGAAGTGCCAAACACTCCACATGGAAAGAACTTATGGAAGAGAAAAACCATGGAAGACATAGGAAGAGGTAAAAGCTATTTTCCAGAGGTTGAGTCTTGAGAAAGAGGAAAAAAAGAAATGCAACCAACAGCAAAAAGGTTTTACTGAAGGAAACCCATCAAAGTCATGTAAGGATGGAAAACAAGGGAATAGATGATGATGAAGAGGAGGATTTAGTAGTTTTCTTGGTTTTTTGCTATTTAGTCAAATAATGACACAAACTGAAGATGGAAAAATAAAAAAAAAGGGTGTAAAAGGGATGATTGGTGACTATTCCTCATACTGACTCCAATTGGAGGCAGTATTCTAGGCTCATACACAACCTTCCTGTTGCCAACATTTACCTGTTTCACAAGTAATTTTTATTCCACTTATCTTCACCAGAAACCAATGAGACTGTTGACTTGCAGGACATATTGTTTACAGGAGATATAAACCTAACAATATCATCACTGAGAAAGTGTCATGTAAAGACAAGCAAAAGGTTAACACACACACACACACACACGATGGGCTTCTGTAGTTCCCGTCTAATTTCTTTTGGTCAGCCTAAACTGCTATGCAGTGGACGAGAACCTGAAATCGTGATGACAAAGCAAACCCCATCCATATTCATACAGCCAGGCCTGTGTACACACACACACACACACACACACACACACACACACACACACAGATAAATTCATAATTACATATTTTGTATACAGTTTGTGTTACTGGACATTCTCTGAATCAGCTGTCCCCTAGAAACCCCTAGTATTTCAGGACCTTCCTACAGTATCAATTCTTTCAGCCCAGCAGTGTGAACAGCATTCATTTGATGCTACCAGGGAATATCCCAAATATTTTAACCCCTAAAAATACTACCCCCCCCCTCATTATCCATGTACCTACCATATCTAAAACAACTCCAGCAAGTATTTCATTTTACTTTTTGTTGAAGATTCGCCCCCCCACCTCTCAGTTTTATCTTCTCTCTCTCTCTTAAATGTCTGTTGATGAGGACACACTCTCTGCTCCCTTTGGCAACCTGCAAGTCACTGCTGTCTTATCCTTCCTAAGTCCTAGGCTGGCTCAGTAATGTATTGTAGATCTAGCAACAAAAACCCACACTACACTGCTATCCTTGTGACTCACATAATTCATTTAATCCTTTCTATTTAACCCCTTCTCCCCATAAAATCAGGGTGTTACTTCTTTACTGCAATATAGTTTTGGAACATAAGCCCTTCCTTCAAATTCCCTTTTGCCTCAGTCATTAGAACCATCCAGAAGTTTGTTTTGGCTCCTCCTGATTTATCCTTTCCTGCCCTTCCCGGCAAAAACAGGCTCCAATTTGGTGTTATTTTGGGGTTTTTATTGCATTGATGTTGTTGCATTATGATTTCAATGCAACAGCAAAGATTATTCAGGACTTGGTTATGTCAACAGGTATAATCAGTAAAGATAACTTATTTGCTGCCAGGACATGCCTCAGTGATGCATAGCTCCCAGCACGATGACAATTGACAGTGCCACTCCAGCCACACCTCCTAATATTGGTCAGGGACACACACACACACACCTGCTGGGTGAAACATTATTGTAGGTTGTCAGTGGAAGAGATCTGTGGCAACAGAAGCCCAAGGAAGGGAGGAGAGGTTTTAAGATTAGATTTCAGAACTTAAGAGGTCTTACAATATATTATAATGTTGGCTATAAAACAGGTCTCATAACATGTATAATATAAAGCATCTGATACAATAAATACCATAAATACCATGACACTTCAGGACATGATAACAAGTTAGAGACAGAGGTATTTAAGATAATAACAAGCAGCATGTATGTGTGTGGTGTGTGTGGTGTGTGGTGTATATATATCTATCTATACACACTGCCAACTGTCTTCTCAGACAGGTCAAGATGAGAACCTTTAGACATTTACTCAATCATGGCTGACTGGCAGCTAAAACAACAACAATATTTACTCTGAACCAACAACCTTCAACATAGCAAGTAAATGAAAAAAAAAAGGATAGATTAGATAGAGTAGTTCGAAAGAGAGAGAAGTCACATCTGGAAGGCCTTTGATGATAGGTCAGCTCAAGCAAGGCTGACTTAGGGTTAAACAACAAACTTTCTCAATATGGAAGATCACTAGAACATATAAGACTCTACGTATATTCACCCCTAAACACATCTACAACACTTTAGACTACCACTACCATCACACACACACTTCAAACTGGAGTGTGCACTAGAAGAGATGTACTCCTAGTCCACTTTATCCATCTCTATTCAGCCTACTATATAAACAACTACCACATGTCATTTCCCTAGAATCACACCCTGATGGCTAAAAGAAAAAAAAAAGGCGAGGGTAGGGCTGGAAGGACATTGGACAGTGTAGTCCAATAACAGTGATGGTCATAATTGAAGTATCTTTGATATGTCATATGTTGGTGGTGGTTTCTTGAACTGGCCTGGGTCTAAATAACCACAAACTACATCCTGTAGATTACTCAATCAGAGCTGACCAACTGCTATGGATATAATCAATCACAATTGATCAGCAGTAACAATAACAGTATACAATATTAATGGCTTATTTATTTATATCATCTATTTGTGCATACATAGATGCATAAATAGCCATATCTGTGCATAGTTAGCTGAGGAGGAGGGTTTTAACAATTTCCAACAAACTTCCTACAGCTCCATGCAAATGTAGGATCAAATATTTTCATTTTCTAATTCCCGAGTTGCTCACAGAATAATGTTAATCCAATCAAAGAATCCATTCAGTTTTGGCAGATTCAAACAGCAATGGTTGATCATTGTTGTTTTACAGCATCAGAGAACATCTCCCTTAATTTGATAGGAGTTCATAACACACAGGATTTACTGCAATTCTTTGGATTCTTGTTGTTCTGTATGTCCCACATGAATCTGTTTGCTGGGGTAGCTTTGACTGAGGAGACACATAACAAGATCAAAATGAATGCAGTGGCTCAATGTCTCCTTATACTAGTGAATCACATGTGTTGTAGATACACATCGTCTAAAGAGAGATGTTCTCTAATGAAAAAACAAACCAACAGCAATCAGATATTCCCATCCAAACTTGCCAAAACATTGAAAATGAATACGTCAATGTTGTAATTTGTGGTTTTTTTTCAATTGAATGACTAATATTAGAACCATAATATGAGTACAAATGCCGCCGGGGTCGACTTTGCCTTTCATCCTTATGGGGTCGATAAAGTGAGTACTAGTTACGAACTGGGGTCGATAAAATCGACTACTCCCCTCCCCCAAAATTCCAGGCCTTCGTGCCAATTATAGAATGGAATATTAATTAACTAATGATCTCAGACTGTCAAAACATTAAGGGATTAATTCGTCTTGGTCAACTGATCAAGTGCTTTATGTCATGGAGTGTTATACTAATTAGTACAGTCAGATTAATTAAACAATAACTTAAGACAATAACTTAAGACAAAGCTAAAATAGTAAGAGTAAATGTTGTTTATACTC
Organism: Octopus rubescens; assembly: GCA_027564515.1. Classification (NCBI taxonomy): domain Eukaryota; kingdom Metazoa; phylum Mollusca; class Cephalopoda; order Octopoda; family Octopodidae; genus Octopus; species Octopus rubescens. The sequence goes on along the minus strand of JAOPUL010003242.1, from coordinate 29,039,028 downwards.
TGGTCAGCTTTTAACAGACGGATCTATGATTAAAAGGGTGACATTCCAGTATTTTGTTTTTCGGACAAAGTATCTAGGGTTCCATTGCCCAATATGTACATCTGTTTTTTTAAAATGATAGGGATTTATCTGAGAGAGATTTTCGCGACTATTTCTAGTAAGCCTTGTGACCACGAAATGGCTCTCTCGGTGACTTAACGATCAGGTGTTTACTATTTGGACTGAGAATAAGTCGATTTTTTTCCTTGTTAAGTGTACCGTTGAATCACGGATCCTCAAAAATTTACCTAGTCAGTCTGATCCCAAACTTAGAAGTATATATGAACAAACACACCGAATCCTTTGATTTCCTTTTTCTATCTACAAAATGAAAATTCTGGCATTAATAATAATTTCATATATAATCAAACATCTTGATTTTCTTCTATTTTTGTTGATAGAAGTATATAATCCATAGTATTGATTACAATACATGATTTATATTTGTTTAATCGATCCTGAATCGTAATATAATTGACCACACCGAAATGTATACTAAGGCCTTAAAAAGATGGTGAAGTTGAACTGGAAAATACGATTATAGTCTTGCGTGACAAGATCACATTCTATTAGTTCAAATTTACAGCATGTCTCTAAATAATCTAATTTACTCCTCGAACAATATCAGAATTTCTAGCAAATCAATTTCCATAGGTTTGATATCCTACTCAGAGACATATTTGGCTCCCAACCAATAAATTTTTAGCATTGGTCATATGGATCTTGATAGTCATGGTAGGATAACTTTTATTTACAAGTACTAAACAACATTCTATAATACATTTAGTCTGGCGTTACTAATATTGAATAAAATTACCTAAATTCCTATTAATAAAGTTTAGAAAAAATACATACAAAAGATCTTATAAAAAATATCTGTTACGTGATTAAACGTAACCGATGAATGACTCGACTTTTTGTTGTTTTCAGCAATTCCTGATTCGATTTTACACTGTCATTATCAGCTGTTGTCAAACACGAACAAGAATAATTTCATCTATTAATAACCGAGGAAGATATTAAATGATAGTAAAGTTATATGAAGTTCATATAAGATCAAAGAATAAATTAGGAATGTAAAAATTCATAACTGACGTCAGAAGAATGTTAATCATCTGATGAAAATTTGCTTGAACACACTAAGGAAGCTCGTTCCTAATTGCCAACATGTCGAATTACTTCCAGTAGTTCATACATTCTAGATATCATCACTTTATACATACATTTCCCTCTCTACTCGCATTATTTATTCTTTCACCGTGTACATTGAATATACTACATATTTCAGTTTTATCGTTTCATGTCAGAGTCAAAAAGAAAAAAGAAAGTTATTGTACAAGTCCTTCAAATATACGCGAAAATAAAACTATGTTCAGACAACATTTAGAACGTTCATCGACATATACAGAAACATTTTATAAACTAGTAACTTTGTAAGATATTAAAGGTAAAGTGTCATTCTTAGATCTTAAGATTAGTAAAAAGATTTAAAATACAATTTCATTAATAAGTCCTTGACTTTTTTTTTCAGAAATGTGCGTAAAAGTTTAATATGGGGACACAAGTTCATGCAAATACCTAAACGGAAGTATGTATGTATGTATGTATGTATGTATGTATGTATGTATGTATGTATGTATGTATGTATGTATGTATGTATG
>JAOPUL010003242.1:28964920-28981695 GCA_027564515.1 Octopus rubescens | reverse complement strand
AACTCAGAACGTAGAGACGGACTAAATGCCGCTAAGCATTTAGCCTGGCGTGCTAACGATTCTACCAGCTCGCCGCCAATAATATTAATAATAATAATAATGAATTTTTATTGTTATATTGAATTACTTTTTTGTTTTTCCTTCTTGAAGTTTTTGTTATGCATTTTATTTTACCAAATTCTATGAATATTATCAACCAGCCACACCAGCTGCATCAATTTCTGCTCAACTTTGTCATATCTTATTTCTTCTGACAACTGTTCTTCCAGTGTTTCTGCTACCAAAGAATTTTCCCCCTCCCCCCTCTCCACTGATATACATAGAATTTTACTTTTGGGAAATGTTCTTTTCTTCCAAAACAGTTTCCCTGTTAAGAAAAATAAATCACTGCCAAACATCATGTAATAAAACTAAGGCTAAAGTTTTTTTTATGCTAATCATAATAAATAGCTGGCTTTAGAGAATATCAGAATATTGCATATGTGTGTGCATTATGTGTGAGTGAGAGAGAGAGAGAGAGTGTGTGTGTGTGTGTGCGTGTATGTGTGTGTGTGTGTGTGTGTGTGTGTGTGTGTGTGTGTGTGTGTGTGTGTGTGTGTGTACACCCATAAAGCCGTTAACTTGAATTGGATTTTGTAATGAATACCAGAACAGTAACTTGCAAATTGCTGAAGGAAGCAGAGAAGGCTTTCATCATGGATAGAGTAGAAACATGAGGAATGAAAGACAAACCCTTAGCAATATTTGTTTGATGGATGTAGTTGATTTTAGTTGGGTGATGTGGCTGCCCAGATAATAGAAAGTAAAAATAATGCTGTGCTATGGGCCTAAAGAACTTAAATATTACCCGATAGCAACAGTGGTAGATAGTACTGGTGAAGAGAAATCAATACTACCACAATTGTCTGTCTGTCACCTCTGGTTGGAAGCTTATAATGGGAATTGCCCTGCACTGCAGGTCATATGTAAATGTGTGTGGAGGGAGGGGAAGGGGGTTTAGTGATTTATCTTCCATCCACATGGTTTTGGGTTCAGGTACCTTGGGCAAGTTCCTTCTGCTGTACCCTCTACCAACCAAAGCCTTGCAAGTTCATTTGCTAGACAGAAAATGAAATAAGTTCTTTGTACACTCAAATACACACACACACACACACACACACACACACACACACATGCATGTGTGTGTAAGTAAATGGGCACATATCTGTACTTCTATGTGTTCTGTTGGTCTTCAGGCCTTGACATCAAGTGATAGTTGTAAACAAATATCACCCTCATATAAGCAATTTCTTTCTCTTCCAATCTTCCATGGAAACATGCCTGCCATGGGGAAATATCACCTTACTTGGAAACAGACGAAAGTAGGTGACAGGAAGGGTATCTGGCCATAGAAAATCTACCGCAATGAATTCCATCTGACCTATGCAAACATGGAAAAGTGGACATAAAGACAATGATGATGATGATGATGATGTTGATAAAGCTGGTACTTTGTCAGTTATGACAGCACTATTCCAGTTGATCTGATCAATGGAACAGCCTGCTCATGAAATTAACATGCAAGTGGCTGAGCGCTCCACAGACATGCATACCTTTAATGTAGTTCTCCAAGAGATTCAGCATGACACACCAAATGTGACAAGGCTGGCCCCTTTTGAATTACTGGTATAACTCATTTTTGTCAGCTGAATTGACAGGAGCAATGTGAAATTAAATGTCTTGTTCAAGGACACAATGTGCCACCAGGAATTGAACTCATGACCTTATGCTCATGAGCCGAATACCCTAACCACTAAGCCAAATTCCTTCACTCTGATGATGATGAAAATATACATGCCCATTATATGTACACAGACACACACACATGCACACACACACACACGCACACACACATATACACACTTAGAAGTGTACATTGAAGTCTGTATTTATAAGAGGTAAAACAAATTGATTACTAACTTAAATACCAGTGTTTTGTCTTATGAGTTTCTAAGATTAATTTTGAAAACTTGTAAGACACAACTTTGACTCCCAAAGTCAGTAATCAATATTTTTTTATCAATTATATAGAAATATATTATAACCTGTTGTGTTAGATAGTGGTGTTGAGTTATTGCAGCAAGGCGTTCATTCTTTTTTGTTTTAGTGCAGCCAAACACACACACTCAAATACACACATACATGCTTCCACACACACACATACATACACACATGCAGGCATTCACGCATACATATATACACAAACATCTACATAGCCATATACACACAAACACTTTCATACATACACATACATCCATACATACATGTATGCGTACATACACAGATGCATCTATATACCAGGAATTAATGGCTCAGACTTTAATATAGATCCTCTTAATAAATATATATATATATATATATATATATATATATATATATAAGATGTAAGAATAGTAACAAGCACAATGATGTGAAACAAAGGAGATATATCTACCGCACTAGTCAAACTTACTACCAGTTCCACCTCACAAAGTCTATTGTTATAATATTTATTTGCTATACTGAACATGAATGGATAGACTTACGAGATTCAGTAAAGTGTAAAGCACAACACATTGAATTATCCATTTTTCATTGGTCATTTTTATCGAGATAATAACGATTGGAGCATGCAACAATGTGAGGCAAACAGGATATTCATGGACAGGGAGGGATCACTCATGCAGTGCTGGATTAACCATTACATAAAATAAGCACGTGCTTAGGGCATCAAGGTAGGTGAGGGGTGACCATAGAAATGGTAAATGGTGTATAGCACAAAAGAAATCACTTTAAACTTGCTAAAATAATATTTGAAGTGGTTTATATGATCGGAAATATTATTTTGAAGTTCATGGTGTCATAGTGAGGAACTGATCAAAGACTTCGCAATTGAAAAAAGTAGGAGAAAACTTTTTTCAAATATAAATAAAGTGGAAGTATACAAAAATAAACATTATTTTTCATCTTACTGTTAGTTTTGATTCATTTTCAAAAAAAGTAGGAGAAAATTTTTCAAATGTAAATAAAATGGAAGTATACAAAAATAAACATTATTTTCTATCTTCTTTTAGTTTTGTTTCATTTAAAAAACTAAATTTATTTTATGGTTTATTATTGTTTCCATTTTGAATTACATATATATGGGGGCACCAAGAACTTTAAAGTGCTTAGGGCCTCTATGGGTCTTAATCCAGCCCTGCTCTCAAGGAAGAGGTCAGAGGAATAACTTCTATGTAAGAGCATATAATGTAGACTGAGGAAAATTACTGTTTTGATGATCATATAGGGTTCCTGTTGTTAATGGTATGTAAAGGTAGTGGCAGAGGTATTTGGCTAGTCTATAATTGGAATTTGTTTGATAAGTATTGTTCACATACACACACAGTACCGGATTTAAACTATGAGGGGCCCGGGGCACTTCAAGTTTGGGGGCCCCTCATACAAAAGAATTAAAATCTTGGAAAATTATTGGTGTCAGTAACACGAAGAAATCTAGGGTTATTTATCATAAAAGAGAATCTATTACATATTTTAAGACATCATGATATGTTTGTACATTGAAAGAGAGTCTCTTCGTGCAAGATTGCTGGCAGGTGGAGCCACCCTGTATTGAGTGCTCCATACCCTTCGTAGAAGGCCCCCCACCCCCATCCGATATCGAGGGTGGCCCAGGGCAATCGCCACCTTTGCCCCCTATAAATTCGGCCCTGCACACACACACACACACATACTCCAAACTTAATGTTGACTGGGATTGTAAGTTTCATCTAGCAGTTAATTCAATTGGTTGAATACAAATTTTATCATAAATTTAACTCAACTTTCTTTATTGAGTCCCTCTGCCATCAGGAAATGTTTCACTGTTATTCTTAAACTTGCTTTAACCCTTTAGCATTCAGATTAGTTTGTCAAATGTAATGCTTATTTATTCACATTGTTTTGAATTAATCATGCATTATCTTGTAGATTTGAGATTTCGATAATGTAATTGTTTATTTTTTCGAATGACATTGTAGAGTATGTATGAGAGGCCAGATCTGGGTAGTTTGAACATAAAAACAGGTAGAATGTTTGGGCTGGATATGGCTGCTTTAACCCTTTAGCATTCAGGTTCCTCTATCAACTGTAATGCTTATTTATTCACATTGTTTTGAATTAATCATGCGTTATCTTGTAGATTTGAGATTTAATTATGGGATTGTTTACTTTTTGCATGACATTGTAGGGTAGGTGTAAGAGACCGGATTTGACCAGTTTGGACATAAAACAAATAGAATATTTTGGCCGGATATTGCCAGTTTAAATACTAAAGGGTTATAATAATAAACTTAAGTTAACTGTGTATGTATGAAAGTGTTTGCGTGTATATGGCTATGTAGATGTGTGTGTAAAGATGTTTGTGTATATATGTATGCATGAATGCCTGCATGTGTGTATGTATGTGTGTGTGTGGAAGCATGTATGTGTGTATTTGAGTGTGTGTGTGTTTGGCTACACAAAATCAAAAAAGAATGAAAGCCTCGCTGCAATCACTCAACACCACTATCTAACACAACAGGTTATAATATATTTCTATATAATTGATAAAAAAACATTTATGTGCCTGTACCACATAAAAAGCAGTCATGATGGTGCCACATAAAAAGCACTCGTGCCGAGAGTTTTGTGCCAGTGCCACATAAAAAGCACTCGTGACAGTGTCACGTAAAAACCACTCATGCCAAGAGTCCTGTACCAGTGGCACGTTAAAGCACCCAACACACACTGTAAAGTGTTTGGCATTAGGAAGGGCATCTAGCCATAGAAGCTAAGCCAAATCAGACTGGAACTTGGTGCAGCTCTCCAGCTTGCCAGCTCTGGTCAAACCGTCCAACTCATGCCAGCATGGAAAACGGACATTAAAGGATGATGATGATGATGATGATGATGATGATACAGGGTGTTCAGGCTAGATTTGATAATTTTTTATATTTCCTTTTTTCAGGAACAGCTAAATGTATTGGTATGTAGTCAACAGCATTGGAGAGCATAAAGATTAAAGTTGTAGTTGAGAACAAGTTAGCTGACATGAAGGACTGGAAGCCATCTGAATATTTGAAAAGAGTTACCTGTTTCATCATGATTTGCACCAAGTATCAAAATGCCAGCATCATGATTTCTGTTCAATGCTCTGTGAACACAGTACAGACTGGACATCATGGAAACCAAGTTGCCCAAAACTGTGATGGTCTTTGGGTGTGTCTCCAGTGAGGGGGATGTCATACCACCCCACATCTTTGAACAGGGCCTTAGGCTCAATTCAGACAGCTATGTGAAACTAATGGAGACAGTGGCCAAACCCTGGCTGGAGAGGGTTGCTATTGGAAGGCCATATGTGTGGCACCAGGGTTCCATTCCTTGCCATATCTCCAGAAAGAATCAGAAGTAGTTGTCATAGAATTTCTACAACTTCACCAGCATCAAATTCTGGCCTCTTAATTCCCCTAATTGTCATCCTTTGGATTACTATGCTTGGGGGTGCAGTTGAGAAAAACACCAACCACCCTGTCTGCAACACCAAGGCTGAGCTGGTGGTCAAGATCAAGAAGGTGTTTGAATATTTTCCCAAGGACACAGTGAAGAACACATGCACCAATTTCTGGAGCCACCTTGAGACCATGGTGGAAGCTGAGGGTGGCTACTTTGAGTAAACTATTATCTCCCAGTCATAATCTAGAGGATATATTTTTGATTTTTTTAAAAATACTTTTATTTTTGGATGGAATATTCTGTTTTCTTTTCCTTTTATGCAAACTGTAAAATTTAGCACAAAAACCCTGTATATTATGTATATATATTATCTAATATACATTTCCTTTAAAACTACAAGGTGTGATTTAAGAGAATTTGGTTGCTATGTCTAGCAGGTTGAATGAAACTGTAGAAGTTCCCTTGATAGATTCATCGTGCTTGAATGCTATATTAGCCACAAGTTCAAATGTTTCCTCTGCCAAATAACTCGTAACATTCTAAGATGTAATTCCACCCCCAGTTTATGAGAAGCGGTATATACTATGTGAAATGTTCAATACCTTCCCAAGCCATGATTCAGTAAGAAAATATGAATGAAAGAAATAAAAAGGTATGTGGCAGGATTGGTTTCTGACTGAGAAAACTTTACCATATATAAAGCCTAGAATAGTAGAATTCTTTCAAAGCCTCTACATAGTCGTCCTACCTTCCAGAAATAGCAGTCAAATCTTGCTGAAATTACACTTTGCTCTACTGTCTTAAATAAAGAAGTATACATTGGACAGTGTACTTCTTAATATACAAACAGATGTGATGGCCATGAATGGAGCATATGCATGCTCAACCAGAGCAGACCTGGGGTTAAACAACAAAAGTGCTCTATGTGGTCAGTCGACCTGTTAGAAATATCAACCAAATCTCCCTCACTTGCTACCATCTTCAAAATTTGAAAAATGGCATTTAATAATGTAGTCTTAGATACTTGTAAAACCGTGAGGTGGTCACATCTGGAATACCTTTGAGGATGAGTTTATTTGATCAGGTCTGACCTGGTGCAAAACAAATCAAAAAAACAAAAACCCACTAGAATTCTTGTAATAGGTTTTCAGGAAAACAAATGTGTTCCAGTTTTAAACATAAAACAAAGGGGATACATTGTATAAAGGGGGCATCTAAAACAATTAAGTTGAAATTCCAAAAGAGGGAAAAAAAAACTCACAAAAAGATATTGTTTTTATTTTTTTTGACTGAAAAATTATGTGAAAAATGTTGTCAGTCTTTCAGCAAACAGAATGTAAAAATACCAGTTCAATTCTTGGTACTACCATTGAGTTCGCTTTATAAAAAAAGAAAGTCTTTTAGTCAGGCTGGAAGGCAATGGCCATGACTCTTCAAGGGGCCACTGAGATTAGTGGGAGGAAAGGAGGAGGGATAGATGGAGGGAGGTAGCTATCCTCAAACTGGAAACCAGATCTGAATAATTACAACAGAGTGGACTCAAAGTCACTCAAGGTGTTGGAGGGGTGGGGGTGTTTAGCCTGGACAACAGATTAACTTTATCATCCAATTAGGCCACAGTGGGACTCAATGAATACAGAAGCTGGGAGCTGGATTAAATACTGCAAGGCATCTGGTCCCATGTGCTTATAGTTCTGCCAATCCACTTCTCAATAATCCAACAAGAAGCTCAACAAACAGCCACCTTGCAAAAATAAATAGCAGCCACATATCCTTTAAATCACACCAAATTGTCCTAAACAAGGAAGGACACATTCCTTAATAGACAGAATAATTAATGGCTGGAATGTGTTTAATCAGAGGTTTGCTAAATCAACATTGACCAGGAACTAAACAAGAAGAAGCTAGACTGAGGATGCATGAACTGCTAGAAAGAGCAGCTATATCTCCATCAAATAACACACTACAGTCTTAAATAAAGAACACATTAGAAAATATAGTCCTAGATATTATCCTAGATGCCGGTGAGACATTGAAAACACTCATGCCAGTGACACATTAAAGGCACCCAATACACTGTTTGGAGTGGTTGCTGTTAGGAAGTGTATCCAGCCGTAGAAACTATGTCAAAACGGACTGGAGTCTGGTGCAGCTCCTCGGCTTGCCAGTTTCCAGTCAAACCATCCAACCCATGCCAGCATAGAAAATGGATGCTAAATGATGATAATGGTGATGATACACTTAAAATGACAGAATTGTTTTGATTACAATTTTATTGATCATAGATCTGCTTGATTAAGACTGACCTAGGGCTAAACAACAACAACAACTAATTTCTTATACTCCACCAGACTGACTTGTCCTTTTACAGCAAAATGATGAAACTGTTAACCTTCAATGGTGACCCATTTAAATGACAGTGAAATGTTGCAAGACATTATACCATATCATAATAAATTATCATTATGAAAGTTTAATTGATAAATTAAGCTGTTCATCATTATCGTTATCATCACTTTTACAGCTGCTTTCCATGCTGGCATGAGTTAGATGGGGTGTTATGGTCCAAGTCACCTCACCCTACTGAAAAGATGCTGCTCCTAAACACAGGGTGTTCCTACCTATAATTTGGTTTAGCTTCAATGGCTGGATGCCCTTCCTAATGCCAACCACGTTACAGAGGGTACAGGATGCATTTTCTTGTGGCACCAACACTAGAGAGTTCGAATAATCCTCCATCAGATAGAACTCAAGAGGCTTCACAACTTTACATTTTCTCTGTTCATTTAGTCAACTACTTCACAGTGTTAACAATAGGGGTGCGTGTATAGGGGGTGCGTGGGTGTAGGAGGGCTTGTACACAGTAAATGTGAATTTGGAGAGAGAACACTGAAGACAGAAAGGCCAGAAATGGAGATATGAGAGGTGTAAATGTCGGTGTAAAGATTACTTAATAAACAAAAGGACCCATAGGGTTGGAACTTAACTAGGATTCCTAATAACAAGTGGGATTTGAACCCCAAAATGATGAATCAATATATTTCAAGGTATTTAGACTCATGCCCTAACATCTCAATTGCGCCATTGTCATTATTGTCATTGTTTAACAGATATTAAATGATGATGATGATGATGATGATGACTGTTTAAAAGGCAGTGGTGGAGCAGCAGCAATAATAATAATAATAGTATAGTATAAGCATGAAGCAACAAAATGGGGAGGAAGGGTTAGTTGATTTTATTTACCCTAGTACTTCATTAATACTTTATTTTATCAACCTTGGAAAGATGAAAAGCAAAGTTGATCTTGGTGGGATTTGAACTTAGAATGTAAAGGTAAGCAATTAAATTTTGCCCCTCCAATAATAACAAAGTTGCACACAACTGAGGAGCATAAAAGTGCACCTGGTGGTGCAGCAGACAAAATTGGCATGAGTCTGTTGAAAACATAATTATTGTTTCTAGCAGAGGCACATGGTTTGATATTTTGGAGGAAATCAACCCCAGTACTTAACTGGTACATTATTTTATCAAACCCGGAGAGATGAAAGGCTAAACTGACTCTAGAGGGATCAAAGGCTAAGTTGACCATGGCAGGATTTGAACTCAATATAAAGAGCCAGAATAAATACTGCAGTTAAGCCTATGTTCTAATGGTGCTGCCAATTTGGTGTCCTCTCAATAATTTCTTAGATAAGTATGATGTCAGAAATTTTGTGGAGAAGTAACAATTAATTATATCAACCCCTGCATTTATTTTTATGGGCATTCATCTGGGATTAGTTGAGCCAGTGTCAACAAGTGAATTCACAGCGTCATAAACAGAAGCCAACCATACTCTCAAGGATCATAGATATCCAATATGGAGATCATCAACCAATTGTGATTCTAATGATGGACACCATATATGCAAGGACCAGATATTAATTTAAGATCCAACTTGATCATATTAATCTGTGTTTTTTAGTCACACAACTTATCAATTATGCTACCTTGCAAAGGGCTCCAGTATGACAGTATCTATGTCAATGATGAAATGCATAACCAAAGCAACAGAGTCAGCCTTTGAGCAACAGTTGTTGAAGGATGTCAGTCCAGTAATGATGTCAAACTTTAGAATAATATATAGAATCCAAAATATAAATGCAGGAGAATCAGCAAAAGGTAAAACTAGTAAAATCCTTTCAGCTTGCACAAGTCTGCCACTTTCACTGGTCACAGCTCGCTGCATGGTAGATGTTCTGCATATGGTTCTTGGCATTAATACATCTCCTCAGACTGTCTTTAACATAAGCAGATGTCATACACATGGTTATACTTTCTGACAGAACTTCTTCAGCTAGTTATTAATATTAATCAATGAAAACATTGAGCAGTGATGTTTGTTGACATTCCCTGCTAGGAAATCATCCTGTAGCTTTTTGCTTTCAAAGATGAGGGGAGTAGAAAAAAGAAGAAGAAAGAAAAAACGTATGAAACAGTTAATGAAAGAAAAGTTATCTGGTTGTAAAACAATGTCTCTTAATACTTAATCGTTGAAGCTATGCTCACATGGAAAAAGTGAACTGCTAAAATTCACAGTGCTCAATACAAATTTGGTGTTCTACAAACATGTTCTAGAAAATGCTAAATACATCCATCCTCGTTTATCGTGAATTTATTCATCACGGTACGCTCAATTGTGAACCTATGTTACGCTTATCACGAATCAGTCAAAGATTCTGCTTGGTCTGCAAAAGCACGTTCTACCCACCATACATTCACAATGCTCAGCCATCCAGAATGCACTGACTATTGCTTGTGTTTACATCCATGTGCTGCGAGGTTGCTTATTTTTTGTATGGATTTACCTACATGTATCCATCAATATGTCACCGGGAAACAGAAATAAAAAAACGAAGGCGCCTGAACTTAAACGACACAAAAAAGTGTTTATCTATTATTTACTGATCATATGTTATTAAATTTTACTTTAAATATTATTCCAACCACCAAACAATATCATTGTGTTTAACAACTGTTTTGAGGTGTTATTTGGATAAGTTAGGGGACAACTTGGGTTCTCAGAACGAAACCCTTGTTTTCCCCTATTCTGTTATTCATTTATCACTGATTCATTTAACACGTTTTCTTTTTCTTTTTCTAATAAACGAGGATAGATGTATCAAACCATTTTTGTTTCGTTTCATACCCGTTTTTTTTTATGCCAGCAGACCTAAGACGAATATATTTCGGAGTCGTTGTTTTACAACTGGGTGCTGTTCTTGTCATTAACCTTTGTTTTTCAAGCAAGGAATCCCTAATTTCATACGTTTTCGAATGTGTAAAACCAGCGAACGATTTGTTGATAGGGGAAACGACAATGTCACCATTTGTAGCTGACACACACACACACACATGATAGGCTTCTTTCAGTTTCCGTCTATGAAATTTACTTACAAGGCTTTAATAAAAGAGCTATAATAAAAGACACTTGCAAGGCTTTAATAAAAGAGCTATAATAAAAGACACTTGCCCAGGTGCCGTGCAGTGAGACTGAACCCGAAATCACGTGGTTGAGAAACAAACTTTTAGACCACAGTCATATTTAAAATACATAGACCTCAACACTAAGAGTTTTCTCCTCCAGATGTAGCTTACTTCACAACAGATGTCTAACAGACTGAAAACTCAACAGATAGTTTAACAAACGTTAATCAAATAAAAGAAGTCATCTTAATTTTACGCCCCAGAAAGATGACAACAATAACAAGGAAAACAAAACCAATAAATCCGTATTTTTATGTTAGTAAGCAAGGAATAGCATTAAACCGAAGTTAGTGATCTTGGAGTATAACGTGCTACTTTCACTTTCTCAGACTTTAGTTGGTAGCAGTTTGTTGGCTGTGGGAGATTATTATTGAAACACTGCTTGAGTCTAGTTCTTTGTTTAAGATGGAAAAGTGTAGAAATTTTGTTGTTCATTTTCCCGTAATTTATCTCACAATCGAGTCTCTGTGATAGCTCAGTCTGCTAGAAACCACAACAGAATCTCTCTCTAATCATACATTACCATCTTAATCAATACAAAAATGAACAACAACAACAACAAAAGATTCTAAACAATTTGATAGTCACACACATCTTAAACATCACAAACGTTTTTAATTGCACCAGAAAATATTTTCTACGACAAATTAAGTGATTGCAAGAAAGCGCAAGAAAGAAATTCTTTGACGGCAACCAAAAGAAGAGATATCAGCTAAAATTTGAGAAAGTAAAAGTGGTACGCTATTATCAAAGACCGTCCAAGTTAGTTGTGAGGAAAAAAGGAAAATATGAAACACTAACATGTAGTGAAAACAATGTCCGTCCCAAGGTGGGTACCATTTCTTTGTAGTCTAACAGCAAGTTATCACTGATGCAACAGATATTGGAGATGTAATCCATGAAAAAATGTTCGAATTTCATGGCCTGTTATCTTTGGTTACCGAAGTTACAGATATTCTTACAGTGTTTTAGTTTTCATAAGACACTGTATGTCTGACGACAAAAAAGGACGCCATCTTTTTTGTTTCTTTTACTTTTGAAAACAGATAAAAGAATGTATGACGGGAAATTACGGCCGCTTACGAAAAGAGGTTTGGATAGATTGATTGAGAGTTCGTACCTCGTCAACGATACTGTGTTGTTGTATAAACAGGTTATGGTTGCTAGCTCTATTCAAGCGGGCCTATAATAAATGGCTTTCCAGTCGCAACCATTCCTTGGTTCCTCCAATGTGATCTTCTTTTACAAGACGGTGGGGTATGACTTGAGTGAAATTCCTCTACTGTTACTATCTGGTTGAACAGTCATGTAGAGGTTTTGTTATTGGGTCGTTGTTGTTTAGCCACAACTCAGCTTTGATCCAGCATACCTGGATCAAAGGTGGTCGATCATGACCATACCATCATCTTTTATTCAGACATAGTTTATGTTGAACTACAACATCCGACACTTCCTTCGTTTTTAAGACACTAGTGTATGAATCGAACGAGAAATGGGCTGTTATTTCTAGCAGGTCGAGTGAACACATAGAGGCTCCCTTGTTGGACCAAGTGCACAGTTAGTTTCTTTAGTTGGTAGTATCGAGTTCGAAGCAGGGAAAAGCCAACAGGCCAACATATCAATTATAGAAAAACGAAGATTTTAGTCTTTTACTTAACGACTAAAACGAAATATAATGCCTGAGTAAATGTAATGTCCCAGAATAGAGTCTATGATTCAATTTAGGTTAAGGTTTAGATGAAATTTTGCTACCATTTCTATACAAATCGAGAAGTAAACTATACAGAAGCTTCTTTATTAATTCATCTTTTCTATAATGGATGCAGCTGACTAGCAATAATCGAGTGATATTAGACAATATTTTGTTGCATCGACAGCCGATCGACTTTCGTCAAATCGCACCGAGGAAACAATGTTTTTTCCATTGGTCTTTCCAATTGCTAATACTATCTATCGGAATATATGAATTAAATATAATATATAATAGGTTTTGCTTATTCATAGTTTGGTCTAGAGGAAGGAGATGTGACCAAGGCCTTCAGATTTACTCCAATATCGATGCAATTTGAACAGTTGCAGAAAAAGAAAAATGGTAGAGAAAGAATTTCAGAGGCTAGACCGTTCTCGGAAGGAAGTGGTTAGTGAGTAAACATAATATGAATCGGAGAAGAGGAGGGACGAAGGAATCGGGAGAATTTAGTGAAGGTGACATGAGTCCTGCCAACCGGGAGGGGTTGATGTCATTGTAGAAGAAGAGAAACAAGCAAGACGACAAGGAGACAACAGATCTGCGGAGGTTGGCCTGTGTTGGTGACTTCATATTAATGACAGGGTTTTTTTTAATGATATGAAGCAAAACTATAAAGCGGTAAGCTGGCAGAATCGTTAGCACGCCGGAAAAAATACTTAGCAACATTTCATCCGTCTTTACGTTCTGAGTTCAAATTCTGCTGAGGTCGACTTTGCCTTTCATTCTATCGGGGTTGATAAAATAAGTACCAGTTGAGTACTGAGGTCGATGTAATCGACTTACCCCCTCCCTCGAACTTGCTAACCTCGTACCAAAATTTGAAACCGATACGAAACCAAACTATTTGAGATGATAATATTATAAAGTCCAAAATCCGAGGAAAGTTTTAAGGATTTGTGTCAGCAAAATAAATCAATAGGAGAGTTCGATAGGAAGTATACGATTTAACATTTTGTGTTTTGTTCTTCGTATGAGAGTGAAGAAAGAAGGTCAGGGTTAAGGGTAAGGTTCGGGGTTAATTATCATTTTCTGATGTATGATAAGATCCAACAAATATTTGGTACAGTTTTTGTATATGGACAAGCCAACGAACGTAGTCATATGATCTGCTGGAAATAACAGAAAAATCTCCTATAAATTATACACCAACGTCATCTAAAAAAGAAGGGCACATTGGATAATGTAGTCCTGGAGATACTGTGTTAAAAAACAAGCAAACAAAAAGATGGCACTGTTGTGGTCGGAAGGATTTTCATCATCGATGTGATTGATCAGAGATAACTAGGGCTACCTTCCACCTTTAACATTTTGGAGACAACCCAACAAAGGAGCATCTATGGGATTTCTCGACCTACTAGAAACAACAGTGAAATCTTTCTAAAATCTCACCTTACCGTCCTAAATAAGGAAAGGATTTGGTTGTTTACAGTGAGTTATTGGAACGAAAGTAAAATGAAAACCCGAAACGACGAATTCTTTTGATGAATATCTTTTAAACTTGCGTTTCACTGAATCGCTACGATGGGGGAGAATAACAGAAAAGCGTTGCAGAAAAACAAAACAAAAAACAACTGAAATTTGCAACTACTTTGAATATAAAGATAGGGTATATCTTTGAACTAATCCAGCATGTAACCCCCCCCCCCCCAAGCTAACATGAGACCAGATTATCGCACAATCGGCTAGAAACAGAAAACAAAGCTCCAGCAAATCATACCACACACTGTCTTTGAAGTGAATGATATAATTAATGCCAAATATTCGTTATAGGGATTATCGTCGGGATTATTCTCAACTAGGATATCAGATTTGATTTCCACACAACTTTCTGAAAAATGTATATCTTTTATGGGAATGGATTACGATTGTGTTGACATTTAACAATTGAAAAAAAAAAAAAAAAGAATTTTAAGTAGCTTCGGACTATTCTCCCATCAATTTTCCAATTTTGTTTGCTCAGAACTTTCTTTAAAACACATTTTAAAATGATATTTTGCAGAAATAACAGCAACATACGATATGTACGTTGTTGTGGACAATCACCTGCAAAAGCAGAACTTTTTAATATCGTAACGACTTCACTATGGCATGATCTCTTAACACACTTGACTGTTGATAAATAACACAATGGTTGCTAATTCACTTCAGTCTTTCACCACAAGAGGAAGTTGTGAAAGACTGAAGTGGATTGTTGGATGACAAGGCAGGGGTAGATGGTGGTGCTAGAAAGTAAAAGACAGTCTGGGGAAAGCAAGAATCAAAGAATACAAATTAATAGAGCGACTTGTCAAGCCATCACCTTTTAAACACAGAGATACTGTGCTTTTATTTATTGAATGATATATTAATTAAATGACAATACATAGAGCTATAATCATCATCATCATCATCATCATCATCATCATCCTTTAACGTCCGCTTTCCATGCAAGCATGGGTTGATATATATATATATATATATTCATATTATTGTACTGTATAATGTTGAGCATAGATTTTAATGCAAACATGTATGTATAATTTCTTGTATGCTGAAATTAATACTATATGAAGAAGGTTGTGAAACGACCATAATCCTATGGAAGTCTTGTCGTTGAATAAATCTATAATCACCTCTCACACCTCCTGACTTTATACTGCATATAGTCTTCGCAGAATAATTTATCACTAGGATTTTCTGGATTTTCAGTTACACAGACATTTTACATTAGACTACTAAGTAAGTGATTATTATGTGGACTGATAGCTGAGTCCATAGGAGGAGCTTACTGTGATAGCTGCACAATTCTCTGAATCCATATTTAATACTACTCTTTTACATAGGTATAACTGTGGCAGAACTAAGAAGAAATGTTGGCAGTAGAAATTTAAATATTTCAAGATATATCTTTATTCTGTTACTTGTTAACAATCTATTACCAATGGAGCTTATTTACCCCAAAAGTGTTTTCTAATGAATCTATGTATCATTTTGACCATCCCCAAAAAGTTTGGGAAACCAGTCTCTCTACCTACTAAAGATTGCAGTCAAATCTCCCTTAAACCAACTCTATTGTTATAGACAAAGGGGGATATAGAGGGCAATGAAGTCTTTGACAAAATGATCTTAATGATCAATTGAAGTGTTATTGTTTAACAGAAAACAATGTAATGATCTCCATAGAAAATATTTCTGAATATTGATAGAAATGATGCCAAAGCAGACATTGGAACACAACACTGTCCTCCGACATGTTGGATCCTGTCAAAATTGTCTAACCCATGCTAACATAGAAGATGGATGTTAAAAGATCATGAAAATGATGATGATGGTGACAATGATGACTGATACAAATTAAAAGACATAAAAGATGGATTTTGTATTTGAAAATATAATTTGTTATCCAATTGTTATGACTGATAATGTTTCCACCTTTGTCAGTATTTGTCAAAAGAATATTCTCACTAATGAACTGTGGAATCAAAACATGAAACCCAAATTCTTTGAAAGCAGAGACTTTAAAAGCTAAATGACTTACAATGAAATTCATTCCTGGAAATGACATGGAATCCACTATATAAGAATCTGAGAAAGAATCAATTAAGGATTTGGAAATTGGTTAACAAATCCTATTTTGAATGATATCTTTTAACTTGGAGCAGGAAGTAAAATATATTTGGAAAGAATTAATAATAATAAAAAAAACCCCCAGGAAGACAATATCAAATAGTTTAGTCTTTCAAGAGGAATTGAAGAAGTAATTTCTAGGTAGTCTACCTATAAAACTTACATTTTGGTAAATCTGTCCAATATGTACGTAAACAATAATCTTCTTATAAAATGGAAAGAAGCAATGGAAAAAAAGATGCTGGAATCCCTGAATGTTACTCAAAATTCTAAAGTATGGTGTTGCGCGGGAAAAATGTTTAGCGACATTTCTTCTGGCTTTAAAAGTTCTGAGTTCAAATTCCGCCGGGGTCGACTTTGCCTTTCATCCTTCCGGGGTCGATAAAATAAGTACCAGTTT
>JAOPUL010003242.1:28772217-28782542 GCA_027564515.1 Octopus rubescens | reverse complement strand
CACACACACACACACACACACACACACACACACACACACACACACACACACACACACACACACACACACACAAAATTAGATTGGGAGAGGGAAAAGAAAGGAAACAGAAAAATTCAATATGTGAATCTGAAAATAATAAAAGAACCACAGGTCCAATTTAAAAAAATAAAAAGTAAATTCACTCATACACAAAGGGGCAGCTAAGAAAAAACACAAAAGAATTACTTTATGTTTTGGTTAATTAGTTAGCTGTTTAAAGAAGAATATAGCTAAGAAAAAGGTTAGAGAAAAACCTAATGAGGAAAAGAGAAAGACAGGAAAGAAAGAAAATATCTGAGGTTTATATAAACTCACTAGAAACAATTTTGAATAGATGCAGTGGAGTTGTATCAAGAGCATGTCTAAGAAGTGTAATGAAACTTTTTGATATTTCATAATAGACTCTACTATTAAGAAATAAGTTAAGAGTGTTTATGTTTTGTTAAAAGGTTAAAATGACTCCTGACTTTTGCATGATAAAACAAATACCAGATAAAAAATAATTGCAGGGGTTGAATGATCACCTAAATACTCTTGAAGGTGGTGATCCAGAATGGTCACAGTCTAGTGGCTGAAATGAGTAAAAGAATAAAAGAATAGTATTTCATTCTGATATTGCAGATCACCAAATAGTTTCTTAGTGTCCATTTTACTTTGCTGGTTAATCTTTCTAAGTATGTCTAATTTTATTGCTTTGCAGCTCTCAAATGACTTAGACAGAGAAGGTTTTAGTGTTTTGAAGATATTCAGGTGTAGAATATTGATTACTATGGGATGCAAACTCAAAACTCTTCAGTTTTCTCTTTTACAGTTTGTCCAGAAAATAACTTAACACTCGTAACTCACAAGATGAAAGTTTAAATTGTTTTTAGGTTTGTCTTTTTCACTTTGTTCAGAAAATAACTTAATACTCATAACTCACAAGATGAAAGTTTAAATTGTTTTTAGGTTTCATACATCAAGTTGATTTGAAAGAAACATTTTAGATAGGAAATTTTGTGTGCATATATAAGTCCTGTAGCTGTACTGACACTTAACTAAGATTTGGTCTGTACAACAGTATAAAATCCAGAGAGAGTAGTGATGCTTGTATTGGCAAATAGTACTACAATGTTTGGCTAATTGAATGTCTTGATCAAGGACATAGAATAATGCTTGTTGTATAACATGATCTCTCATATTTATAAGCAAATTATTTTCCTTCTGTTATTTTTCACTTGGAAGTTGATAATATTTCAAACATTGTAACCTTTTTAGGAAAAATGCTTAAAGTAAAAACTGAAACTTCTTCCATAAAGTCACTCACAGATATGCTCCACCTCTGGCTCATCAGCACACTGTCATCTTTCTTACTTTCATATTGCTACTATTAGGTTGTCCGGAAAGTTCTAAGCGATTTCAGGATTTGTGCCTTTAAGCCCTTCATGCAACAATCCTAATCTTAGCATGACTCAGAATGTTTCAGAATTGCTTGTAGTATTGAAGCCTATCAGCTAAGTTCCACATTAAAAATCAGCATATATTTTACTCCTTTCAGCCTTAATTGCCATTTGAAATGGATAACCAAAAGTTGCATATTCACAATGTAATGTTTTTCTTCTACAAAAAAGGTGAAAATGCTGCGGAGACTTATAAAATCATTTGTGGAGTTTATGGTGAAGATGCTGTAGGTGAATCAACTGTTCAAAGATGGTTTGCAAAATTTAGAAGTGGTGAGTTAAGCTGGGAAGATGAGTCGCTATGGAAGACCTTCAATCGTAGATATTTTTAAGGTTACCATTGAAGAAAACTCGAATACGACTAGAGAACTTGCAGAAAAGTTGAAGTTTTGAAAAATACTGTTCACAACCATTTAGTGAAAATTGGTTGTTTGGGTGCCTCACAAATTGTCAGAACAAAATTGCATGGACTGGTATTCCATCTGTGATATGTTTCTGAAACAATGAAAATAAGCCTTTCCTGAAACAACTGGTAACTGAAAAATGGATTGTTTACGATAATATGGTGAGAAAAAGATCCTGGAGTTTGCATGAGGATCCTCCAAAGCAGAATCATCAGCCTTTAACGTCCGTTTTTCCACGCAAGCATTCATAAAAAAAAAAAAAAGTCATGCTTTTTGTCTGAGATTTCAAAGGCATTATTTACTATGAGCTACTCCCACAAAATCAGACCAATTCTGATGTGTACTGCCGTCAGCTAGCAAATTTGAATCAAAAGATCAAGGATTGAGGCCAGCACTCTCCAACAGGAAAGAGGTTGTGTTCCACCAGGACAATGTCCAACCATATGTCTTTGGCTACACGCACAAAGTTGCATGAACTTGGGTAGGATCTCTTGCCCCATCCACCATACTACCCTGACATTGTGCTATCTAACTTCTTCCTCGTTTAACGTCTGTTTCCTCGTTGTTTTTGTCTCTGCAGAACTCTCAAAAAGGAAAATCATTTAATGATTTAGATGTCAAAACCCACTTAGTTGCTTTTGAGGAAAAGAAGTCGTCTGAATTTTATACCGCTAGAATATTTAAATTGCCTGCTAGGTGGACTAAGGTCATAGAAAACAATGGAAATTACTTTAATGAATAAAGATGACAGTATATTTAAAATTTCTTTTCCTTTATTGCGCTTAAAAAACGCTAAGAACGTTCCTGACAACCTGATAATATTTTGCCATCGTCAGACAGGTTCTTGTAGAATATTTGAAACGTCTGATACTGTTTGACAAACTATTTTATTATCACAGGAGGTGAAGACAAGTAGAAAAAAAAAACATACTTGCACATATGAATTTCTTTCAGTTTCCCCTCTACCAAATCCACTTAAGGGTTTGGTCAGTCTATGGCTATAGTCAAACCCACTTTCCAATGCTGTTGCACAGTGTAACAACTGAACCACGCGCACACGCGCACGCACGCACACACGCGCACGCACGCACACACACACACAACGTTTTCATTTTCTTACATACTCAATGATTGTATATAGTTTTGATTGTTAAAATTATCTCCCCTTTGTGTCAGGTACCAACCATTACAGTTAAGGTTATTGCTTTTGCATTCACCATTCAGTATATCAGCTTCTGCCAGAGTTATTGATTTCATTGATTTCTTCATTCCCTTCCCTTTGGGTTCTTCAACTCACTTAATAGGCAGCCAAATCTTCCTCAAATTATACTCTATTTTCTAACGAGGGAAGACATACGATATCTAATCTTAGATGCACTAAGTGATGGGGGAGTGATTGTCATGGATGAAGAATCTTTCAGCTTACTCTGTTCAAGACTGACATGAGGGGAAACCTTGTGCGAGTAAGTGAAACTTAGACAGGATTTTCTGGACTCTGGTTAAGGTTGCTTTACAATCATGTGGTTTTAGGTTCACGCTAACTGCACCTTTTAGGTAAGTCTTCTCTATAACTCTGAACCAACAAATTCCTTTTGGGTGGATAAGGTGTGCGCGCACACACACACACGTCTGTTTATAATTAGCGGTCTACATGTTTATAATTAGCGGTCTACATCAAGACAAGCAGACAGACATCATTTTCATAGAAGTGCTGTTTGTTTGCAATCTGTAGTGGAAACCTGTTTGGTCGGTAGGGGGGGGATATTACCTTGCTTGGAAACAGATGAGGGTTGGTGACGGGAAAGGCATCCAGCTATTAAAAAGATGTCAGAATGATAAAATGGTCCTTTACTGCTTTTTAAATCTAGATCTGTCTATATTAGTAATTGATATTTGTGTTGTGTACATTTTTTTTGTTCACATTGAGTTAGTATTCGTGTGTACTTGAGGTAGATTTAATAATACATTTAATTTCTTTCTTTAGCGATTCAACAAGAGAAAACTGAACAAGAACTGAAGAACTCCATCAACAGCTTTGACAAAAAAACTGGTTTAAAATGTACGGAGACTCAGGAGAAAGTGGTATTGCCAACCAAGGCTGGTGAGTTTTTTTGGCTGTTTCTTGTGTGAATTATTGGTTTGACAAGTAGTTTCTTAGCATTTAGGGATTTTTTTTTTTTTTTTTACTGGGCACAAAATTATTTGTAATCACATTTAAATTCTTTTGATTAATTAATAAAGATTTCTCTCTCTCCTTAATGTTATTAGAAGGATAAATCAATAAGAGGAAGGGGGACAACTCTGAAGCTTCTAATTAAGCAAAATAGGTTGAGTGAAATGTATTTAGAATTGGAATAAGAGGTAGGCATGGCTGTACTGTTTCAAAAGTTCACTTCCCAACTGCATGGTTTCAGGTTCAGTCCCACCATGAGCAAGTGTCTTCTTGGGCCGACTAAACCCTTCTGAGTAGATTTTGGTTGTCAAAAACTGAAAGACCATCACGTGTGTGTTTGTGTTTTCGTCTGTATTTATTTGTGTAAAAGTGTTGTTAACAAATTGTTGTGGCACTTTGTACCTTTTGAAGCTGTGAAATATGTGATCCCTTACTCAAAAAATAAGGTATGGGTTAGTGTCAGGAAAGGCATCCAGTTGTAAAACGAGGGTGGATGTTAGTGTTTGCTTACCTTCTTGTTAACCATATTTGGGCAATAGTCGCTCATTTTTACTCTGCATAAACGTTTGATGACCAATCAGAAAGGGCTCCCAGCCCCAAGAAATCAGGGAGGGGTTGGATAAGGTTCACTTTTTATAGCCAAACTGGAATCTGAGAAACCTTGTGAAGGTTCGAAATGGTATAAATTATTTATGAGGATCCTGTGGCCAGTGGAGATGCTGTGAAACTTACGGAATCGCAATCTTTTGTGCATCCATAGAAAGATGAAATCCTCTCTTGCTAGAGATAACAGCCGTATTTCACTTATTACGCAAAGCAATCTTGCAGGGCAAAAATAGCTAAATAGGACACATTTGATAATGATGGTTGGCCACGATTGGAATGTTTCTGATCATAGGCTTGCTCAATTGGAGCAAAAAGGTCTTATTTTATATCATTTACGCTATTTAACCCCAGGTCAGCTCCAACATAATTTTGAAGAATAAGAATCTTTTTATTTCTTGATTGCATACAAAAAAAAAACTGCATAGGAATTTTAGATTCACCCCAATTTCATGAAGAAACGTTTTTAATGCATTAAAGTTTCAAGGTGGCCCAACTTTGCACATAGAAATCAGGGAGTTTTTTTTGGGGGGTGGTGGTGTTTATCTGCCATCGAAAACAATATTGTCTTTTTGTTTCTTAATTCTTTTTTCTTCCATCTTGTATAAACCTGTTTCTGTTTCTCTTCCAGATATTGCTCAAGAAAAAGGTGCTGCTTAAGATGGCTGGTTTCTTCACATTTTATTTCTCTCTCTTCTTCATTGGGTTGGCAAATCTCTTTTCAGAGAATTTCTTCAGCCACCTTAACCTTCCACATTAAAGGCTGAAATCTTTAGAAGATGAAGTGGGGGTGGGGAACTTTAAAGGTTGTTTCTTTTTGTTATTGCTAGCCAATGCTTTCTTGCCTTCTCATTATTTTAATTATAATTATTATCCTAGCCTCATCTTAAATCTTGATTTCTTGTCTTTCTGCATGTCATTACATCTGAATTTTTTTTTCCACAGCTCAACGAAATTAGCATTTTATTTCTGTATTTCTTTTCTTGCTTTTGCTGGTTAATTTAACAAAATTTGTTTAATTTACCACACTACCTGACACTTAAAAAAAAAAAAACTATGATAGAAAAATGATAGATAAAACTAATATTCTCACATGCAAATGTGACAGGAAATGGAAATTACCTTCCAATGGTTGTCAATCACGAACAAATGCAAATTGCTTTCATTAAAGAAAACAAATTATTTTTCCTTCAAACCATCTGGTGCCTTTTTTTTTATCACTTTTCTTTTCTATATTTTATTCTTTCACTTTTTGCTGCAGTTTTCATAGAATATAAATCAAGAAAATTAAAATGACTAACGAATTAAAAGCTAATTTCTGTTTTTTTCTTCTCTAATTTCATTTTCCAACTTTTTCAAATAAAGTTATCAAACCTTTTCTTGTTTATTTTTTATTAAATTTCAATAATAATCCTAATTATGGCCCATGGCTAACAATTTTGAGGGAGTGGGGCAAATTGATTACAACCCCAGCAATTAACTGGTACTTTATCTTTCATCCTTTCTGGGCCAATAAAATAAAGTTGTCGTTGGTAGGATTTGAACCCGGAATGCCAAGAGCTGGAAGAAATGCTAAGAGTTTGTATCCAAAGTTCTAACGAATATGCCAACTCAGCACCTTTTTTTACTAATCCATTCTAGCATAGGAACAAGGACTGACATTTTGGCAGGGAGGGGGTGGGTCTAGTCGATTGCATTGACCCTAGTGCTCCACTGATATTTCATTGACCTCAAAACGATGGAAAACAAAGTCCAACCTCAGTAATTTGAATTTAGAATGTAAAGATGGACGAAATGCTTCTATGCATTTTGTTTAGTTAACAATTCTGCCAACTCACAAAGTAATCATTTAACATTGTTGTTCCTTACTGGCATTAATTGAACAGTTTGAAAGGATCCCCACTGGGCCCAACGACTGGATTGTGTTCCCATATCTGCTAAAGCATGATTTCTATGACCCTTCCTAATGCCAACCTATGACCCTTCCTAATGTCAGTGTGTACCAAGTGGTTTCTTTCCTGCCACCAACACTAATGAGGTTGTCATGTGGCTTGAAAGACTTATAATCCCCAACAGAAATGATAGCTTTATGCTAGAAGATTAGGGTTTAAGGTATGAGAAGGGGCCAGAGCAAGCAGCATGATGATGCATGTGGGTGGAGAACAGCAGAATAATGTTGATAGAGTAAGGAGGCGGGATATGCAGCTCTCCAGTTCCAGTCAAACCATCCACCCATGCCAGCATGGAAAATGGACGTTAAAGGATGATTTCTAAAGAATTTACTGCTAAGACCAAACATTGCAATGTATTCATGGAAACCTTTAAACGAATGGTATTTTTTTAAAGTCTTCTTGAATTTCTCGAACGTCCCCCATTACTTGATATCCAACCATATTCAACATTGATCATCCAACCACCAAATGCCATCTTCACTAGCAAACCCCTCTCACTCTCCCCATGCACTATGCCCCCACCCCTCTACCCAACTGTAGGGCATATCTGATTTGGCCTGGTTTCTACAACTGAATTCCCTTCCCATTGCCAACCACTTTACAGCCAGCACGAGCGCTTTTACATGGCACCGACAAAGTAAAATATAAGATTAATTAATGGTATTTGTAGTATAAGAATTAGGAAAAATGATTTGAAGCGTATTTTCTGATGATTCTCTTTTAATAGTTTTGATTCCTTCAATTCAAATTGATTTTTCAAAATAGAGAATTTAGTAAAATAACTGTCATTAAGCTGTTTGAAATGTAAATTAACATGGAATTTTAATTGGTTTTAATTACGATCACTTTAAACAGGAAGTTTGTCAGATTGACACCCAATTCTTTGATACAGAGGTTAGAATCAGCAGGGTTAAACTGAGACATCTTATCATTTCAAGTCTTGTAGTGAGAGGAAGTGGGTTGGTTGGGACCTGTTCCAGTTCATCATTTGTTGGGGCTCAGTCTTGGCTACTGGGGGCGGTGGTGTCAGTCTTAATTTGAATGATAGTGGTCATTGCAAAAGTATTCCAGTTGGTTTTAAATAGGGTTAATAGGAACTCTGACATTGGGACACAAACAAACATCTGCATGCAATGTACACATACTGTCACTCATGCATAGCAACATACACAGAAATGAGTCATCAGATTCTATCTACCAAATTCTAGACCAAGTGTATCTAGGACTATATTTATACAATGTGTCCTTCCTTTTTGCATGATGCCATGAGAAACCTGCAATTGGGAAACCTCTATCAACATCGATAATATGGGGGGGGGGACTGGTGTCTAGATTAGCAAAATTGGTTAAAGGCTAAATGGAACAATGTCATTGATGAATTCTTCATTCTTTTCTCCCATTCTAAGGAGTTTCAACTTTATCACTTTGGCCCCCAACCGAGAAGCATGGAAGTGTCTCTGTGATGATTTAGGCAGACATATCAGTTCTACATGGCAGAATTTAGGCCAATTTTAGCTGATCATCTCCCTTGTATGATATAAATATTGTTCCCTGATGTGAGTGCAATCTTCTAGAGTGCACCAATTCACACAGCTAATGTTCAAAATCAGTACAAAGAGAACAAAATAGTTCATTTGGATATCCCTCTACACATCACCTGATCTCAATATAATTGAACATTTATGATGCGTTTTAGAGGAGCAGCTCCCTTTGGTCATCACCGAAAAACCTTGTAAATCTGGTTTTATTTGAAGTATGGCACAATTCCCCTTGCAACCGTTCATAATCTGTTTGTGAATTCCTCTACATGATTAAAGCTCAGTGATGCCAAGGGTGAACAAATTCTGTACGAAATAAAACTTCGAATAACAAGATGCTTCCATTATTTTGTGCACCCCCCCCCCCTACGTTCTTAAAGTATTAGTTCGCACATTCTATGTAGGAGTTATTATGGGATGTGTAGATATATATATACATACACACATGAAACACTTGTTTAAATGCTACAAAGAAAGCATATGATAGAATAATACCTAATATTAAAGTACAAATCTACTAAAGGTAGTTTTCATTATTGATATATATGTAGATCCATGGGTGTCTGTATATGTGCGTATATATTGACACATGGATATATCTGTATATAGCTCTGTGTCTGTGTAGATACGTACAATGGCCATGAAAGATAAGAAATCACACCGGAGGTTAAATATCTACCCACCATGACAGCAGCCAGCCTGTGATTTACCATCAAATGGACGGAGAATGTCAGACCAGCTGCACCTATTTAACTGCTTGCACAAGTGCGCTGTTCTGTGTGCACAAGAACCCCCAAATGTCTATACAGAGATTTCCATATGTCAATCAATATGTTATCCTTTACCCCATCTACTCTCTTTTTCTCTGCTCCTACCCCCAGCCCCGTGAATGACTGGGTAGCAACACAATGGTACCAGCTGCAGCCCACAACATGCTGTAGCTACACGAAGTGAAGTAGTGTTTACTCAAGATGCCCTTTGTATTTTCACCTGAGGAAGCATCTGCACCGAAGTATTTGCAGCATTCGACCAGTGAGGAATTGATGCACACTGGGCCAAAACGATAGTCGTGGATAATAAAGACTATTATACTCCATCATCCTTTAACGTCCGTTTTCCATGCTAGCATGGGTGGGACGATACCACAGGAGCTGGCCAAGCCGGAGCCTGCACCAGACTCCTGTGGTTTTGTTTTCGCAGGATTTTACAGCTGGATGCCCTTCCTAACACCAACCACTTCACTGTGTGAACTCCCAATTATATGTAATTCAAAATATAAACAATAATAAACCATAAGACAATTTTTTATTTTTCAAAATGAAACAAAACTAAAAGTAAGATAGAAAATAATGTTTATTTTTGTATTCTTCCACTTTATTTATGTTTGAAAAGTTTTCTCCTATTTCTTTTAATTGCAAAGTCTTTGATCAGATCCTCAAAATTTATCTTACGTAAAACATCTGCTTCTATACTTAGAAGAGATAAGGCATCCTGGATATTATTTTAGCATGGTTAAAGTGATTTCTTTTGTGCCATAAACCATTTACCATTTCTGTGGTGTGTCCCCCCCCCTCTCTCTTTGATGTTCTAAGCAAGTGCTTATCTTGCTTTATGGTTAATCCAGTGCTGCATATGGATGAGGATAACTGGATTGAGATGATTGGGGATATGCTGTGCCCAGGAAGACCCATCAAACTCAACAAAAATGAGGCCCTAAAAGTATATCATGAATGTTTAGGCCCCATATCGAATCTGTAGCTGTCAAGCCTTCCCCACAACTAATCTTCATAACACCCTTCCTAACAATGACACTATTTTTCATCAACTGCTGTAACTATATGAGAGCAGAAGTGGACATATTCATAGGCACAGGCGTGGCTGTGTGGTAAAAAGCTTGCTTCCTAATCACAGTTCAGTTCTGGATTCAGTCCCACTGCATGGCACCTTGGGCAAGTGTCTTCTTTTATAACCTCAGGCCGACTAAAGCCATGTGAGTGGATTTGGTAGATAGAAACTGTAGGACGCCTGTCATATATATATATATATATAATAGGCGCGGCGTGGCTGTGTGGTAAGAAGCTTGCTTCCCAACCACATGGTTTTGGGTTCAATCCCACTGCGTGGCATCTTGGGCAAGTGTCTTCTACTATAGCCTCGGGCCGACCAAAGCCTTGTGA
>JAOPUL010003242.1:28675543-28687668 GCA_027564515.1 Octopus rubescens | reverse complement strand
TGTTTGTCTTGTATATTGTTTTGTGTATATTTATGTCAGCCCTTGTGGCTAATAAAAAATTGATTATTATTATTATTGTTCAGTAGTCTTATTTTTGTGAAGTGCTTTCAGTGCTCTACCGAGCGCAGCTCTGTGTGCCTTGTGTATGTGCTGTGGTTTGTTTTGGTATTATTTTCACTGTATTGAAAGTGTTTTGCGTAGGATGTGTGCGGTGCCTAGTAGTACTATTTTCTGTATGTTATACATATTTGTATGTCCTGGTGTTTTGGTTATGAATTTGTCTGTATGTTTTTTAATCATACCTATTGTACATATTATTACGGGAATTGTTTCTGTTTTTATGCTCCACTTGCGGGTTATCTCTATTTCAGGATTTTATATATTGAAAGTTTCTCCATTTCTTTTAGAGATACATTGTCATCTTTTGGGATTGATACTTCTATTAGAAGGCATTTTTCTTGATGATCTCCGACAAATATATCCGGTCTATTAGCCTTGATCACTCTATTTGTGTATATTAGCATATTTCAGAGTATGGTTCCTTTATCATTGGCATATTTCAGAGTATCGTTTCCTTATCATTTTCTGAGACTTCTCTGGGTTATGCTTATACTATCTTTTTCCTGTTCTCATTCCATAGTGTTCGCATAACTTCCAGTGTCTATTGGCCCCAACACTGTCATGTCTGTTGATATATTCCTTCTTATCCAGGACTGGGCAGCCAGAGACAATATGTTTTAGTGTTTCTTCCCTATCACCACATATTCTGCAATTACTTATAATATTTATTTTCATTATATGCTGCTGGTAGTATCTGGTGGGAAGGCTTTGATCTTCGGCTTCAATAAAAATAAATCCTTCACTCTCTGCTTTGAGCCCAGATCTTCTCAACCATTGTTGGGATTTTACTTATGTATTTCCCTTCTATTTAGGTTATCCCGGTATTTGCCATGTAAGAGTTTTTTCTTGCCATCGTTCGTTTTATCATAGTATTTTGTTGTTCCAATTTCAGTTTACATTTCAGTTGCTTTACAGATTTTGTTTTTTCTTCTTCTTCTTCTTCATAGTTTTCAAGTGCTATGACTTCTTTCTTGTATTTTCCAGCTTCATTAAAGACAGAAATCAGTGTTTGTTTTGTTCATGGTTGGTGGCAATGTGTACCAGTTTTCCTTGGTTCTCAGTTACATATTTCTGTAATCCTATTCTTTTATAGTACTTTTCTTGTTGTATTCTAAATTCCATCATTATTACTCTTGTGTTCCTTTCTAGTTTGGTTAGTTCATTTAGTGTCCAATTAAGAATATTGTAACTGCAACTTATAACTGGGACAGCTAGAGAATTGATATGTATTAGCTTGTTTTTCGCATTGAGTATTAATCTGACTAATCTATAGTATTCCTTCCTTATCTTCTCTTTCAAATGTGTATGTTGTACCGTGTTTATTTCATTGATTCTTTGGTATTTGTATGTCTGGGTTTGGTCTAATTCTTTTATTTCAATTCCTTTATCTAGTATGATATGTGTACTCTTAACTAGTTTTCCGCTTTTCAAAGTTGCTTTGGCATATTTTTCTCAGCCGAATTTCATGTTTATCTGTTTGGTAAATCCGTTTAGTGTCTGTAGTAATGTTTCCAGTTGTTTATCCTTTGGTTTCCAGTTGTTTATCCTTTGGTTTCCAGTTGTTTATCATTTATTATTATTATGGTTGTCTAATTTATTATATATTTACTGTATAGAATCTGTCTTGAGTTTGTGTATTTTGTTTTTGTTTGGGTTGTATTGTTGAATTGATAGTGTCTTGTTTAGGATGTGGGCTTTTCCCAGCAGGGCTGACTTTCAGATAGTGCGTATTGTTGGGGGTCCAGGTATAGCTTCTACATGTTTGTTCATATATTCTTTTATCTTACTCAGTGCACAAATTATAACTGGTATTGTTTTCACCTTCATGCCCGACATCTTGATTATTTCAATGTCGAGGTCTTTGTACTTTGACAATTTCTCCAATTGTTTTTTTTGCAATATTTGGGTCAGTAAGGACTGCAATGTCCTTGAGTATTATGTTTCGGCGGTTAGCTTTTATTTTGTTATCAGTTTGAGCAGACGTATCTCAGATGGCTGTGGCCTGATCATTATCATATACCTTGTTTGGAACATGTTTATACCATTCCATGTGACCTTTTATGTTGTAATGTTGGCATATGTTCCAGTGGATATAATTACATACTTGGCCATGCCTGTATATATATATTCAGATTTGGCAAGGACCAGGCAGCCAGAGAGGTTGGGGTCAATTGCCTCATTGTGCTGGTTGCACATTCTGCATTTAGTGTTAGAAACTGTTTTCATTATTTTGCTATAATAATAATTGTTTGTGTTCAGGCTTTGGTCTTGCGCAGCTAGAATTAGTCCTCCAGTTTCAGCTTTTAGTCCAGAACTTTCGATCCATGTTTGGCTTTTACTTATACTCAATTTCTTCTCCATCAATCCTTGCAGGGTATTGGCCATGCAGTGACGTTTCTCTCCATTTCTTCTTTAGTATATTTTGTAGTTCTGTTTTCTTGTTGTTTCTTGTCTTTTTGACCATTTCAGTTAAGTTGACAGCTGAGATCAGTGTATCATTGTAGTTTGTTTCTTTTTTGTATTTTGTTGCCTCCTTGTGTCTAGAGAAAAGCGTTTTCTCTTTTTTTCGTGTAATTGTATGGGCGATTGTGGTCTAATTCTCTGAATTCTGTGTCTATATCGAGTGCAGTGTTTTCAGTGGTGAATAGTTTGCCTATTCTCAGTGTCAATTTGGCACATTTGTCCAGCCCAAATGCTCATTCCGATGTCCTTGCTGAAACTATGGACACATTTTAGAAGTGTTTTTTCTGTTTTGTGGTGTTTCTAGTGAAGGTTTTTAAGTTATCCATGTATAGCATCTCTAACCCATGGTGCTTTCAGGTAACAAGTTTGTTGGTGGGGTCAAAGCAAGGCAGAAAAGCAGTGGTGACAGCGAGTATCCTTGAGAATTTCCTCTTCTTATGGGTATAGGGCAGGTTTTAATGACTTCTGCTTCATTTTTCACTGTTATACTGGTTTTCCAATTTGCCATTGCATGGTTGATATATTTTAGTAGTGTTGTAGCTACTTTATTTCTGTGGGGAGATTCCACTATCCATGAGTGTGGTACACTGTCGAATGTTTTCTGGTAATCAACCCAGGACATATTGAGGATCGTCTTTCTCTTCTTACAGTCTTCTATAATGGCTCGATTTACCAGGAGCTGCTCCTTACATCCATACATCCCTCTCCAGCCCCCTTTTATTCTTCTGGTAAAACATTGTTATTTTCCAGGTGTATTATAGGCCGGATATAAATGACTGATTTGAGTTTTTTTGTAGGATATTGATAGGCATGTTATTGGCTATTATTTTGTGGGTATATGGTATATTTGGTTTTGGGGAATTAAAGCGATTTGTCCTTCCAGCATCCGGCATCCAGTTTGATATTGATTCTGGCTTGCTTATTATTAAATTAAATGCTGCCGCTGTGTGAGTATGGGAACTGATGAGGTGTTTTAGCAAGAAGTTGAGGATCTAGCGTATCCCTGGAGTTTCCCAGTTACTGGTTGTCCCCAGTGTGTCCGTGATCTCTTGGCTTGTAATGGTGGGCCATACCTGTAGCGCTATTTTGCTCTTCCTTTCTTTTTCCTTGTTTATCCTTTGAGCATTTTTGTTGTGTTACTTTTCTTTGCTCCATATTCGTTCTCCATTATGACTGAATCTCTAATGTTGTTGGCATGCCATCTATTGATGTTTTTTTTTCTTTTTTCTTTTGTTTAACTTACTGAAGATCTTTTCGTGATTATTTTAAATTCTCTATTTTCTTGGAAGAAGCGTTCACGTTTTTATGCAGCTAGTCTTCTTCTTCTTCTTCTTCTTCTTATTATTATTATTATTATTATAAAAAGGGAGGGGGAGGTAGTGATGTGGTCCTCTTGATAAAGGGGGGCCTCTAGGGATAATCGAGGAACCCCACCGTCCAAGATCTCCTTGAAGTGCCCTCTCCAATATTTCTTACTCCAACTCACACGTCTACACTCAGAGCGGTACCATCCACTATTACCATTTTCGCAACTTTCACCCACCTTTCAAAAAATTCACTCGAGAACAGCACCTCCCTCTCTATCCTCACTTTCCTTTTCAAGTGAAACTTGAAAAAGTCGATGAGGCCTCTACCAAAGTGGAATGTATCTGTCCTCATGCCTTTCAACCTCGTTCACTAAACAACCTCTTTCGCCACAGCCAACAAGCAAAGGAAAACACCCTTACCTGCCAGCTTAAAGTCAGGCAGTGGGGAAATCATTACTATGGACTCGGCCAATAGACGGATCCCTCCCACACATGATAGCAGCTGTTCGACATAACCCAACAAGTCAGCAATGCCCGGAAACTGAAAGAGTGCGTGCAGAACGGTTTCGTCGCTCTGCACGCACCTCGGACAAGCCCGTCTGACAGCACATCCGTGCCTGTAGAGTTTATATCGAACCAGTAGCGCATCCCGGTAGCACTGCCAGGCCAAGGAAATTTGGAAATTATCCATGATATTTCCTGACCGAAAAATCCTCCGGAACAGACTAGCCAGTTCGTTTTCATCGACGCCCAGAGTCTTCTCGATAATGTCGTCGCACTTTCCCCCACTAATCCCCTATCAATTCCTAAAGCGGAACATCCACCGATCCCATTGCCCGACTGGTAGAGGGCTGTAAGCGCCTGACGATATTCTAAGTGCCAGGTGCCTAGTCTTGGTCTTTTCTTCATCTAGGACTGCAACTCCGTCAAAGAGACGAGCTCCGGAAAGACTTCCTTCACAAACGTCCAGAAATTGTTGCAGATGGCACAACCTAAGTGCATGTTTACGCATTAGAAGCCACAGCATGCCTAATCCACCACTCAGAGGGTGTTGGCAGCAGACTGATCACCTGACCATTGGAATGCGTCCTTTCCGCAAGAAATAAAATGGATGACGTTCCAACCTGGTCAAGTAGTAACCGGGGCAAGGCACGACTGTCAGGCGATAAATGATAGTGGAGGCTATATAAGTATTCGCCACCTTTGCCCGCCCTTTCAGGGACAGCTTCCTCTCAGCCCATTTAGGTAAGGCTGGTCTCTATGTTTGTCACCTCGCCCCAGTTCTTATCCACCTGGAGGTCGGGATCAAACCAAACCCCGAGCTGTTTAACTGGTCCGTCGGTCCAGTGTCCGCGACGCCGTCCGACGGCATCGATCTGCCTCTCTAGGTGCCTAACCGCAAGCCCACCGACTTGACGGCGTTAATTTTGGCCCCAGCAACCGACTCATATTTCTTTAGGATGGTGCCAACCGTCTCCACTTTGGAGGCGTCCGACACCATAACGGTGACGTCGTCCGCGTACGCCGCCACTGCCCTCCCGTGTCCCAGTTTGAGAGGGATGCCCCTTAACTGTTCTAACTTCCGCAGCAGTGGCCCAAGAACAAGTACGTACAGAAGGAGTGACAGCGAGGAGCCCTGACGGACTGAGCGAGCAATGCCAAACGGTTCCAATAGGTGGCCGTTTACTTTGATCACCGAGCAGGTGCCGCTGTACATAGCAGCGATCCAGCCTCTGAAAACGGGTCCGAAACCGAATAATAATAATCCTTTCTATACTGGGCACGAAGGCCTGAACTTTTGGTTGGGGGGAGGGGAGTAGTCGATTTAATCGACCCCAGTTCGTAACTGGTACTCATTTTATCGACCCTGTAAGGATGAAAGGCAAAGTCGACCCCGGTGGCATTTGAACTCAGAACGTAAAGTCGGAAGAAATGCTGCTAAGCATTTCTCCCAGGTTTGAATAATAATAATAATAATCCTTTCTACTATAGGCACAAGGTCTGAAATTTTGGGGGGAGGGGGCCAGTTGATTACATAAACTGCAATGGCCAACTGTTATTTTGTCACCACTGAAAGGATGAACGGCAAATTTGAATTTTCAGCTTAGAACTTAAAGATGAACGAAATGGCTCTAAGCATTTTGTCCAGTGTGCTAATCATTCTGCCAGATGATTGACTTCACCTAAATATTAATAATAATTAACAGTAGACTGATTCACCTGGTTTGGCAGAATGTGGAGTTTAGATGGGTTTGAAAAAAAAAGTAAAGTATTAGAAAACAAAGACAAAAAAAAAACCAAAAAAAAAAAAGAAAAAAAATACAAAACAAATAATGACTTGAAGGCAGCTGATATAAAGGTGGGGGGTGGGGCTGATGATAAAAATATGGGGATGATTTAGTTTGTCCTAGATGTTTCTTTGTATGATTATACATCATCATCATCATCATCATTATCATCTGGCTGTTGGCATTTTAAAAGGAGATTGAATGAATTACATGGTTGCAATGAATGTGTGTGTGTGTGTGTGTGTGTGTGTGTGTGTGTGTGTGTGTGCGTGCGCACACATTTATTTAGCTATTTAAATATTACAAAGTGTTACTGTTAGTGAAATAATGTAACCACATTCCTTCTCTGCTTCGGTGTACAGAAATGATGTATGCACATGCGTGTGTGTGATTAACTTAATTCAAATGAAATTAAAGCTTCATTCAACCACCACCACCACCACCACCATGACCACCACCACCACCACCATTCCTTCCAAAAGGAATGAAATGCTTACATTGAATATATTTTTGGAATTGTTTGTAGATCCAAACATGGATATAAAGAAAACAGGCCAGACAGATTTTAAACTGACCAAGAAATAGGGTGGATTGATTGTTGGGGAGACTAATTTAACTTGCTTCATCAGTGAAGGATTTACCATTTACCATAAATTAGGGGTTAGGTTCATCAGAGTAAGAACTAAACAAACCCAAAGATGCAAAGCAATCTAGAAAAGGAAGACCAGGAAGTGTGATAATCCATTGGCTGGGCACAGGTTCAAAGGAGGAAATGATAGAAACCTACATCCTAGTCATCTGGGGGTTTCTACAAGACAACCTACTGCAAGTCACAGACCTGTTCTGCAGATGGAGCAAGGTTCAAACCGAAATGGAAGGTGCCATGCTCATGGAATGATATGGTAGGTAGAACCATAAAAGCTAAGAGCCAATTGTTGGAAGAATGGAAGAAGGGGAATAATGAGGCCAGGCAGATTAAGAAAAGAGAGAATTAAAGGGTCAGAAGTTTGCCAATGCTTTTTGACATGAAGATGAAGGGCAGCATGGGGGTGGGGTGGGGGTCACTGTTGGGGACATGAGGACGAGGGGCAACATGTCAGTATGAACCTGTAGGGGACACTGTTGCTGAAAAGTGTATACTTAATCAGTGTTTTTACTGTGGCTGGAAATGCTATTACGTGAGGTTGCTGAAAGGAAACAAATATGTGAGAAAGAGGGGGAGCTGTTCAAAGTAGACCCAACAAAGGAATCAGCTATTGGAACTGACAGTTCTATGGCTATTAAGGATATGAAGGTAGTGATAGCAGTTGGGCCAATCAAGGATTGTTACTGAGCTCTAGTTGAGTTGTCTTGTCATTAAAGGCATTCCAGCCATGACCATCCTGTTTGTTTGGTTCTTATATATATATCCAATAGTAGATTATCAAATTTCCTTTTTTTTCTTCAAACATGGTATTGTGTTATTTGTGGGAGATTTGACAGTTATTTCTAGATCAAGTGACTTCTCAGACGCTCCGTCATTTGGCTCGTTAAGCAGAGATAGAATTAAAATTAGTGGATCAAATGCATCAATTTCAAAATATCATTATTTCCTATTATTATAGTGAATCTCTCTCTCTCTCTCCATAGTCTGAAAGGCATGTCATCATCATCATCTTTTAACATTGATTTTCCTTCATGGCACGGGGATGGGTGGGGTGGATGGGTCACATGGTTAAAGAGAGGGGTGGCTAGAGGTGAATGTAGTGAGTGATGAACAAGGGTGAAGTTTCAGTTGATGGGAAATATCAGTAAGGAGAAGAGTAAGGTGGGAGTGATAAAAGTGACTTAGGAAGGAGTATAGATCAGAAGGTAGGGGGGTTGATGTGCATAAGGGTACATGAGGGTGGCTACAATGAGTGGGGTGTGATGGCATGTATGAGAGAGTACTGAGAATGAAAGCAGATATGTGAGGTGTTAAAATGGAGTATGACAGAGGAGAGAGATAACTAAAGGGGGAGAAGGAGTAATATGTGCTGATATTACCCTCAGATGATTACAGCTGCCAGGTAGTGGCATAGATAGAGGAGTGATGGAGGGTTGGCTGTTAAAGGAATGAGATGTGATGAATGCTTGACAGGGCAGAATGGGTTACAATCATAAACAGAATGCTTTTAGGACATCAGTTTTATTGTGGTAGGTAAGTCTTCTCAAGCACAATGAATCACCAATTAGCTTGGTCCTTTGTCATTCTCTTCCATGATGCTCAGCATCTTAAGATCAACCTTCACTACTTCATCCCATGTCTTCCTCTTACACATGTTCTATCCAATTTGAGTGACCATCACTTCTTTATGCAGCTGTCCTCATCTATAAGTATCACATGATCAAACCAGCACAGTTGTCTCTCTTGCAGATTACATCTAATTCCTCTTAGATCTAATTTTTCTCTCAATACACTAGCACTTTGTCATAAAATGCACACTGACATTGGCTAGCTTCATTTCTCTCTAATCTTCATGTGTCCTCTGCATTTAATGCCCATGTGTCACTGCCATGTAGCATTGCTGTTTGTACACATGTATCACACAGTCTACCTTTCACTCAGAGAGAGAAAGAGAGAGAGAGATCGTTACCAACAGAGATAACAACTCTCTGAATTTCCTCCATCCTATTTTTATTCTAGCAACTATACTTTCAGAGCATCCTCTCCAACTGTTAATTAGGTCACCTAGTTAACAAAAACTATCTTCTACCTCCAGCTAGCCTCCTGTCTGTTTGAGAAAATCTATTTTCTGTGTATCCTTAGTGTTCATTGTTTCTCTGCATCTTCCACATGTGAAGACTTTTTTCTCCTTTAGCCATCGTATAATTCCACTGCACTTCTTGTGTGTCCAGAGCTTGCACTGGGTACATCATATGGAATTCCTGTCTACATCTTTCTTTACATATCAAGCAGGGGCACTTACCTGAATGGATTAGAGTCCTGTCTGTTTTCCTAGAACTTTGGTCTTTGTTAAGTTAACTTTAAAGCTCCAGGTTTTGCTCCCACACCTGAAATTTTTATCATCATCATCATCATCTAATGTCCATTGGACGGTTTGACAGGAGCTGCACCAGGTTCCATTGTCTGTTCTTGCATGGGTTCTACAGCTGGATGCCCTTTCTAATGCCAACCACTTTACAGAGTGTACTGGGTGCTTGTTACGGGGCACCAGCACTAGTGCTTTTTGTGTGACACCATCACCAGTGCTTTTTGAGTGCTAAGGGATGAAATGTGGGGTGGGGAGAAGATTGACAGGGCAAAGCCCCTCATGTACAAGCATTGCCAAGTTGGTTTTAGGATATCAATTCTGCTGTGAGCAGTCTTCTTAAGTACAGCAATGCGCCATATGTCTTGGTCTTTGATCTTACGTCTGGTCATAGAGCATACAGATATAAATTCGCACATGCCCCCACATACACACACACACACTCACACGTACACCCACTCTCTCCTGCACACACACACATACATACCTATACACACCTATATATACACACACATCTACATATATATACACATCTACATATACATATATATTAATAATGATATAAAGAAACAAACAGAACAAACGAAAAACTTACACACTGCCAATTGCTACAGCCTCTTCAGTTGACGTCCAAAAAAAATCACAACAATTTCACACCATTAATGTCAATATTGTTCAATTTTGGTGGTGTCAGTGGGGTAAAAACGACCACTGGGCAATAGCAACGAGCAAGGGACAGACACAAAAAAGACAAACAAAATTAAATAAGTGTACACACAAAAAACACACAATGCCCGCTCACAGAGAAATATACACACTCACATCCGCTCACTCATATAGGTCCATATATATGTGTACACCAATACACACATCGACACGTGCGCACATATGTACCCACCAATATATACTTTAATCTGCGCGTACATCCATATACATAAAACTACGGACACGGGTATAAGCGCACATATACCTTGGGGGCAATATCCGTGCACTCCCACATGCCTAGACACATACACATAGATAGATATGCACATACGTATATACATGTACGTACACACATTCGCACATATACAAGTACATACGCACACTGTTAGGTCAGTATTGTGTCTTTTGTGTCGTGCAGTGTTTTTTGGGGTGAGTGTTATGTCAATGTTGTGGCTATTGAGTTATGCGATGTTTGTGTCACTGCTGCCTTAATAGGCAAATGTTGATTTTTTGGTGTGCAAGCATCTAATAATTCTCTCCGGAATACGGTTGATTAGTCGTTCTGATCAATACAGTTGATCACAGCATTGACATAACACATGTCCAAACACACCGCGCAACACGACAGACGCAACATTGACATAACACTCACCTGGACCACAGCCACCACACAACGAACCCACTGTCCCTAAAGGCCGTATTGCATTGCATTGCATAATACCCCCCTCAACCTGCTCTGGATATTGAACAAATATCGAACAATGTTTGGTATGATTTTTGATATAATCCCTGATGTTTAATGTGTTCTATAATCCTTGATGCATAACGTATAGAGATGTGTGATTTGTGCTTATATGATCCCCAATGCATTGTTTTAGCGAATTGTGTACCTATTGTGTAATGTTTTTGAACTGTCTGTGCGATGCATTGAACAATGTATTATATAGTTTTTCCCCACATAATCCTTGTCGTATAATGTGTTGTATAATCCCTGACGTATACCCATAAGTCATCAAACTGCGGTCATGCTGGGGCACTGCTTTAAATGAATCGACCCCAGTACTTATTATATCGAACTATTTTGCCGAACCGCTAAGTTACGGAGATGGGCTTCTTTTAGTTTCCGCCTACCAAATCCACTCACAAGGCTTTGGTCTGCCCGAGGCTATAGTAGAAGACACTTGGACTGAACCTGGAACCATGTGGTTGGGAAACAAGCTTCTTACCACACAGCCACACCTGCGCCTATATATTTACATATATTTATGTATACATATATGTATACATATATAGTGAAGGTGTGTGGCTGAGTGGTTAGGGAATTGGATTCACAATCGTGAGGTTGTGAGTTCGATTTCCTGAGCGGGTGATGCGTTATGTCTTTGAGCAAGACATTTTATTTCACGTTGCGCCTTCTATCTGGAGTTGCGACCAATAGATAGTATTAGCAATTGGAAAACATTGTTTCCTCGGTCCGATTTGACAAAAAGTCGATCGTCTATTTTATATGTATATATATATAGACTGGAGTCTGGTGCAGCTCCCCAACTTGCCAGTTTCCAGTCAAACCGTCTAACCCATGCCTGCATGGAAAATCAGACGTTAAAATGATGATGATGATGATGATATATATATATATACACACACACAAAGTTATATCATCATCTCTTTTTTTCTTATTTCTTTGCATGTTTATATGATATATATGAAAACTGTCACACAATTTGTTTATCCTATCTATGTGCGCACGCATACACACACACACACGAATGTGAGTCAGTGTGGGTGCGAGAATGAATGGGAACGCTTTGTGTGCCTCGAAACGTTGGAACCGAGGGGTGATGCGGAATGCATTCTCCTCCCCTCCCCCTAAAACAGTGAACTATGTCTGATGACAGGATTAACCGCCAACTCGTGATTTCATTTCACCAGAAACTATGTGGGAGGCGGCGGCGGCGGCGATGTGACTACACTATTTAAAAAGTGTTGGATGAAAGCTGCCATCATCTTTCACCTCCCCTTCTCGTCACTCACACTGCACCTATCTCCTCTCCTTCTTGTCTTTCATCCTCTCTTTATCTCTCTCTCTCTCTCTCTCTCGTTCTTCCTCTTTCTCTCATTCGCTTATATTGTTCGCAGCCTTAATACATTCACTTCGTGCTTTTTTTGTTGTTGTCCTGTCGCTTTTTTTTTTTTATTTCGTGTTGCTCTATTTTTACTCGTCTTCTATT
>JAOPUL010003242.1:28665003-28675050 GCA_027564515.1 Octopus rubescens | reverse complement strand
ACACACACACACACACACACACACACACACACACACACACACACATACACATACACACACACATACACACACACACACATACACACACACATACACACACACATATGAATATGTACATATTTATATATGGATACTTAAGTGCATGTACAGTCATACGCTTACATACACATACATACATTTTTACACATATAAAATTTCAACACAGATGGTTCATTATTACATTTTTATTTTTACTGTAATTTAATGTAGTCAGGAGTTTAATTGATCTACAGAATTTGACGTAAACCACTGGTGCTATTGAATCAAGATGTTTTAATTAACATCTTATCGAATATCGACTTTTCCCACTGTTTTAATAATATACACCTTTCATTACATCATTTTTTTTATTGCTTTCATATAGCTTTTCTGTATTTTTCTCTGGTATCGATGTATGTTTTATAATGTTGTGTGAATAAACATATAAATGGCTGAATGTACACTCTTGTAGACACATGATGTTGCACTGTGTATTTTGCATATATAAACTCATTTACATGACCGTGAGTATATGTGTGCAAAATACATAGAAGTTAACTCTCGGAGAAGCAATTTTGCTATCTGATAGAAATTCTTTTGAAGGTATTTCCTATTTTCATTAACACTTGGTAATGACAAGATATTCTTAATTCACTTATTCACCATTCCCTTCAAGCCAAAGTGTCTAAACATGTGTGCTCATTAATGGACAGTTTTACTTATAAATGGTTAAGCGTAAAAACAAGATATTTAATGGCTAAAACTGTTTAATTTACTTGTGAACCAAATATCTTTACTGGCCAAGATAAAGTACAAGCCAGAGGCTTTATTATTTTCCTAAATTATACAAATGATAAAAATAT
Source organism: Octopus rubescens (assembly GCA_027564515.1). Lineage (NCBI taxonomy): Eukaryota > Metazoa > Mollusca > Cephalopoda > Octopoda > Octopodidae > Octopus > Octopus rubescens. The sequence goes on along the minus strand of JAOPUL010003242.1, from coordinate 28,674,169 downwards.
TGTTTCATTTTATTCAAAATTTACATTTTTTTACAATTTTAAGAACAATATTCAAATTTCTTCACTTTATCAACAGAAAAAACCAATATACCAGCAGCATTACTGTGAATGATCATTCACAGAAATGCTTTGAATGTTTTTTGGTTATTACTCTAGATAAAGTGAAGAAATTTGAATTGTGTTCTTTAAGCCATGGAAAGTGTGATTAAAATATATATAAAAATTCAATAATAATTTCTACAGTGAAAGCACCTGGCTTCAAGATTACAATATTTAGTTGAGGATCATAATATTGTGGTATGAATTCCTGAACCAGATAGCAAGGCACTTTATTTAACATTGAACAAGTCTATTCAGATGAGATGAGTACTAGTGGAATACTGGTGTAACATTCTCTCCTACAAGCTGCCACATCTTAGATCTTCTATTCAGTCAAGATTGAGAAGGAAGAGAGATTGTCTATGTCTGCTTGTAATTACATAGGTACCTAAAACAATTAGTTGAAAGGAAGGGTTAGTATTCACTCACAATGAGGAACCCCTCTCTGGACTCTAATTGAATCCTGGGAATTTGCCGTACTCGCCACGCTTGGCCTGCAGATTGACGAGGGTATTTAACCCATACCTGGGTATCGCAGCTAAGTCGATACCATCGAGCCCAGTGGTTTCACTGGTATTTACTTTATCGACCCCGAAATGATGAAAGGCTAAATTCACCTCAATGGGATTTGAACCTAGCACGTAGAATGTAACCAGAAGAAATACTGCTAAGCTTCTCTGCCGACATGCTAACGACTCTGCCAAATTGCCACAATTAGTTAAAGCATGGTAAATGTTACCAAGACATACTTACTCATGAATGACTGCTGATTATACATACTACAGGAATTCTATGATTCCCATTTATGTGTAATACTTTTTTCAACTAAACTAGCAATGATTAAGATTTTATTTATATTTACTAACACAAATAAATACTAAATGTTTAGTAAGTTTTCGAATATATTAAATGAGATGTAAACTATGAAGACCATATTTCAAATGTATGAAAATTCCTCTTTATAAGCTTGCTTCCCAACCACATGGTTCCAGGTTCAGTCTCACTGTGTGGCACCTTGGGCAAGTGTTTTCTACTATAGCCTTGGGCTGACCAATGCCTTGTGAGTGGATTTGGTAGATGGAAACTGAAAGAAGCCCGTCATATATATGTATATATCTATGTGTGTGTGTCCTTGTGTCTGTGTTTGTCCCCCACCACCACTTGACAATCGGTGTTAGTTAGTTTACGTCCTCGTAACTTAGCGGTTCAGCAAAGGATTTCGATAGAATAAGTACCAGGCTTGAAACAATAAGTTCTGGTGTTGATTCATTTCGACTAAAAATTCAAGGCAGTGCCCCAGCATGGCAGCAGTCTGAGGGCTGAAACAAGTTAAAAATATAAGATAAATAGCAATTATATTTTTGATTGTGCACAGCGACTTGTATATGTTTCAGTTTTAAGTGTTTATAGTTTTGTTTGTCTATAATAATTTTGGCAACATATATGGTGTCTCAAGTTAAACGTGGTCAAATTGTTGCATCAAAATCAGCAGGAAAATCTGACAATGATATTGCAAAACAGCTCAATGTCTGTTGTAAGATGGTGAATAATGTCTGGAAACATTACAATCAATCTGGCATGACATAAAGCAAGCCAATTCATCATCATTTAGCATCCATTTTCCATGCTGGCATGGGTTAGATAGTTTGACCGGAGACTGGCAAGTCAGAGAGCTGCATTGGACAACATTCGGTTTTGGCTTGGTTTCTATGGCTGGATGCTCTTCCTAACACCAACCACTCCAGAGAGTGTACCGGGTACCTTTAACGTGTCACCAGCACGACATTATTCCAGGGCATAAAAGAACTGTTCGCACCAAACCTATGATTGATAGTGTGAGAAAAAGAGTTCACAGGAATCCTCGTCGAAGCATGTGAATAATGACAAGAGAACTTAATATTTCAAAATATTCAATGCACAGGATTGTTAAAAACGAACTCATGCTAAAGGCATACCTAAAGCAACCCAGACAAGTAAATTCAGCAGCTTCAAAGAAAAGATGGGTCGACAGGGGGGAAAGATGTTAGTAGAGATGAACAGCGTCACAAACAAAAGTCTTCATTTGGAGTGACGAGAAGATCTTCACTGAGGAGGCTGATACGAATAAACAGAACGACATGCTGTACACTGCTGATGATCAGGACTTGCCCGAAGGGAGCCGAACCTATTTTCGTCATCAGAAACCAGCTGAGGTTGTGATGTGGGCTGTCGTAGCATCTGATAGATCCAAGTTTTTTTATCGTCATTTACGAGGGTGTTAATATGAATAGAAGAGTTTACATCAACATGTTGAAGAAAACGTGTTGTCTTGGTTAAATGAAATATTTGGAAACAGGTATGTCTTTACTGAGGACCCCTGCCCGTACCTCGAATTTTACGCAAAAATGGTAGAGAGAGAATTTTTGCAGTTTTTGGAACAAGAACTTTTGGCCTCCCCCAAGCCCAGACATCAACCCAATGAACTTATTTCTGTCTGGGCTATCTTAGAGAGTAATGTCTCAGCTATTTCATACTCAAGTGTGGTGGATCTGAAAGAAGCCCTTCTTGCTGTCTGGAGTAAATTTGACGAAGAAATGGAGTGGCGCTGTTGCAGTTCAGTAACCACTCGTTTGCAGGCAATAATCAAAGCAAGAGGTGGTCATTTTGAAATCTGATTCATTCATGTATTAGATAGGTAAAATATAGTTCTTATAAGTTTGATTGCCCTCTCTTGAATATATTATGAGTAATTACAAAATATGATGGGTAAATCTTTCTGGGACACCCTGTATATACACACATACATACATACATCCATATATACACATATACATATAAACTTACACACACACATAACTCTGTGTGTGTATGCATATAGATATATATGTGACTGCATGTATGTGTTTGTATTTTACATACTATTTCATCATCATCATCATCATCATCATCATCAGTCTGTTTGATATACAAAGGGGGTCATTTGTCATATTCTTTTTGCCACCTAAACATAGAGGTGGGCTACATCTCACTATATATATTGTATTTAATAACAGTTTGACTCAGCACCATATGACTTAGTTTTGTGGGCACAAAGGATGAATCCATCTCAAGGAAAATGAGAGATTTGCGACAAATTGAAGATGACTTGTAGATGTTACATCTCTACTGGTCAGCTCAGGCCATGTGGTATTAATGCTGTGAAAAGAACACCCAGCTATTTTTATTATTTTTAGGCCCATGTGCTCGGATAGGATGTTGACAAGATGCTAGCAGTGTACAGCCTGTCGTTCTGTTTATTTGTATCAGCCTCCACAGTGAAGATCTTCTTGTCACTCCAAATAAAGACTTTTGGTTGTGGTGTTGTTCATCTCCACTAATATCTCTACCCCCCCCCCTGTTGAGTCATTTTTTTCTTCGAAGCTGCTGATATTACTTGTCTTGGTTGTTTTTTGTATGCCTTTAGCCTGAGATCCTCTTTAGCAATCCTATGCATTGAAGATTTTGAAATATTAAGCTCTCTTGTCATATTTTGCATGCTTCAAATTAGTATATATGGAGGACACCCATCCTCGAACCCGAAGAGAACCAGAAAGAGAAAGGTAGCCTGGCTCAATCCTCTATTCAACCTAGAAATTTCAGTTAAATAGTCTGGAGTTTCCTGACACTAATAATTAAAAACATTTCCCTGGAACTCATAGGTATTATAAACTCTTCAGTACCCACAATGTTACCTCTGCTTAGACAACATCACACACTACAATAGATCCAAAGACATCTATACAGCCCCCATCCCCAGCACGAAACTGCTGAAATCTTACCAACTGCCCATTGGGAGGATCCTGTAGAGCCACCCTCACATGATTGGATTGCATCACAATACACTACATGGGAAAGACAGCCAATGATTTTAAGGGAAGATATACACAGCATATGCACTCCTTTGAGTGCAAGGATAGAGAAAACTCCACAACCCTGTTCCACTTCATGACCATCAAAATGATTTCCTCAGCATCAAATAGAATATCATTGCCAGGTCCGAGCCCCTTACTCACAATTGCCAAATCTGTCTCCGCAAGAGACTACACATACTCCAATGACCTGCAGAATCCATTAATAGGAAGAATGTTACCACAAGAGGTATGCCCCGTTACAGCTGTCAGTGGCTTGAATTTCAAGCTGCTGACAATCTGGATATTCCACTTTAAGCCCAGCTGGCCCAGGCACAAGGGCAGGGTAGTTAATCCCTGCCACCTATATAAACCTCAGCCCCACTCATGTTGATCATCCAACCTCAGTTGTAATCCAACACCACCAAATTAGGTTACTGCTTCTGCTTATGTTTCCATACTGAAAGCTGACTAAGTGACTGACCTGTGCCAACATCCCACCACACCATGTACACTGCCCATTAAGAGGAACTGATGTCACTGAATATACTATACCATAGTCTGCTACCAAAATGGAGCCAACATCCTGTTTGAACACATGAGCCTAAAAATAAAGAGAATAACTGGTGTTGCTTTCATAGCATTAACAAACACTATGTGACCTGAAATGAATAAAAGAGGCCTCAACACTTAAAAGCCATTTTGAATTTGTCTCAAACCTCTTCTTCTACTTTTAATATCTGATGAGATAGACTTATCCTATGCACCCACAAAACTTAAAGCTTTTAGCATTCAGATTACTTTCTCAAATGTAAGGCTTATTTATTCACATTGTTTTGATTTAATCATTCATTATCTTGTATCTTTGAGATTTTGATGGTATGGTTGTTTATTTCTAGAATGATATTGTAGGGTAGGTGTGAGAGGCTGGATCTGGTCAGTTTGAACATAAAACTGGTAGAATATTTAGGCCAGCAATGGCCTGTTTAAATGCTAAAGGCTTAAGTCATATGGGGCTGAGTCAAACTGTTATTAATAATCTATGTAGCTCCTAATATACATACAGCCTGTAAGTGTGGCACAGTTGTTCCAAAGCTTCTGTTTGTCATTAATTCGAAGCAGGTGTTAAGAAATAAGCTGTATTAGTGGTGGTGGGGGAGGGATTTTTTGGACTGCGATTGTTATTGTTTTGTCTATGTTGCTAAACTGTTGATTGAACAACATTTCCTTATTTATCCCATCTCCATCTAAGCTGTAAGAAGGACAAATTACGTCTGCCCCCCCCTCTCATTAGTTACTGTTTTAGTACTGGTTGCTTTTATTGGGAATTCAGACAGATGAATTGATAGACATACTAGTAGACACACACACACACGGGATATATTTTTCTTATACACACATTATGATAGGTGAATAAATAAATGTTCATATCTATCTATCTATCTGTCTGTCTGTCTCTCTACATTGAGTGTGTGTGTGTGTGTGTACATGCACAGAGAAAAAGAAAGAAAGATGCAGACAAATAAGAGATATTGATAAACGGTCATGCATCAGTGCTTCTTGATGCTTTACTGTAATGACCCATTTTTGGCAAATCAATATTTGTCTTTGACACTTTCCTTTGATATATTCTAATAAGGTGCTCTTAACCTTTCATACTTTTCTCATAGAAATATGTTAGTTTTTATTTACAGTAAATGTTGTGTTGTGGCCCATATACCTCTTATGGTTTATTGTATGACATGTTTATGGATATGTAATATTTTATTAAATATTTCAAAAGCATAAGGTTTTTTTGTCTTCACAGTTCTCTTAAGAATTGTGTCCAACCAACAATAACATATGGTTATTTTGAAAACTATAAAATTGTTGTGTTTTGAATTTGTATTTTTATCCTGAAGTATTTGATTCTTGTAATGGCATAAATTCCACATTGGTAGTAATGAAGGGACAATCTTAGGAGACAACATCTTTTAACACTATATTATTTGTTATACACTTGTCTGTCCCTAGAAAGAGCCCTATACAATTGTCTAGGGGAGAAATACTGGTTCACTTCTCTTTACCTTTCCATTGGGATTATGTGAATAATTTATACAGCAAAAGCTTTAAACAATCTTAACTATGGAAATTATATAAACTATATTATTCTACTATGGTATTGCTTTGACAAATCATATAATCTATTACATTCTTGTTCTCATATCTGAAAAAAAAAAATGCATAAAACATGATTTGAACCACTGGTTTCTGTGAACAAAGTACTGCTGCTGCTGCCTCACTGATCTGTGAGTTCTTGAAACAATATGACTGTGGATACAGGTTTTTCTCTAAGGAGGCTGAGCAACTGCATAGAGTGATGCTTTTCAAAGTGGGTGGTACTGTTCATTGTGAGTGGAAAATTTTATGGGTTCTGGCACAAAGTGGTCAGTAGGTGATAAATGCATCTGTACTGCTTCTTTTTTTTTTTTTTGTAGTCTTTTAAATAAGCTGTTAGTCACAACAATGACAACACCACCAATAATAATAGACTTTGTCATTTGAATAACTAAATAAATAAAACTGAATGCTTCTCAATTACGTTTATATATTATGGTAACTTGGGCCCTGGTCTGAACAAAGCCTTCTGAGCGGATTTGTTAGATGGAAACTGAAAGAAGCCTATCATCATCATCATAATTTGACCCCAGTCTCCCATACTGGTTGGATTGGACAGTTTGACAGGAGATGACAAATCCGAGGACTTTGTTGAGTCCCATCATCTTCTTTGGCATAGTTTCTATGGCTAGATGCCTTTCCTAATGCCAACCACTTCACAGTGTATTGAGTGCTTTTTTGGCGGCACTGGTATTAATGAGGTCACCAATCAGCTTACTAAACAAGACACATCGACTGAGTTGGGGGGAGATGGCTTTATGCCAGGTGTTGAAAAATTAAAGAATGGACAGGAACAGATGTGTTGCTAGTGTGTGTGTGTGTGTGTGTCCTTGTCTTGATGCCATGCACTAGTTGTAAACAAATGTTTCCTTCATATGAACTATTTTCCATGAATATATGCCTAGCCATGGGGGAAATATTAACTTACTTGATGAGGGGTTGGCAACATGAAGGGTATCCAGCCATAGAAAATCTCCCTCAACAAATTCCATCTGACCCATGAAAGCATGCAAAAGTGGACACTAAAACGATGACGATGACGATTATCAGACTTTGTGGGTATTTCCATACATGTAGTAATGACAGCCACTACATCTCTAACATCCTGATTTATATCTGCATATATTTGCATATGTAAATGGGATGTAATTAATTTTTATGAATTGTGGAGAGGTGGGCTTTGGAAAAAAATAATAAAAGAAAGTAAATAATGATTAAAAAAAAAGAATAGTTTGAGAAGGTCCAATGTAAAGAATCCCTTGTTGGCCCAGTTGTTCTTATTTGTTTAGCCCCTGGTCTATCCTCATCCAGCAGGTCTATGATCAAAGATGTTCTTGTCATGATGATCTTGTATTTTGTACATGAAGGACGATGTGTTGTTTAACATGTTTGAGGTTTTTTTTAAATGCTGGAGTATGTTTTGAGTTGGCTTCTATTTTTAGCAGGTTATGCAACCACTTAGTGGTAGTTGCTGAGGCTGCTTCTTTTGTCGTTACAACAGATGCTGTTCAACACAATATTGATTTATTGCATCTATAGCGTTGTGATGGCACCAAATGACACCAACCTGCTCTTATACCTAACTACCCACCCACATACCAATCTACACACCTACCTTCCCAGCTATCTGTATACATATCTAAGTACTTACCTACCTATATACATACCCACAGGCCCCTTCACCTGCACACCTACCTACCCAAATCAGCAGCTATTTTTCATATAATATAGGGTACCGAGTATCTCTATAACAACAATAAATTCGTTCCTATCTCTTCTATCATACTTTCACAGTTCAACAACTCACATAAAGCATCTGCCTCTCTATTATCTTCCCTCTTTAGTCTTGTGAGTTAGTGTAGGGGCCACAAAAAAAGTACTTTTCTGTCCATCTGTCACATTGCATATCATTACATAATGTAGTGAGGACTCTTTACTGGTTATGAAGCAACCTCAGCCAATACTGGTGCCACAACAAAATACTCGGTACAATCAGTGTGGAGACAAAATAGGGTCAAGAGAATCCTTTAGTCTTGTTGAGGACATGGCAACCTGTCTTGTGTTAGTGCCATGATAAAATACATCCAGTGATAAGAACTGCATTCAGCCAGAGACTCACTCAAACTTGATGGACATGTTAGATGTCCTCCCTCCCATCTAAGACTACAGTAATTCGTAATTAGAACTGACTCAAACCATAAAGACCAGTTCAACCTATGCTAGCATGGAAAGCAGATCTAAAATGATAATGGTGATTTTAACTTCCATCTTGCATGCTGGCATGGGTTGGAGGACTGCATTATACTATAGTGTTTGCTTTGGCTAAGTTTCTATGGCTTGAAGGCCCTCCTAAGGCCATTTTACACACACACATATATATATATATATATATATCATCATCTTTAACGTTCACCTTATATATATATATATATATATATAAAATGGTTTCCGATTTCAGTACAAAACCAACAGTTTTGAGAAGAGAGCATTAACTGATTCCATTAACTCCTATACTCGATTGGTGCTTTTCTACTTCAGTTTATTGATGCTGAAACATGAAAGGTAAAGTTGACCTCAGAATGTAAAGGGTCAGAACAAATACCACAAAACCATTTTTTTGTTTCTGTCTCGATGCTATAACAATTTTGTTAGCTTGCAGCCTTTATATATATATATATATATATATATATATATATATATAATGTGCTAGCATGAAAAACGGACGTTAAAGGCTGATGATATATATATATATATATAATGGTTCTGTATTTACACATCGTGCCAGTACCATGTAAAAAGCACTTGTGCCAGTACCATGTAAAAAGCACTTTTGCCAGTGCCACGTAAAGTGCTTGTGCCGGTGGCACGTTAAAAGCACCCAGCACACACTGTAAGGTGGTTGGTGTTAGGAATGGCATCCAGCCGTAGAAACCAAGCCAAAATGGACTGAAACTTTGTGCAGCTCTCCGGCTTGCCAGCTCTGGTCAAACCGTCCAACCCATGCCAGCATGGAAAATGGACGTTAAAGGATGATGATGATGATG
>JAOPUL010003242.1:28654228-28664903 GCA_027564515.1 Octopus rubescens | reverse complement strand
GTTGGACGGTTTGACTGGGGCTGGCAGGCCAGGGCCAACCATGCTCCAGTCAGGTTTGGCTTGGTTTCTACAGCTGGTTGCCCTTCCTACTGCCAACCACATTTACAGTGTGTGCTGGGTGCTTTTAATGTGCAACCGGACTCTCGACGCTCGTTCCTACCGCCAATATATATATATATATATATATATAAATATATGTGTGTATATGCATGTTTATATCCTTGACTGGGGATAATCCCTCCTTTTTACATCTCTCTGACATCTCCCTCTCTGATGATGAAATACTCAGTCTATGGAATCCTTACACAATATGATGATCCACATGCTTGGCTATTCTAGAAACAGCTGTAAGAGACTCTGTATTTTGCCTTTTAATTTTTACTTTAATCTGTATATGTATGTAGAGAGGAATGAGGCTAGTATGCTCTGCTGAATGTGTAATGTAAGTGTACATGTGCGACAAAGTATTAGTGTATTGAGAGAGATGTTAGGTATAAGAAGAATTAGATGCAGTGTGCTAGAGAGAAGACTGTACTGGTTTGGTCATGTGATGCAGATAGAGGCCGACAGCTCCATACAGAAGTGCCATTCACTCAAAGTGGATAGAGCTCGTGGATGAGGGAGAACCAGGAAGACATGGGACGAAGTACTGAAGGACAACCTCAGAACACTGAAGCTTTCAGACAAGATGACAAAGGACCGAGATACCTGGTGCCTTGCTGTACTCAAGAAGACCAGCCCTCCGCAGCAGAAGTGTTAAGGTGCATCCCCTGGTGAAGAGGTTTAACCTGCAAGAGTTCTGTACCGGTGCCACATAAATAGCTCTCATGCCGGTGTCATGTAAAAGCGCTCATGCCAGTGGCATGTTAAAAGCACCCAGCACACACTGTAAAGTGGTTGGCGTTAGTAAGGGCATCTAGCCGTAGAAACCAAGTCAAATCAGACTGGAACCTGGTGCAGCTCTCCGGCTTGCCAGCTCTGGTCAAACTGTCGAACCCATGCCAGCATGGAAAATGGACGTTAAATGATGATGATGATGATGATTATGATTTTATTTACTCCAACCTGACACATCAGCTGTCTGTCAGGTTATATAATTTTTGGGTCGGCAACATCTGGATTTTTTTGTTTTTTTAATCTTCAAAAACTCAATATAAGAACTTCTCATTTTAATTGATTTTGCATCAAACCCGTATGTCAGAAATCTTTTGTCCACTCATTTCCTGCCAGCTGAATAGTTTATTTATTTATTGCTCTCTTTTTGAGGTTAGAAATATTTATTATTTAATTTAATGAATGGGGCTTTGTTTTGCCTTGGGACCTTAAAATATTGATGGAGTTGAAGGGGTTCCATTGTAACCTACAGTCTATCTCGGGGTAATATTTGGTCTAGCAGACACCATCCCTCTCTAGTTTTTCACTACAACTGATGTTTTTTTAGAAAGAAAAGGAGAAAGAGAGGGAAGAAGGGAGGATATAGAACTGGTATTTTATTTATTGACATTGAAAGAATGAAAAGCAAAGTTAACCTCAGTAGTATTTGAACTCTGGATGTTGAGTGTCATAAACGATACTGCTAGACAATCTCTCCAACACTTTGCCAACTCAGCCAATGCACTGTGCTGAAGGAGATAACGTTTCAAATCCACTTAAAGTATAGTCTTCTGTATTGTATTTATGTGAAGGATATGTTTTCTCCCATTGTTTGTATTTAGCTTTATTGCAAATCGAAGAGTAATGGTTCAAATCCAGTCCAAGTATGCTGTATTGTTGTTTCTTTTTCCTCTCACCCTCTGTAGATGTTTCAACATCTTTATATCGCATCAGTATAGTTAATGGATAATTACATTCCTATTCAAACACAATTTTTGTTTAGATTCATTGATCTCGGGATAGCTTTGACTGAAGAGACACAACCAGATTGAAATATTGCAGTGTCTCAAAGTCCTCTTACCTCAAACCTGGCGTGTTGTGAACAGACATTTGTCTGAAAGGGGGAGTTGTTCTCCAATGATGAAATACATCAGTGATTAGCATATTCATGTTCAAATCTGTCAGAGTGTATTATCAATGAACATGTATTTCATTGTTTTAATTCTCACTCTTCTCTCTGCCTATCATGATTGACTTATTATATATTTACATATTCTATATTATTTACAAATTTAAGTCAGGGTGAAGTTTTTCAAAATTACTCATATAAACCATGGTTGTACAGAAAAAGGAAAATAAATTTAGCAAAATAGATATCTTTGCTCCATTAAGCTCAACTTGATTGCTATCTTATGATGCTTTACATAATCACTATGCTGTCTTTCATTTTGTTCTTTATATCAAACAATAAATAATCATTTTTACTGGAAAAGGAAAAAAAGAAAAACAAATTTTTCTATTCAATGGCAAACAGTAGAAGAATGGAAACTGGTGTATTAGAGGAATATCAAATAATATTATATAAAAGAGGGGGTGGGGGAATTTGACTTTCATTCTGAATTCTGAATTAACGATATTTGTTTCCAGCGAGTAGAGAGAATATATTCCATACTTAGCACCACTGCAGCAACCATAATAGAAATTCAGCAGAAGAATCATATTTAATCTATTTATTTCACAGAACTGAAATAACTAAAAATACTCATAAAATTCCAGTGACGTCTACGCGTTTCGGTCTTTGTTGGACTTCCTCAATGTGATGACAAACCATTAGATTATTTTTTTTGGCTGTTGGTTGGATGTTGAGTCCTGGCTTCATGGTGATGGGGCCTGGCTACATGGTAATGGGGCCTGGCTTCATGGTGGTGGGGCCTGGCTACATGGTAGACTAAGTCTTGTACACAGAAGATGTTGGTTTTATTCTCAAGCAAAATCTCACTGGTCAGAATAAGCTTCCCTAATGAAAGATATCTGATTAACTTTGTTAAGAATGACAACATTTTGTGAGGGTGGTCAGCTGGTTGACTTATTAGGGAGTCAAATAACATCCTTGTGGTATTTAATTATGGCTTTCTGAGTTCATTGAACAAATAACATTTCCAATTATATAAAAAAAAGGGTTAAATATCTTGTAGCCCATTAAAAACCAAAAATTCAGTCTGTTAAAATATTTGGATGGTTTGTTTCTGTGGCCAGAATATTTTTTTTTTTTGTGTATTTGGTTTCATTGCTGTTGTTGTTAAGGCAGTGAGCTGGCAGAATTGTTAGCATACTGGGCAAAACGCTTAGTGGCATTTACTCTGTCTCTACATTCTGAGTTCAAATTCCGCCAAGGTTGACTTTGCCTTTATTCCTTCTAGAGGTAGATAAAATAAGTACCAGTTTAACACTGGGGTCGATGTAACCGACTAAACTCCCTCCCCCGAAATTGCTGGCCTTGTGCCTAAATCTGAAACCATTATTATTATTATTTGGTATTCTTTCTACAAATTACTCTATTTCTATTTCTATCTGTTTATTATGAATTGCTGCACAAACACCACTAATGGCTTTGGATATTCTTCTTCTTCTACTTCTCATTCTTCTTTTCTTTTCTTCTACTTCCTCCTCCTCCTCCTACATACACTAATGCCTTTGGATATTCGTCTTCTTCTCATTCTTCTTTTCCTCCTCCTCCTCCTCTGTTGGATATTCTATGAATGAGTGCAATACTTTAATATGTGGACTGTTTATCCAAAGTCCCTCTTTGAATTTTGGTTTTATTTTGTTGGATGCTAGCAGTAGGAGATGCTTTTTGTTTTGCATCAAGCGCTAATCTTTTCAGAGGACACCACTTCAGCAGTGTGTGTTAGATTAGTTTCATAGCATGCTTGCATCAAGCCCATGCTACAGCATTCATCATATATATATCCTGGGTCAGCAATGACCATTAGCTCTACAACATAGATCAATAATGATCATGTGTGTCAGTCTGGCTCCATAAATGGGGCATAGTTTATCAAGGGCTACATTATCTAGTGTGTCTTTTCCATTTTCAAGATGGTGAAGTATGATTCGAGGGAGATTTCCCAGCTGTTTCTAGAGATAGAATGAGAGTGTATGTGTGGGGAACTCTCTAAAATAAAGAAGTTCTTGATTATGAATTATGCAAATGTTGTTGTTTAGCCCTCAGTCAGTCCTCATTCTGGGCTGCTATGTCTCCTCTCACTCTCTCTCTCTCTCTCTCTCTCTCTCTCATTATGAAATGTCTCTGGTTCAGTAATTTATAAAACTGAGAGAAAAAAATAGGGATGAAAAGAAAAAAGAATCCCTCCCCCTTCAGGATAAGGAACCCCAACCCCCGAATTCAAATATCCAACTTTATTGATTTGTGAATGGAAGGAAGTGAAGTACATTGTAACAGGAATTGAATTTCCTACTCAACTTTTTGGTTATTGACAGTTATTAATCTTTTGTTTTTTTTTCTTTCTTCTCCCTTTTTATTCCAGGGTCCACAAATTTGATGGACACCCTTGATGACCTGCCACCAGGAATAGGACAGTATGATGATTTCCACACTATTGACTGGTTGCGTGACATTGCCCGGGATCGCATGCGTCATCGCAACATTATCAAGAGAAAAGCTGATGGCTTGTGGGAAAAAATCAAGAGTGCTCACGATGCTTGGTCAGGCTGGGTTTGTGTATTGCTGGTTGGAGTTGCTGCCGGTCAGTTTTATAAAATCTTCTAAACTCTTTTCAACTCTTAGAATGCTTTTTTGTTTTTTCTTATTTTGTTTTTTTTTTACTTTGTTTTTGGCCACCAGAGTGTGTGTATGTGAACATTATATATAGATATATATGCTAATATCAAACATTGAGAATGAGTGCTCAACATTGCATTGGTGAATAACCCACAAATATAAAAAAAAATGTATATATATATATATATCTGTAGTTAAAAAGTTTGCTTCCCAATCATAAGGCTTTGGGTTCAGTCCCACTGCATGGTACCTCAGACAAGTGTCCTCCGTGATCGCCCGAAGCGAACCAAAACTTTGTGAATGAATTTGGTTGAAGAAAACTGAAAGAAGCCCATTGTATATATATACATATATATATGTGTGTGTGTGTGTTTATGTTATTGCCTCCTTGTCATGACATTGCATAATGGTTGTAAATGAGGATCACTGTCAAACAAGCAGTGCCCTTCACTTCCAATTTTCTAAGAAAAACATGTCCAGCCAAGGGGAAATACGACTTTGGAGCTGAAGTTTTGCTTCATTTCTTCTCACAACCATCATAAATGCAGTGTAACAGTGATTGTCCAATTGGAAAACCTACAGCCAAAGCTGCTATTCCTTGCAAGATGCAGGCTATAAAATGTATAAAAATCTGACACTTCATTAGAATTAAGTTACTCTACTCAGTATTAAAATATGGACCTTTATGTATAATATTTATTTCTATAGCTGTAATATAGAATGATTGTGTTGGATGTGGCAATAGATTAGTAGACATAGACAAAATACCTAGTGGTATTTAGTGGGTTCAATTACTGTAGAAGTGAACTGATTTTCAGTTTTCTAGGGTAGCACAGACCTGGCTATGTGGTTAAGAGGTTTGTTTCCCAATTCTGTAGTTTCAGGTTCAGTTCCACTGTATGGCACCTTAGATAAGTGTTTTCTACTATTGTCCCAGGTTGACCAAAGCCTTGTGAGTGGATTGGTAAACAGAAACTGAAAGAAGTCTGCCGTGTGTGTGTGTGTTCACAAGTTCCTTTTTCCCTTATCTTCATGTGTGTTTGTTGACTGTAAGCAAAAAAGCCTCACTCACACAGTTGGTGTCCTTTACTTACAATACACCACAAAAGCATGTCTGGGCTTCTTCACTTGTCTTCATTTATTGTGCAATCATTCTAAGCAAAAAACTCTTTCTTATGGTCTCATTTATTTCGAGTTCTCCCCTTGGTTTTTTGTTGTTTGATTGACAGGGAGATTATTTCTTCATTTGGAAATGTATGGGGGTTGGTGACAGGAAGGGCATCCAGCCATAAGAAATTTGCCTCTATAAACTCTGTCCAACTCATGCAAGCATGAAAAAGTGGATGTTAAATGATGATGATGATGATTATGATGATGATGTTTCTTTAAAAATCATTGATTATGATAAAAAAATCATGTCTTAAAGACATTTGTTTAGTTTCTGTCCAAGATGGTCAGGCAGGTGTGTTGTAGACTTAATCCATTGCTTGGGGTTTTGGGGGGTTTATTTTTACACAAATCTTTTGGTTACCATAGTTAGCTTCAGGTCATGGTTGAATAACTTTGGATCCTACATCTGCCCAATCTCTTTGATTGAGCATTCCTACTTTGACCAACCTGCCTATTATTTAGATGCAGTACATCCAGAGCCATTTTGTTCAATGTGTTCTTTGTTTTGTGGGATGTAAGGGAGATTTGGTTGCTATTTCTAGCAGTGAACAACAGCATAGTGGCTTCTATATTGGTCCATATCAGTAGATTTATGGTAAAGCTTTTTAGTCTAAACTGGTCAAAGTTTAGCAAGAAGATGGTTATATCACCAATTTAGAAATATATTTAATGTGTTGTAATGCAGATGATTGTGAGTGTGTGTAGAAATACAACATCAGAAGGCATTAATGTTAAAGTGTTTATTTGGTGAATGTGCATTTGAAGTTAACAAGAAGGGTTTGAACAAAAAGGATATTGTGTAGGGAGCAAGTTGGGCCAAAGTTGGCTGTTGGTAATTAGGTTGAGTTGGTGAGTTAATGGAGAGGAAATAGCAGGCTATAGATGTCCTGGTGTTGAAACTCCATGGCCATCATGATGGTGAGCTAGTGCGAAAGTGATGTTCACTGTTCAGGGTTCACGGCTAACTGGAACTAGACTCTGCAAAACTTAACTGGCAGGAAAACTGCCTTAT
Source organism: Octopus rubescens (assembly GCA_027564515.1). Lineage (NCBI taxonomy): Eukaryota > Metazoa > Mollusca > Cephalopoda > Octopoda > Octopodidae > Octopus > Octopus rubescens. The sequence goes on along the minus strand of JAOPUL010003242.1, from coordinate 28,658,046 downwards.
CATGTTAATGCGCGCCCAGCTCCGATTGGTTGACACAGCCGCAGCACGACTGTGTCATCTCGTTATAGCTGACACTGCTACAAATGTGACCAAACAAATCTCCAACAACAGACTCCACTGTTTTAGAAGAGGTTCCACACACACAGACACACACACACATTGAGCTTTCTATGTAACCGTTTTCCCTGCAAAAGTTAAAAACTTAAAATTAAAAAGGATCAACAGGAACATCTTCTGACTTTATTCCAGTTTCTCTTTGATTGGAGGGAAGGTGGAAGGAAGGAGGGAAGTCATCCTTCATCAGAGACTCAGTATGAATACTTGCAACAGACTAACCAGGTGGTGTTGATGATAGGATATGTTTACCATGTAGATGCTTGACCTTCTTAAATGTGCAACCAAACTCACTATTGAGAAACTCCCTTATGTTCTTAAAATAGAGACTAGATGTTTTTCTTAAAATCTGAAGACAGCATACATAACTCATAAATAAATGATAGCTACTAATAGCAGTGGTGGGGGGTGGGAGCAGCTAAATAATAGATCCAAGCCAGACTAACACAGCTGGCCACTTCCACACTGATAGTGATTAAGAAGTTTGCTTTGCAATTACAAGGTCCCAAGTTCAATCTTGCTGTATGGCATCTTAGACAAAAGTTTGTTACCCTAGCCTCAGATCAACCCAAACCTTGTAAATGAAACTGGGTGGAAGCCTGTTGAATGGATAGACTGCATCCTGTAATGCAAAAGGTCAGCCTTGTCATACAGACTGTCATACTGGTTTTGATTGCGAATTACATAAAAAAACCCATCTTGTGTGCTTCATAAAACCCACGCCCCACCCCTACCCATAATTGTTCAGCCATTATTCCCGACTCATGCTATTAACTTTATTACATTTGATAGAAGTTAGTTCTGTTTTTCACAGGTGCGTCACTTTTTATGTGGGATTCTTTCTAGCATTTTTAATGCAAAGAAACATAATTATTACTTTTCATATTTTTATGTTTCACATCAAAGTATGTGACTCTACAGCTCCCCCTCCCCCTCTCTTTCTCTCTCTCTCTCTCTATATATATATATATCTATTTAGTGAAGGCGCATCACTAAATGGTTAGAGAATTGGATTCACAATCGAGAGGTTGTAAATTCAATTCCTGGGCTGGGTGATGCGTTATGTCCTTGAGCAAGACACTTTATTTCACGTTGTTCCTTCTACCTGGAATTGCGACCGATAGATAGCATTATCAATTGAAAGACCAATTGGAAAACCTCGGTCCGATCTGACGAAAAGTCGATCGTCTGTCATATATATACACACACACACACACACACACACATTTAGATGGTGTGGTTGTAGATTTTGTTATTTATTTTACATACATAGTATTTTTTGTATATATAAGCTCATGTGAATAGTAATTACTTCTGAAAGCTAAGGCCACAAATGCATCACAGTAAATGAAGTTCATCTCTTTCTCAATGTCATTAGTACTGGAAATAATTTTTCTTGAAAACAAAATAAACTTCTCACCTGAAGTAATGGAGTTGTACTGGAGCCTCTATAGATTGAAGCAAGAAAATCAGTGCTGTTAACAGGAACTTTAGCATTAGATATAGCATCATTGCAGTTGCCAGTGCAATAGCAAGGAGCAAGCAATGCTGTACCATTATCACAAGAAGAGAAAAATAAGGCTCTACTCATCAGTCTTTTGATGAAAAAAAATGTTTAACTCTTGTATGAACTGTTGTAAAAATAGCAAATGGCTCAGAGCATATTTTCAGGAAATGAAAACAAGGGTTATACGATAGTCATAGATATATGAATGGCATTAATAAGAAGTGAGACTCATAAAAGATCTGAGATAACTTCAACCAAGAATTGAAATTGTATCATGTTTAACCCTAGGTCAGCTGTCCTGATCAAGCAGATATAAGATCAAAGACATTCAAACTATGACCATCCAGTCTTTTCACACAGAGTTTATCGCAACCTAAGATATACAATATGTCCTTCCTTTAGACACTTAGAATATTCGACTGCTATTACTAGCATATAAGCTTCCTCATTTGTGGTGGTGGTGGTTTTAGTTCTTGTTCAAAGATGGTGGAAAAAATCTCAAATTATTTCACTTTTTTGTTCTAAGTTCAAATCCTGCAGGGAATTGATATTTATCTTTTGTTCCTTTTGGGATTGATAAAATACCAGTAATATACAGTGTTTGGGAAGGGTTCAACACAGATGATCTCTTTAATCAGTTGTACATCTTTCATTACAAACTTAGGCCTTGTGCTTTCCTCACCAGAAATGATTGTGAATAATAATAATGATGATGTTGTTGCTGTTATTGCTCGAACCAAAATGGGAAACTAGTTGTCGTGAGTTGAGTGTCTTCCTTACTGTTGCTTTAAATGACAAGACACCATCACCACCAGCCCCTCCTGCTTACCTTCAACCAACACCTCCTACCGCTTCCACCTCCAACTAACCCCCCATCCCCAGCCCATCCCGCCACCACCACCAACTACAACAACCAACACTTCCCACCTATCACCACATTACAACAATTACAACTACCTTCAGAACTTCACATTCATAAATATATTCTGATTGTTTAGACTGGATCATGTGGCAGCATTGACAACAACAACAACAACAACTGTTTCTTGATGACAGTAGTGGTAGCAGTGGTGGTAGTGGTGGTAGTAATTACACTCTGTAGTCCTTATGTCATCTGGCACTGTTTGCTTTTTTCTTTGTTTCTGCCTCAACACATGACACACACACACACACACACACACACCTTGGAAGTGTTAACAACAATTACTGGTCAAAAGATAACCTCTACATCGTTTCTTGCTCTGACAGATTTTCCTCAAATAATAATAATAATAATAATCCTGTCTATACTGGGCACAAGGCCTGAAATTTTCAGGGATGGAGATAGTCCATTCAATCGACACCAGTACTCAACTGGTACTTATTTCATCGACCCCGAAAGGATGAAAAGCAAAGTCGACCCTGGCGGCATTTGAACTCAGAACATAAAGTCGGAAGAAATGCCACTAAGCATTTTTCCCAGCGTGCTAACGATTCTGCCAGCTTGCCGCCTTATCATAATAATAATAATAATAATAATAATCCTTTCTACTATAGGCACAAAGCCTGAAATTTTTGTGGGAGGGGGAAAGTCGATTAAATTGACCCCAGTGTGCAACTAGTACTTATTTCATTGACCCTAGAAGGATGAAAGGCAAAGTTGACTTTGGTGGGATTTGAACTCAGAATGTAAGGAGTTTGAGGAAATACCGCTAAGCACTTTGCCCAACGTGCAACCTTGTTATGTGTATACAGCACTTGAGTGCAGTACAGCTTGTAGGAAAAGGGTAAAAGAGGGGACAGAAAGAGGCAATAAATGAAGAAGAGCAACAATGAAAGCCAAATGTACAAATAGACAAAATAAAACATAAGAAGACAGAAAAATGAACCATAAAGAAAAAAGGGTGTTTAGTAGGGGTGGGGGTGGGTCGAAATTTTATATTCTGATTCCACATATTGCTTGCTTGGTGTTCATTTTGGTGTGAGAAATAAATTAACAAATTTTAAAAAGTATGCAATCACCCCTACACCTCGCATAGCTCCCCCCTCCCCAGTTGAGCTTTGTATTTTCTGTTTTCATTTTTATAATATTGTTTATTCCAACTCTTTTTGTTTCTCTTTCATCTTTTCTCTTATCTAGTATATTTGTATCATTTAAAATTCCCATATCTCTCAAAGCTGCATTAACAATGGCAGCAGCAGCTCTGCAACTTACCCG
>JAOPUL010003242.1:28624552-28642769 GCA_027564515.1 Octopus rubescens | reverse complement strand
AAATATCTTTGTGAATGGAAAATGAATAATCAACCGAACTAGTTTCAGTCTTGTATTGAATTTTAATCACCATTGAAACAGATCTTTGTTTACCCTCTTACTTCATAAATCAGATATATTCATTGAAAAGTTCATTACTCTTAACTACAGAAGGCAGTTTTATATACCAGTCTATCTTTTGTTGAGGAATGTCATGTTTGAAACTATTTTGTGTTGAGATATGTCAAGTTTATTGAGACAACATAACTTGCAGAAAATATCAATTCTATTTTTTAGTAAATATTTAACGTCATTATTGGAATAACCATGAAAATTAATTTAGCAGTTAAAGGGTTAAAGCAACAATAATTAACATGAGTGTGTGTATGTATATGTATGTATACATGTATGTGTGTGTGTGTGTGTGTGTGACAGAGAGAATGTATGTGTATATGCATATATGTGTGTGTTTATGTGTATACATGCTTTACAAGTGTATGTAAATATATATTTAATTAATTGAAAATAATAATAATGATGATAATGATTTCTTTTACTTTTAATTATTATTATTTTTTAAGTTGCAAGGCAGGATGAGGAGGGAATATGAAAGGAGTGATGCTAAATATTTTTAGCTAAGAATAAATCATTTTCCCTTGCATTTGTTGATCTGGACAAAGCCCTTTATAGGACATGACTGACAAACTGGAGTTTAGTGATATTTAAGAAAACTAAGTGTCAATGAATTATTTGTGCAAGTAGTGCAAGCAATATACAAGAATACCATCAGATTATAGTCAAAGTATGACTTCATTGAGGAAGTTATCCATGCAGGTAGGTATTTATGATGGCTCACCTCTCAGCCATCTCCTATTTATTATAGTTCTACAACCTATAACAGAGAAGTTTAAGATGGGTTGTCCATGGAAGCTCCTATGTATTGATGACTTAGTCTTTATTACAGAATCTGTGAAAGACTTGGAGAAGAAATTCCAGATGTAGAAACAAAATGTAATATTGAGAAACCTCAGTGTAAACTTGGCAAGCACCTAAGTTTTAGTAAATAAAAATGAAGACAGGACTTTGCTTTGCTTCCATTAGTGAAATACCATTGATCAATATACAAAGAAGGAGTAGGCTAGAACTCCATATGAGGCATAAAATAGGAAGTATGAGGCATAAAATGGGAAGTATGAGGCATAAAAAGTGTATCGGGATCACAAGCAGGCTGAATAAAAACTTTGTAAGGGGGAGATGTATAAGAGCAATTAGCAGTCAGAGCAATAGTAACATAAATTCCTTTCTCAGTTTGAAAAGGTTCATAGAAGTACTTGATAATCTACTTAATCAGCAAAGGAGGAAGATATTCTGAAAGCAAAATAGCCAGAATATGGACAGGGTGAAAAATATTCAGAGAGCTATTACCTCTGCTGGCAACAAAGGGAGTCTCTTTTCATGCAAAAGTTGGATTGCATGTTGCTTGCATGCAATGTGCAAAGCTGAATGGTAGTGAGATACAGATATTTGTGAAGGCTGAAGCAAGCACACTCTGCTGGATGCATAAATGTAGTGCAGATGAGCTGAGCAATAAACCAGGTATAAGAAGAATCAGTTGTTGTGGGCAAGAATGAAGATTATGTTGGCATAGACATGTAATGCCTATGGAGGATAACAGATTAGTAAAGAAATGTTCAAGTGGAAGGAAGCTGTGTAAGAGGAATATCAAGTAAAACATTAGTAAAAGTAGTAAAAAAAAACTGGTCTCAAGATGTTGAATCTCACAAGCAGATGAGAAAATGCAACACATTGTGAGTTGCTATGCTGGAAAGGACCAACATGCAAGGAAAGAAAAGCAGATGTAAAGATGAGAAGGATGATGACAACAATGATGATTTATTATCCTAAGTCTACTTACACCAAATAACTCATTGCTAATTATTTGCTCTATTGCCGTGCAAGGAATGAAAGAATGTTGAATATAGAAGAATTTTGAAAATCTAATCGAAATCCCACTAACTTCTTTCATAGGGCTTTCTATTATATGCACCATTCCCACTATCTTAATTTGCTATATAATACATGAAATGTGAGTTTAGTAAGACATTTTATTTCCAAGGGGTTATAGCAGATACTTTAACACTTAACAAAAAGAATGTTATCCAAAATCAATGGAGAATATTCTTTCTTTCATGAAAAATAAAAGAAATATTTTATAATTTCTACCATTCAGCTTCATCTTCTGTGTTACTGAAAAATGCTATCCGATAAAAAAAAAAAGGTTTTGTCAGATGTCCAGTATAATACTAGATAAGTAGAATTCATATTTTCTTTGTATTTTTGATGGCTTGAGGCATGGGAAAAACAGTGCAGTCTACAGTATATTGGCATTATGGAGAAGATAATAGTTATCAATTAGGTTTTCTAAGAGAAAGTTGTATTATTAGAAAAGGTTAAAAATATGTTCATATGTCAAGTTTTTGCAAATGATAAGAACAATGTTAGTTAGAAAAGCTGCACTAGTTATCAAATTGAGGAAACACTTAATTCTTGACTAAGTTACAGTTTACAAATATTTATTTATAGAATAGAAGCAATGATGTATCGAAAACATTTTAATTTGGGACTATGAAAGAGTTATATTAACGCTATGGTAACATTCAGTGACTTCTATTCTTAAGGTATATGTATATACATTATTATTGTAGCAGTATGAAAGTAACAATGCATACAAATATGTTTTAAATATACACACATACTGATATTATAAATTTTTAACCAGTCTGTTGTTATTGGGATTATTTATCCAGTCTTGTAACAATAGAAAACATTTTAATATTTATTTGACTTCTTAAGTCATTATATCAGAAATATTAAAGGCAATGAAATGATTTGTATTAAACAAAAGCTTTGTTTCATTTAAATGTTTTTTTCAGAACTAGAATATGAAATTCAGTTTGTCACTGAATTGCATCCATGTGATTTGAGAAGCTTTCTTCTTCTTTAGGAAAATTAATGAGTTAAAATTATTAAAAAAATGTCTCTATTGAGTCAGTTCTTCTTCTGTTTTTTTTGTTTGTTAAAGCTGTTATATGTAAAATAACATTAATATATATAAACAAATTTTCCAGGTACAGTTTGATTATACTATAAATTTCCAATTTAACTTTTATTTCTTACATTACTTTTGAAAGAAATAGAAATATGTTTTGAACTGATAGTAAATTAAAAGGAAGGAAAAATAATAAAAGAATGTATAAAAATGTTTCTGTATAGAATATTACAAAAAAGTTAAACCTGACACATACAGAAGGTCAAAATGGTTTATTTAAAATGCACAGAGACAAAGATAAATAGATTGTCAGAAACAGTAGTTATGCTCTTACAAATGGATACACTACTGAAATAAACTGTAAATAAAAGTACTGTCAGGACAACAAATAAGTCAGAAATGTTTAATATGCCAACCCTTCTATAGACAGACAGCAGATTTTAGTGAAGGGCAGCTTAGATGAAATCAACTGTAAAGAGCTTCCAGTATGACAGGTTTTCATTGTAGCCATCTTTGTATTTGGTCATTTAACTGAGAAGCCCAATACTAGTTTTTATAAAGACACTTTATTCTGAGACATGAAAATAAACTAGGAAAGAATTTTGTATGAAAAAATACTTCAAATGAGAAGATGCTTGACACCATATCATGTGATATAGCCTGGTTAAATACTTTTCTAAGAATTCATCATCATCATCATTTAATGTCCGTTTTTCCATGCAAGCATGGGTTGGACGGTTTGACTGGAGCTGGCAAGCTGGGGGCTAAACACTATGCTCCTGTCTGGTTTAGCTTGGTTACTACAGCTGGATGCCCTTCCTACTGTCAACCACATTTACAGTGTGTGCTGGGTGCTTTTAACGTGCCACCGGCACCGGACCTTCTACGCTCGCGGGTGCTTTAACGTACCACCGGCACCGGACCTTCTGTGCTCGCTTCCCGTACAATATAGTGGGACGCTGCTTCCCATATGTCTGCTGTATGGCAGTGGGGCGTCGCACACCATAGGCAATTGAGAATTGTTGTTTACCTCGCATCACTTGCTTCAAGAACAAATGTAAAGAGACAATTGAGGATCGAACTTGCCTCTACCTGTCAATTTGGGCCGGTGCCTCCACCTGTCACATATATATATATTCATATTGTAAACGAAATTACATGAACATGGAAGTAGAGTGCTCAATACAGTTGTAGAGTAAGTTACTAATAGTTTCATGTTTGTTAAAATAGTTTCATGTTTGTTAAAAATCCAATCAATCATCCAACAACCAGCTCAGCAGGCTTTTGTAGAAAGTCATGTGTATGTGTGTTTATCTTTTATCTTTTACTTGTTTCAGTCATTAGACTGTGGTCATGCTGGGGCACTGCCTTGAAGACTCTTTAGTTGAATGAATCGACCCCAGTCCTGATATTCTGCAGATCTGAAGAGCTAGCCTTCTATACCTGTATTAGTTTGTAAAGTGTACAATAGTATTATGTCATTTATAACATACACACTAATGCAGACATGTAAAATATTAACCTCAGCAGAATTTTAATTAATTTCTTTGTTTTTAATGTTTGTTGCAGGTTTGAGTGCTGGTATCATTGACATTGGGACAACGTGGATGTCAGATCTGAAAGAAGGTATTTGTTTAGATGCTTTCTGGTTGAACAGAGAACAATGTTGCTGGTCAGTCGTCAACACCACATTTGATGAAGCAGCAAACTGTTCACAGGTCAGTCGGTCATCTTCATCTTGTTCTGCTTTTATTATTTATTCTTCTTACTCAACTTGTGTGTCTCTTTTGTGGGTGAAAAGATAAGAGTTACTTGTGATGCTGATGAGTAGACAACAAGCTATGAAACTTGTAAAAGCAATCTCTCCTATAGTGTTGTGGATGAGTGAAAAGAATACCTGATTGTCTTTACATTTGTTGTTCAAGTTTCTCAGCCACAACTTTTAACTATATTAGATTTAATTTAGATTTTCTAATATGCAGTCTGTTGTGCATAAAATGGGAAATCTTCCTAAGCATATGATTTCTGGTTCAGTCCTACTTTGTGGCACCTTAAGCTAGTATCTTCTATTATAACCCTGGGCCAATCAATGTCTTGCGATTTGATAGAGAGAAACTGAAAGAAATCTCTCACATATGTGTATATATATATCTGTGTGTGTGTGTGTATGTGTTACAGTGTCCTTGCCTTGACTTCATTTGATAGTTGTAAACGAGTGTCACTGACATACAAGTGGTGTCCTTTGTTTCCAATCTTCCTAGAAAACATATCTGGCCATGGGGGGGGGGGGATATTACCTTCATTGAAAACAGGTGCTAGGAAGGGGATTGATCCATAGAAAATCTGACTCAATGAATTCCATCCAACCCATGCCAGCATGGAAAAGCTGACATTAAAACCATGATAACGTGTGTATGTTCATATTTACTCTCATCTTCACATGTGTTTACTGGTTGTAAACAATGGCCTTACTAAGGGTGTTGTTTGCTTGTAGTTCACCATGAAAGCATACTTGGGCTTCTTGACTAATTCTGTGTGTGTGTGTGTGTGTGTGTATGTATATTTCCATGCATACACACCTGTATGAGGTGGTATCAAAAAATTCCCAGACTAATTCTGTAGCATGCCAACAGATGGCAGCACATGGTTGCGTGCACAGTGAGAGCTAGCAGTGACCCTCATGAGGCAGTGTGCCGAGTGACATTGTTGTGTTTACTTCACAAGTTGTGAAATTTGTGTTTTTGTGATCACGTGTATGCTGTAGTCTATGATTTAGTAGTCTGAGCAGAAATAAAATCACGTCGAAGTATGTCAAGATCTCTATCAGCATGCCGCTGATGACCCAGCCTTCATGTCGAAGACCATGACTGTGCATCGAGAATTCGTCTCCCAGGACCAGACCATCAATCAAGAGTTCTACTGCGACGTTTTGAGGTGTTTGAGGGAGGACATTCAGTGAAAGTGACCGGATCTGAGAAGCATGAAAAATTGGACTCTTAATAACAACAATGCACCGTGTGAGTTTCTTGTCCCAAAAACAACATGGTATCACTTCCGCGTCTGCCCTGTTCACCAAATTTAGCACCTATGGACTTCTATCTCTTCCCCAAAATGAAAATGCAGCCCAAAGGTCACCGTTTTAATACCGTTGTCGAGATCCAGAGTGAATCGCAGAAGGTCCTTGACTCGCTTACCGAAAACGATTTCCAGGCCGGATTCCAGAGGTGAGAGGAACACTGGGACCAGTGTATTGCTGCACAAGGTGACTATTTTGAAGGAGATGGTGTTAAAACTTAGGTAAATAAGTTATCTTTTATTAAACATAACTAGTCTGGGGACTGTTTGATACCACCTTATGTATATGTGTTTGTGCATGTCTGTATATAAAATATTCTTCTTTTGTATCCTTCTAGTGGTATACCTATGCCAAATTATTTGGTATAACCAACAGTCAAGGAGCTGGTTCCTACATTGTTGAATATATGCTATATGTTGTTGTGGCATTAACACTTGCTGCACTTGCTGCAATGTTGGTGCGTGTGTTTGCTCCATATGCCTGTGGTTCAGGTATTCCTGAGGTAAGTCAAAGTTCCTCCATTATCATTGTTTATTGTCTCAATACAAATATCTCTGTTACTTTTGGAAGATAAAATAGATCCCCTTAGTCTTATCTACAACTCAGTGAACCCTTCACACAATGGTACCTTCCTCTTGTCAATTACATTGTCTGACAGATGTTATTCTATGAAGGATTGTTGTGCATTGCACACTTTCAATAAAATTTTAAATGCAATTAGTTGCAGTGTAATTATGTACTATACAACTTTTTTTTCTTTTATTATTTGTTTTTTGAAATCTTTTATTTGCTAAACATTATGATTTTGAAAATTCTAATTGTTGAAATTATTTAACTTCAAATCATCCAAACCTGTGATCTGTCCTACAACTTTATTTAGACAGCCAACCATACTTATATTTCCAAACCCTTTGTCACTATTTATAAAGTTTTTCAGTTCTATTAACCTTTCTCAGTATTTCCCAACCAAGGCCCTTTCTTGCTATTAACTCTTTTGTCACTATTACACAAGTGCTGTGCTACTGTTACCAAATCCATTGGCATTATTATCAAGTCTCCTAGCAATTTTAACCAAGTCATTTCGCTTTTTTAATATTATGTTTGGAGGTGAATGATGTGTAGATGTAAATGCTGATAAACCTTTCCTCTCTAAAGATAATCTGAAAAATTATCTGTAATTAACTCATCTCAGACATTTAGACAAACAATCATCAACTTTTATTTTTTATATTTTTTTTTTTTTCCAGATAAAAACTATTTTGAGTGGTTTCATTATCCGAGGCTACTTAGGGAAATGGACATTAATGATCAAATCAGTTGGGATGATGTTGGCTGTATCTGCAGGCCTCAGTCTCGGCAAAGAAGGACCCTTTGTTCATGTAGCATGTTGTTGTGGGAACATCTTTTCCTACTTGTTCCCAAAATATGGGAAGAACGAAGCTAAAAAGAGGGAGGTAAGAATGATATTTGTTTTTCTACTTTTCCACATTTTTATTGCCTGTCACCATTTGACTGTGCTAATTCTTGGGTGGGTGCTGCTTTCAAGAGTTTTATGCAAGGATAACGACTCCCTATTCCTCCATAAATGTAGAATTGTAAAGGAATGTAATCAGAACATAACCAAATATCACAAGGTATTTTTGTTCCCTGCACCAGTTCTACAATGGCACATTAATTACATACAAATATACAACACACACAGCTGATCTGGACATCACATCCATAGTTGTGGCTGCAAGCACTTAGACCTGGTATAGAATCCAGTGTTAACCATTATGATTTGATTTATTTATTACTTCTTGGTCTTTAAATTATATTTATTTTAGAGTAACTAAGGGAGCACCTGTGAAACACTGGTGGAACAAACAACACAAGTTAATTTTGTTTGGAAGTCCTGGTTTATCGCTTTCTTGCCGTGTTTACATATTCCACCTATATACATCCGCAAAAGATAGTTGCTTACATACACATGCACACACACACACACACACACACACCTATACAACAGGCTTCTGCACAGTTTTTGTGTTGCAAAATTAAACTCCCAGAGCAATAGTCAGTCCAAGACTATAGTAGAAGACACTTACTCAGGTTGACACCCTCTGGGATTGAACCAGCAACCACATTGTTGTGAAGCAAATTTCTTAACAAGGTGGCCATGTTTTCTTCATTTCCCCTGGTAACAGTCTCAGAGACCCAGCAGAAAATACATCACAAGCATTGTCTCCTTCCTCTTTCCACTAATCCATTTAAGCGCCTATCTCTAATTGTGGAAGGAACACGTGGAAGGGGTAGATCTAGGAAGACATGGGACGAAGTGGTGAGAAAGGATCTTCAGACGTTGGGCCTCACTGAGGAGATGACAAGGGACTGGGACTTGTGGCGATTTGCTGTACATACAGGCTTGTCCTTTATGGCCATGCCACCACTCCCTCTCCCAACCGAGAGGTCTTTGTGTTGCAGGTGCCGGTACCACGTAAAATGCACTCATGCTGGTAGCACATAAAAATCACCCAGTACACTCACTCTGTAAAGTGGTTGGCATTAGGAAGGGCATCCAGCCATAGAAACCATGCCAAGAACAGACAATTGGAATCTGGACAGCTCTCCAGCTGGTCAGCTCCTGTCAAACGGTCCAACCCATGCCAGCATGAAAAACAGATGTTAAACGATGATGATGATGATGTTATTGCTTTACCCCAGGTCAGCCATGATTAAACAGACCTATAATCAAAGACATTCCACTCCATGACCATCACATCTATTGTTCTGTCTTTATTTTTTAAGATGATAGGGTGTAGTTAGAGGGAATTTGACTGGATTTGTAACATGTTTGGGTGCAGAGGCTTCCTTGGTGTCTGGTGTACATGTGTGGTGGGGTACTCTATCAACTTTTGTACTTTATGTAACGCCAGCTTTTGTATCATCATCATCATCATCATCATCATCATCATCATCATCATACATCCATTGTATCAGCTCTAGTTATCTATGACTTTCTTCTTTCTTATTAAGGTTTTATCAGCTGCTGCTGCTGCAGGGGTCAGTGTAGCATTTGGTGCCCCAATTGGTGGTGTGTTGTTCAGCCTGGAAGAGGTAAGCAAATTGTTTACATTAACTCTTACTACTTCTTTATATCATATTTAACTCTAACAAATTCTTTGTTTTAGACATACACACAATGCAATGTATGAAACTCTTGGCTGTTGAGCTACATATGTACCTTTACAGCCAAATAAAATGTGTGTGTGTGATTTAACCCACTTTCAGACATCCTGTCTTCCACTCTCTTCTTTTTACTTTTCCCTCTTTCCTCTCTCTCTCTGCTGTTCAACATTACACAAAAAATTATTAGGAAATAAAGGATTCTACAAAGAAAATGTATAGAATTCTTATATTAAGATGTCTGAAACATTTGGCACCTCACACTTGCAATGTTTTCATATTCCAGCAAATTAAACATTAAAAGAAATGTTTTCCATCCTACAAAACTTACATTTATATTCAGTTCTAGAATTTGGTGATTTACGAATGCCTCTCATCACGAACAAATCAGTTTACGAACAATTTTTCAAACCTAAAATGTCTCTCTGGTGACAAATGATGTCTCAAGTAACGAAGTCACAAGCTGGCAACAATGGTTGGCAACAAGCTGGGGATATCAATGGGAGAGCATCAGTTGGTGTCTAGCTTTTGCTCTGTGCACATCTCTGCATGACTTCACCATGCTTTCTCTTGAATTTCTTATGGGGAAAAATAGTTTCGGGTGATGAATGACCTTCAGGAACAAATTAAATTCCTAAACCAAGGTTCCAATGTACCTAGTCTTCACTTTAACAACAGTTTGGCAGTTATAAGTAATTTCCAACATTTGTAGTGTGCTAGGAATTATGGGAAAAGTTTGTGCTGGATTTTATTGGCCTCAGTATGTGACTGGTACTTATTTAATCAATCTTGGCAAGAATTGAATGTAAAGGGACATAATTAAGTATTGTAAAGTATTTTGTCCAAAACTATTGATTCTGGTTGTCATTGACTGTCCTGAATGGAATACATCATCATTTAACGTCCATTCTCCATGCTGGCATGGGTTAGGCAGTTTAACTGGAGCTGGCCAGCTGCCCGAGCTTCATTTTGTCTATTTTGGCATGGTTTCTACGGCTGGATGCCTTTCCTAACGCCAGCCACTTTATAGAGTGTAATGGGTATTTTTACATGGCACTGACATGGACGTTCTTAAGTGACACCCGCACGGGTGCTTTTACATGGCACCATCACCCATGAGCCTGCAAAACTAGGACCTCTCAGCTGAGAGAGAGGAATGTAAAGGACATGCCTGTATGTATGGAGAGCCATGATTTTACTTTGATGATGATGATAATGATGTGTCTTCTCAAGCATAGCAAACCGCCAGAAGTCTCGATCCCTTGTCATCTCCTCTCTGAGGCCCAAAGTCTGAAGGTCTTTTCTCACCACTTCATCCTAAGTCTTCCACATGTTCCTTCCACAACGGCACTTCTTTAAGCAGTTGTCCTCATCTATATACATCACATGACCATACCAGTGCAGTCTTCTCTCTTGCACATTACATCTGATGCCTCTTATACTCAGTTTTCCTCTTAAAACATTTACACTATGTTGTACATGCACACTGAATTCACCCATCCAGCAGAGGATGCTGGCTTCATTTCTTTCAAGCCTTCACATGTCCTCAATAGTCACAGTCCATAGCTGTTCAAACACAGACATCGTACAATCTGCCTTTCACTCTAATGGAGAGGCCCTTAGTTACCAACAAAGGTAGAAGCTCTCTGAACATTGCCCAGCCCATTCTTATTCTAATATCTACACTTTCAGAACTACCTCCTCAACTGCTAACTTGGTCGCCTATATCGAGCAGGGCCATCTCCCTGTTAGGGATCAATGATTTGTCTGTATTCCTATTCACTAGGATTTTGGTCTTTGCTAAATTAACTCCAAGGCCCTTTGATTCCAGACCTTGTTTCCACACCTGAAATTTCTTCTCTAATTCTGGTTGTAATTCAGCAATAAGAACAAGGTCATTAGTGTAGAGGAGCTCCCAAAAGCAACCAGTCTTAAATTCTTCTGTTATGGTCTGGAGGTTTACAATAAACAAGTGGGGGCTGAGAACAACTCTTGGTGAACTCCTAACTGTACACTAAATTCATTGCTATACTCATTGCTGACTTTCACCTTACTAACAACATCCCTGTACATGGCTTGTACAGCACTCACCAACCACTCATCTATCCCTAGCTTCCTCATTGCCCACCAGATAAGAAATACAAAATAAATAATAATAATAATGATAATAATTCTTTCTAATTTTGGCACAAGGCCAGCAATTTTAGGTGAGGGTGTAAGTCAATTGTATCGACCCCAGTACTTGACTAGTACTTATTTTATCGACCTCAAAAGGATAAAAGGCAAAGTCGACTTCATTAGAATTTGAATGCCACTGAGCATTTTGTCCAATGTATTAACGATTCTGCCAAATATAAAGATCTGGAAATAGAGATAACCAGAATGTTGAGATTGAAAAGAAAACAATGTCTCCAATAATAAAAGAAAAATGATAAAAACTGTTGCAGACAAATGCAGCCCACATTCCACAATTTCTACATAAGTGCAACACACTGCAGAAAATAGCACCATTATAGACTGCATACTTATGATGTAAAATAGTTTCAATACAATAGAAAATATATAAAAATATAACAAAACACTGCATGTAGTGAAAGTATGTTGTGCTGTAATTAGTTATAACAACTGGAATAATAATGTTTTATATTGGTATTACTAACAAGATTTGAACCCCAATCATCATCATCATCGTTTTAATGTCCACTTTTCCATGCTTGCATGGGTCAGACTTTGTTGAGGTAGATTTTCTACAGCTGGATGACCCTCATCTGTTTCCAAGCAGAATAATATTTCCCCATGGCCAGACATGTTTTTATGGAAGAGTGGAAACAAAAGTCACCACTTGATGTCAAGACAATGAGATACACACACACACACACACACACATGCATAGACACAATGGGCTTCTTTCAGTTTCCATCTACCAAATCCACTCACAAGGCTATAGTCTGTCTGGGGCTATAGTAGAAGACACTTACGGTGCCACGCAGTGGGACTGAACACACAACCAAGTTGAGAAGCAAGCTTCTTTACCACACAGCTATCAATATTGCACTCAATCAATATTGTTTATTCATAATGCTACTCTATCTGTTACCTGTTGAAATGTCTTATGCTTCTCACTGATACCTTGATTATTTCCTTGTTTCCTTTCTACCTTCAGGTCAGCTACTATTTCCCACTGAAGACCCTATGGCGTTCCTTTTTCTGCGCCTTGGCTGCAGCCTTTGTGCTTCGTTCCCTCAATCCATTCGGCAATGACCATCTTGTCATGTTCTACATAGACTACAATGAACCATGGTACCTTCAAGAGCTCATACCATTCATTCTGCTTGGAGCATTTGGCGTGAGTTGATTTCTCTCTCTTTAATTTTCTTTTTTTTTCCTCTATCCCCCCCCCCTGTGAAATTTCTTCAAGGTTTCTTGTAATCTTTCCTCCTCCCGTATTCCCCTCTTTCTTCCTTTCACTCCTTCCTTCTCTATTCTATCTCCCCCTCACTCTCTCTCCTCTTCCTCCTCCCTTCTTTCTCTGTTCTCCCTCTCATCCTCTCTTATCTTCTCCCTCCCCTTTTCTCTGTCTTCCTTTCTCAAACCTACCCCATCTCTTCCTGTCCTTCTACACTCATCTCTCTCTCTCTCTTTCTCTTTCTATTTCCAGGGATTGTATGGTAGTTTCTTTATAAAGTTTAATATCATGTGGTGCAGATATCGAAAAACTTCCAACCTGGGCAAATATCCAATTGTTGAGGTAAGTCACAGCTTGATCAATCCACTTGACTAATCAATCATCAAACAATGTGATACAGGAATCTCAACATGGTCACTCAATCTGCTAGAAATAGTAGTTAAATCTGATTTAAAAAAAAGGAAGGACACATTGGGCAAAGTAGTCCTTGATATACATAAATATAGGTTGGGCATGATTGGAATGCCTTTGATGCCATCAGGAGTGTCCTGATGGCATCAAAGCCAAATGATGGAATTCTAAATGGTGACACAGCTTGCTAGAACTAGAAGTCAAATCTCACTCAAAACTCACCTTATCATCTTCAAAAAAGAAAAAAAAAAGGAAGGACGCACTAGAGACATTGTAGTAGTTCTGGATATATATAAGGGATGGGATGGCTGTATCTGGAACATCTGTGATCATAGGACTACTTGATAAGGGCTAACCTAGGGCCAAACAGCAAAAGCATGAATTTCTGAACTCTCCTTTCAATTCCTTTCTCCATGAATTTAGGTCCATAAGAAGACGACATGGGGGGGGGGGGTCAATAAAGGAACCACTTCATGGTCAACTGACTTGTTAGAAATTGCTGTTTGCAATTCCTTTAAATTATTTTGTAGCCTTAGATATATTATACTTGAAAATAAGACAGGATGGTCACAAGTGGAGCCTGTTTTATTATAGATCTACTCAAACAGAGCTGACATGGTATGATACACAATAGCAAAAACAAGTGACTCAACCATCAGGGCTGCAGAACTTTATAAAATATAAATATGGTAGGGTCTTGTATATGGTATTTTATATTGGGAGTTGAAAAAAAAATTCATTTAACTGAGATTATCTAAACAATTAGGAGACAAAAACTCCCATTTATAGGTGCTTCAAAATATGACGTAAGCAAGGGAAATAACTCCAAGAAAATGAAACGTGCATTTTTATATATATCATCATCATCATCATCGTCATCATCATCATCATCATCATCATCCTTTAACGTCCGCTTTCCATGCAAGCATGGGTTGGACGGTTTGACTGGAACTGGCAAGCCGGGGCTAACACCATGCTCCTGTCTGGTTTGGCTTGGTTTCTACGGCTGGATGCTATATATCTATATATATATATATATATATATATACTCATATATATATATATATATCTACGGCTGGATGCTATATATATATATACATATATATATATATATATATATAATGCATTGGGGTATCTCAAGCAACATGGTTAGAGTTTAGGATAGGATAATGTCTGTGTAGTTAAATGCCATTAGTAGGAGAGACTATGAAAGACAATAAAGGAGTACGCAACAAAGTATAAGGAAGTTTAATTTGTTATAATGTCATAAGAGGAGAGTTATAACTAGATAGATGAATGGGCGAAACAGAATGGAAGTAATCTAGACTGAACCTTGTTACTCAATGTATTTCTATAGTTCAGTTCATTGTGAGTACTTTCGAATACATGATTCTGCCATGAATATTAATCAACATCAATCAAAATTTACATTAAGAATCATGTATTCAAAAGTACTCACCTACTAATGGCATTATACATGTCGGGAGAAACTCCATATGGTATACCCAGTAGAAGCTATGGACACATAAATGGTGCAGTGGTTTCACAGGTAAATTAACCAAGAAAGTAGTCTTTGTGTGTGGCAGATGTACAGGTATATTAAACACCAGGAATGTACAGAAAATAGATTCCCTCAAATGTCAGAAAGGATCCTTAGAAGTAGTAGACAATTTCTATTACTTAGGTGACGGAGTTAGCAATGGTGGAGATTGTTCCAAAAGTATAACTGCTAGAATAAGAACAGGCTGGGCAAAATTCAGAGAGCTACTACCTTTGTTAGTAAGAAAGGGCCTCTCCCTCAGAGTGAAAGGCAGATTGTATGATGCCTATGTATGAACAGCTATACTACGTGACAGTGAGACATGGGCTGTGACTACTGGGGACATGTGAAGGTTTAAAAGAAATGAAGCCAGTATGCTCTGCTGGATGAGTAATGTCTCTGTGTGCATATGCGACAGAGTGTAAATGATTTGAGAGAAAAACTGAGTATATGGGGCATCAGATGTAATGTTCTAGAGAGAATACTGCACTGCTACAGTTATGTAATGGATATGGATGAAGACAGCTGCATCAAGAAGTGCTGATCTCTAATTGTGGAGGGAATGTGTAGAAGGGATAGACCCAGGTAGATGTGGGACGAAGTGATGAGAAAGGATCTTCAGACAGTGGGCCTCACAGAGGTGATGAAAAGAAACCGAGACTTCTGGCAGTTTGCTGTGCTTGAGAAAACATGTCAAGCTAAGTAAAACCATGGCTGTCCATGCATACAGGCATGTCCCTTGTATCCTTCTTCAGCTGAGCGATCCTAATCTTGCAGGCTCATGGGTGCTGGTGCTACGTAAAATGCACCCGTGCCAGTGCCACATATAAAGCATCCGTGCCAGAGCTACATAAAAGTACCCAGTACACCCTGTAAAGTGGTTGGCATTAGGAAGGGCATCCAGCTGTAGAGACCATACCAAAGCAGACATTGGAGCTTGATGCAGTCCTTGGACCCGTCAGGTCCCATCAAACCATCCAACCCATGCCAGCATGGAAAATGGACGTTAAATGATGATGATATATATGTATAGATAAATTAGATAGATAATCATTATTGGTTTATCATCCACTTTCCCATGTTAGCATGGATCAAAGGGAATTTGTTGAAGCAGGCTTTTTACAACCGGATACCCTTCCTGTCATGAAACTTCATGTGTTTCCAAGCAATGTACTATTTCCTCCATGGCCAGACATGTTTTCATGGAAGACTGGAAATGAATGGCACTGTTTGGATGACACCAACACTCATCTACAACAATCACACAATGTCATGGCAAAGTGACGCAAACACATCACAAGCTCCTTTTAGTTTTTGTGTACTTAATCCACTAACACAACTTTGGTTGGCCCAGGATTATAATCGAAGATACTTGCCCAATTTGAATCCAAAACCATACTGAAATGCCTGCCCCTTGTACAGTTAACTTGAACCCCCCCCCCCCTCGAGTTTAACCCAATACATGCAACACCCAAACATGTTGATGTATCAATCCTTCACTCACCCATTTCGTTTTATCTTTATTTTCTTTCAGGTTTTGGTTGTTACATTTATCACAGCTCTTCTCAGTTTTCCTAATCAATATACAAGGTACGTAGCCCACATTTTAAGCTATTAATGAATTGTATTTTGTATTTTTATGAAAACCAGTGTTATTGGTTCCAGATTTTTAATGAACCAATCTCTCAAGTTCACTGCATTTCTGACAGTAAGAGAGATGGGCAGGGCCAGTGCTACACATTAGGCAACTCTGAGCCTAGAGTGCTAAAATAAAGGAGGTGTTGAATATATTCTGAACAACTTAAATAAAATTTCTTAATCCAGAGGAGTAGAGATCACTTATGGAAGAGAGAAGGACAGGGTTGGAGTAGAGCAGGAAAGATAAGGTCATGTGAGGTTTTCACATGACATCAAACATTTACACTGTTGCCAGATAATGGATTTACTAAGTAACATCATCATCATCATCATCATCATCATCATCATCATCATCATACCTCCATTTTACTTGTTTGTATGTATGGGTCAGTCAGGATTTATTGCAGCAGATTTTTTTATGGCTGGATACCTTTCCTGTAGCCCACCTTCAAAAACCTTTTATGAGGGTTGGCTACAGGAACCTAGTCAACCCTCAAAAAGTAGCTAGGTTCCTGTAGCCACTTTTTGAGGCTACAACAGTGGTTCTCAAATGGGGGTCCATATAACCCTAGGGAGGGGGGTCCATATAACCCTAGGGAGGGGGGGGTCCATACAAGATTTTGTTGCTCAAATTTATCTGCAAGAAATTGGTTCTATTTCTGCAAAACACAAAATATTTTAACAATTTTTTTTATACAATTCCTAATATTTAATTGTAAGAATATAATAGGATTTTTAAAACATTAAATTGCTATAGGGGTCTAGTAGAGTAAAATAGGAATTCAAAGGGGGTCCATAAGTAAAAAACGGTGGAGAACCACTGGGCTACAGGAACCTAGTCTCAAAAAGGTTAGGTTTTTCAGGCTAGGTTCACACATGGTAATATTTTCCCAGGGTCAAACGTTTCTCATAGAAGACTGGAAATGGACAACACCACTTGTATGATGATGATGATGATGATGATGCTCATTTATAGCCATCACATGATGTCAAAACAAGGAGACACGCACACACACAATGGGCTTCTTTCAGTTTATGTGTACCAACTCCACTCAAAGCTTGGTAAGTCTGGGGCTATAATAGAAGACACTTGCTTAAGGTGTTGTGCAGTGGAAATGAACCCAAGACCACATGGTTTGAAAGTTTCTTAACCACAAAGCCATACCTGTGCTTTGTGTGATAAAAATACTTTAGATTTCTTGTACAATTGTTAATTATAATTTTTAACCTGCATTTTTCAGTTTATGTAAAGAAGTGATGACTGGAGAACTTTGTAGAAAAAATTGTTAAAGGGGTGCACAAATTAAGGCTAATTAAAGGAACATCTCACCCCACCCCTTGCAGAACAGAGAGAAGAGGTGTACATTGAAGACTGGGTGCAAGGCACATACAATGTGGGGCTGGGTAAAAGGGGTACACTTTATCTGGCTGGAAGGAGGAGGTGCTCATGGTAGAACTGAACCAGGGTACTGAATGTTCTGGCATCAGCCCTGGTGATGGGTTTTTGTCTGTAACCCTGTGCAGAACAATTACTGTGATAGACTTCAAAGAGCACTAATTCTTGGGTTTTCTCATTGATGTTTATGTCTTTCACTGATATATATCAGCAAAAGAAACACACACTCACACACACACACATACACACATATATTGGGACATCCTGGATATATCCAAGATCAACTGGATGAATCCATGATGTTCCGATATATATTGTCATATGAGTTAGTTTTTCTCTATTATACATCTCTATGTGAATATACAATTTTATTATATAATACTAGGTATAAAATGTGTGTATATATATATATATCATCATCATCATTTAACGTCTGTTTTCCATGCTGGCATGGGTTAGATGGTTTGCCTGGAGACTGGTAAGCCGGGGAGCTGCACCAGACTCCAGTCCATTTTGGCTTGGTTTCTACAGCTGGATGCCCTTCCTAACACCAACCA
>JAOPUL010003242.1:27336216-27347622 GCA_027564515.1 Octopus rubescens | reverse complement strand
ACACACACTCACACACACACACACACACATACACATAGATATAAATTGTGTTTAAATATATATATCAGTGTTTTTCTACCTGTCAATATACATCCGTGTTTAAATATGTATAAAACGTACTAGATTTCACGGCCGGTAGAGTATAAGCTTGCTTATCCTGTCTACTGCAGTGAACTTTTCTGTTTGTATACATATGTAAGTCAATATTTGTCTATCGGGAAGAGCATTTCTGTGAAGATTTACATCGCATCATGTGCTACTGGTAACATGTAACCCAGTACAACCAGCCGCATGGTCGGGTCGCTGGCGACTAAACTGGCAACTACACCGAGCTTGCTCGTTGATGAGTGTTGGACATCCTGCGGGGGAAAAATAAGACCTGTCAAAGGTTGGAGGAACTCATAAGTAGTCAACGGCCATCCAACATACGTATGTATGTGCGATGTATGTGTGTGTTTTTAATCTCATATTATTATTTTTAAAATTTTATATCGTATTATTATATCTTTTTATATGGGTACATATGTATATATCGTTTCTATACTGTGTGCGTGTGTATGTGTGTGTATGTTTGTGTGTGTGTGTGTGTGTGTGTGTGTGTCTGTGTATGTGTGTTTGTGTGGGTGTGTGTGTGTGTGTGTGTGTGTGCAGGAGGGGTAAATGGGGCTCGTTAGCCGTGCTGAAGGCAACTGTACTAGGTGAAGGACACTGTCATAAAACCAGGTCATAGTAATGACGATCTCCTTAATTGGGCGACACAATTAAAGCCATGACTGTATGATGGGGAGGGGGGTTGAGCTCTTGATTTGAAGCGAAGCCGTGATTAAGGCAATAAATATAGTGAAGGCACGTGGCTGAATGGTTAGAGAATTGGATTCGTAACCGTGAGGTTGTGAGTTCGATTCCCAGACTGGGTGGTGCGTTATGTCCTTGCGCAAGACAGTTTACTTCACGTTGCTCCGTCTACCTGGAGTTGTGACCGATAAATAGTATTAGCAATTGGAAAAACCAATGGAAAACATTGTTTTCTCGGTTCGATCTGACGAAAGTCGATCGACAGTCGATATAGGAGTATAACACTCTGAATTCAAATTGATTTACCACTGCTTTACCACGTGCGTATGTATACATATACATTCATACATATATTTATATAAACTAGCAGGCGTACCCGGCGTTGCTCGGGTGTTTTGTTGAATATTGCAATAACTCTGACAAAAAAGCTTGAATGCGGTCAGTAAGTTTAGACATTGCTACAAATCTAAGCAATGCCATGGCTACTGCAATTTAGTTTAAACATGCTTACTTTCCGGTCTTACTTTTCTGTATAGCCTGATATTTTATGTAGTGTCATTGTGAGATTCTAGTTGGGAAATTCTAGTTGGGAGGGAGTAAGGGGGAGGATGAGGGAATGTGGAGAAAGGGGGTGGTGGTTTGGTTTGTAAAATGGCAGTATTGTATTTGGTGGTAAGCCCATTGTAAGTGTGAGGAAATATGTGATGATGAAATACTATGAAAAATAGGTGTTAACCTATAATCCCATTGGTTATATGTGCCTAAGAGTTGTGGTTACTCCCGCCGTTTACTCACAGAACGCGAATATTCACGGTTGAACAGGTCAATGCAATAAAGTTTTGGAAAAAAATATTCATGTCATTCCGATTCTGCAAGCACACTTATCATACATGTGAAGATTGAAGAAAATCGGGGGAAAATTGCAGGAGTAAGAGGGGGAAAAGTAGTAAAAATACCTGTTTTACGCGGGTTTCCCCTTTTACGCGGTTGAACTTTGAAACCATTGTCTACTTAAAACCTGCCGTTAAACATGAGTAATGTGTATGTGACGTTTGAAAAAAATCGGTTGAGCGGTCTTGGCGCTAGAAGGTAACACACACACACACACACACACACACACACACACACACACACACACACACACACATTCTTTGTTTTCATATAATAGATATATTTCTGTTCAGTGAATAGAAGCTTAAGTGAACGGTTTGTGGTGGTCGTCGTGCTCCACCCTTCAACTTCACATGTATGATAAGTGTGCTTTCAGAATCCCAAATGACATTAATAATTTTCCGAAAATCGATTGCATTGACTTATCAAACAACAAAAAACGCGTTTAGTTAACCACAAATTGTGACGAAACGCGTTTCTGAGAGGTCAATGCGATCGACTTTCGGAAAAAATATTAATGTCATTGGGATTCTGCATGCATACTTATCATACATGCGAAGTTTGAAGAAAATCGGTGGATAATTGCACGAGTAAGAGGGGAAAATGTGGTAAGAAATACCTGTTTTACACGGTCTTTCCTTATTACGCGGTTGAAAGTTTGAAAAAAAAGCGGTTTAGCGGTTTTGGTGCTAGAATGTAACACAGACACACACACACACACACACACACATACATTCTTTGTTTTAATATATTATATTTATTGGCTAAATTAACCCATCTCTTTTCAGATTTTATGCAAGGGTTATTTCCACCTGCATTGTTATGCATCTAACAGAAAAAAAAACACACAGTATTCTTTATACGGAATACTCCGAAATGCGCTTCTTAACTTATGAAATATCATTGTTTTAAGCCATTGGCTTCTTTCTTGTATAATAGCGCTGGGATATAATTGAATACATGCCTCCTAACAGCCGAAGTTGCAGTTCAAACAAAAGATTCAAGAATCAGGAAAGACACATGAGATGTGTGCTGCAGTTTAGTGATAAACTGTATCGAACAGCAATAAGTTCAGTGTCACTTATCAAATGGTAGATATCCGATTATTAACCTTGTGTTTATATATACTTCCAAAATTATTAAATTAGCTCGGATAACAAGATATGATTGTAAAAATATTTGATTAAATTTTATCTATTTATCAGCTGATCCGTTGAATTTCCACAATTTTAGCAGAATTTGTCGAAATTTTGCAGCTTATGATGGAATCGGATCTTGTGTTTTACATAATTTAAGGATCTATCAATGTTTTGCGTTCTGTGGTCATTCTCAATTTCATAAAAATTGCATCGTTTCGTTCCATTTTCATGGAGCCTGATTTCGGTTGGGATCTTTCATTTAATACCTAAATCGTCTTTCGGGTAATGCGAACAAGTTTGTCAATCTCCGCTTGCGTCCATTTCAGAATGGGTGCAATATAGCGGACTACAGCAACAGCCCATATTTTGATGGCAGTCACAAGGTTCCTTGCATTTAGTCTTGACTTCAGGAGAAGTTTGAGGCGCTTCAAATATGCTGTGATGACCCAGTCTTTCATTTCTCTGTGTAAAATATTGTCCATCTCGAGGATCCCAAGACACTTGTATCCATTATCGATCGGTTTTCACATTCGCTCTCCGTTTGGCAGGTCTATGTCTCTACTATCTGTTCTTTTCCCTCGTTTCAAGGTGATCAACGCAAACCCTTGAGATCCCGAACTCCATTCCTATACCCCTGCTACACATTTGTACAGTCTCAACCAGCCCCTCCATTTCAGGTTCAGAGTTTGCAAACATTTTTAAATCGTCCATGAAGAGGAGGTGGTTGAGAGGAGGCCCATTCTACCTCAGCTGGTAGTGCACATTGGCTTTGCGTAGAACCACAGAAAGTGGGATCAATTCCATAACAAACAACAAAGGGGAGCAAGAATCTTCCTGGAAGATACCTCTTTTGATCGGTACCTCGGCTAAATGCTGGTTTTTGCAAGAAAGAAATGTTTTCCAAGTAGGCATACTGTTCCTGATCAATGCACGCACATTCCCAGCTATTCAACACTTGTCAAGCGTTTCCAGAATCCACGAGTGTGGTACCATGTCGTAAGCCTTTTTAAAGTCTCTCCAGGCAATGCACAAGTATTCTTTTGTATGGTTTGCAGTTCTTCATTACGACCTTGTCTATCAACTGGTGGTCTTTGGTGCCCTTGGATCGTTTTCGGCATACCTTTTGTTCTACAAACCTTTTGTTCGGCATACCTTTTGTTTGGAAGTAGATCGTTTTCCGCAGGGAACGTGTATATTTTCTCTGCGAGTATGCCTGTCAAAACGTTCAACAATAGGTTAAGATAAGCAATGGGTCGGTAATTGCCAAGCTCATTGCCATTTGATCGATCATTCTTTAACAAAGATTTTCGGGATTATTTTAGTACTTCTTGTTGTCCTTGAAGAATCTAAGTCGCTTTTTATACCTTGCTATGCAGGCAGCTTTAGCACATAACTTTTGCTTCATAGTTTCTATGGAAGTGTCAATGTCAATTATGATTTTCACTTTGTATTTTTTCTTTAACATTCAAATTTTTGTTGGCTTGATTTTCTTGTCAACCTTAAGGTTTTTTAAAAATTCTATGTCTGATCTAAGTACCTGAATTTGGTCTCGAATACGCTCTTGCCAGATAGGCTTTTTGCGGGTTTGTTGTTTTCTAATCTTTTCACCACATAGGATCATTGAGATTTTTGCGCATGCATAGTACAGATGATTAAGGTTTGTAATATCAACATTATTAGCCGAAATTATATTCTCAAGTGCAAGGCGGATTTTACCAATTAATTTCAGGTTTTAGTTAGAGTTGCGAATCTTTGGGGAAAGTGTCACGCTCATTCAAACTGTTTTTTTAGTTTACAGCCATTTAATCATGATTTGATATTTTAGATCATCTAGTTCAGTTTGGTCAATTTCTGTGTGACTCTCTTCAATTGTTTTATTTTCATCTGTCTTAGTGTCTATAGATGGTTTGGAGAGTATTTTACTTTGTTTATCCGTTTCACTTACTCTTTCTATCATTACTGCATTGTTATCAGTCCGGATTTGTTCTGTAATTATGTTAACTGTAGTATCTACTTCGTCGCTTCTATCACTTACCGATTGTTTAATTTGTTCAATCTCTAATTCAGTTAGTAATTTCTTCTTTATAAAGTTTCTTCTGATGTTGGCAAGTTTGTTACTATCTATGTAGGTTCTTACTTCAAGGTGCTTCTCTCTTCAGTTTAGGTAGCTTTGTTCAGTATTATACTAACCGTGGGAAATATATGCCATGATAGACTGCCTTAAAAACTTCTTTATTATCTCCCCTCGCCATTTATTATTCTTGTACTTTGGGTTATGTGATGACGAGTGTGGAAGGCCAACTGTTGGAATATTCCGGTTGTGGGGTACTTCCAGCACCCATGTTCCGGGAAGATTTGAACCTGTAGCTGTCTTTTCGCAC
The DNA here is from genome assembly GCA_027564515.1 of Octopus rubescens. Taxonomy (NCBI): domain Eukaryota; kingdom Metazoa; phylum Mollusca; class Cephalopoda; order Octopoda; family Octopodidae; genus Octopus; species Octopus rubescens. The sequence goes on along the minus strand of JAOPUL010003242.1, from coordinate 27,342,416 downwards.
CCAGTCTGGTTCCTCACTGGGATGCGCGACCCTTGTTGACCCGGGTGGCGGCCGATCCAGTTTACATTTAGCTTTGTTGTGTTCGGAGACGGAACTGTCTGTTTAGGGTACACTTTTTTGACAACAACAACTTAAATATCTATCGTATCATAATTTTCTAAGACTTACAGGTTTCTGTTCGTCTGTAGTTTTTCTTTTGTTTTTGTCAATTTTACCTACAGGCATACTTTCTTTGCGGTGTTTTCAAACTTATAGATTGTTTACTGTGTTAGTTCGAATAAATATGTTTTTGTGTTGCTTCGTTTGTGATACATCCTTTCATATGCGTCTATGTGTGTCCTGTAAATTTCTCATCTATGTTGTCATGTTCATGTGTAAAAGATTATACATATGTGCATTTGTGTAGGTATGGAGATGCATCTATAATTATTAATTGTACTCACAATTTGTTTTCTTTGTTTTTCTCTCACCACGTATATTTTTATATATGTGATTATTATTATTATATGCTTAGCAGCAATTCTTCCGACTTTACGTTCTGAGTCCAAATGCCGCCGGGGTCGACTTTGCCTTTTATCCTTCCGGGGTAGATAAAATGAATACCAGTTACGAACTCGTGTCGATAAAATCGACTACACCTCTCCCCCCAAATTTCAGGCTTTCGTGCCCAGTATAGAAAGGATTATTATTTTTTTTTATTATTATTGAGAAAGCAGCGCATGCCATCAAAGTGACACTGGGGTAAACATATACGAAACCCAAGTTACCCATCAAGATTACTCGTCTGATAGACACCAGGCACATACATCACAACCATATGTGCGTGACATACTGACTTCATATCAAGATAAAAAGCACATGACCTCGCTGGTGGACCCTATTAGAATATGCTTCAGATCGAGTAGTCCATATGGCTCAGATAGTTTTTCAATAAAGATTGTTTTAGAATCATGAATTAAACAACCATGTTTCCACGGGTGAATTATTAAAACCTCAAATAATCTCTCTCAAAACATGTCTACGATGCTCGCTCACTACATCTGCTCATGATCAGAAATGCACATATCGTCAGCCACTAAGGGACGAGCTGATCTGGTAGAGGTCAAGGAATTGAGAAGCAAATCTGTGCTATTGAGCATTATATTTGCTGTAGCCCATCATTTACACCAAATGAAAACATATACATATTAACACTTTTAAATAGTTAAGATAAGAAGCCATGAAAGCCACTGCATGGTGCATAACGAAATACAGTGTCCCTACAAGTAACTAGTATGTATGTATGTACGAATTGCTAAGAATGTGTAAAATATTTAAAATGAGTATATCCAATAACGTTCCACCATTATATTTAATAGCTATTCAAGCATTGAGTTCATGTATGGTTAATGAGTTCATGTATGGTTAATGGGTTCAGTAAGATGCTGACAAAGGAGCAAGAACTCCTGAAATATGGCATACACACTCATCACCTATTTTTCAATCATCGATCGCTTTGTTTGCATTAGTCGGACGTATTCAGATACGAAAAGTCTAAAGGAATTAGTGTTATAATTTCTATAGAAAATATGTAGAGATAACCTTAAAGTTGCTAGAATTAGGCATGGTATTATCATTATCTTTGTTATTGTCTTTTTTATTCGTTATATAATTAATATTCTTGACGACGATATTATGATTTTCACTTTTCCATTATTCATACTGTTATCATCTTAATCAGTACAATTGTTGCACGATTTCTATTTAAACAATTTTACAAATATAATACATTCATACATAACCTATTCTGTGATTACTATTATCTCGTTTACGGTTATACCTCCACTCATGCACATTACGTTATTCATAATACTACTAGAATTATTATTCATGTCCCTATTTACTTGGCTAAGTTTTCTATCATTCAAAGTGAAAATATAGCATTCTATGTTGTGAGACGTTGTAAAGTATAATTTTACTGTTTTTTGTTAAATATTCTGTGATTTTTACTAGATTTGAGAAATGTTTGTCCAATGCTTTAAAAAAGGGCTGAGGGATCTTGTATTATATTTGGAGTCCGATCATTGAGATATATAATAATATACCCCTATTATAGGATTTGCCATTGGGCTTATTACAGTTGTTATCATGACATTCACCTTCATATATTGTGTAATTTCTATTGGGTCTAACATATATTTTGACATTGCTATTCAGTTTGTTTACATTTTCTACATAATACGATTGCGTTGGCTTTTTTTCAATATTAGTCTTTTATTTTAATCTAATTTCCACTATTCATACCATTGCTTGAGAGGAATTTATTATTTTCTGTATTTGTTGATTTCATAATACCTTTTTTAATATTACCTTTCACATTAATAGCTTCCCTCACATTTATATGCGTATTTGTGTTCTGCTTTACATCGTTGTTATAAATTGTTATCTATTCCTGCTATCCTATATTCATTGTACCTCTTATTATCCATATTCACTTTTCTAACGGCCTTACACTCAGATCTGGTTTAGTAATTCAATGATTGCGTAAAGAAATGCATGTGTTCAGATGTATTGCACAGATGCGTTTGCGTTTGTGTGCATATCTGCGTGTTTAGAAAATAATTGAACCTTTTTTTTAAGTTACAATAAACGTAGTTTACAACCGTCTTATACATTTATATTTTGATATTTTAAAACATAGTTTCACAAATTTATGTTTAAAACAAAGTTTTATAAATTTATATATTTTGGATTTATGCCGTCTATTTATTACATATGATTTTTCCTCGTATAATTAAATGTCATGTTCATATAGATTTTAACAAATAAAAATACTAATATACAATATACAAAAAGATGAATGTTATCACGGTGTCTCATCAGGACCCAACATTATATTCAGTATCTTTCTTGGTCTTTGTAATGGAGGATGCCGTATGAATAAGTGTTTAATTCTACAATGATTACAACCGTCTTAAAGCAGAAACGTGTAACGTCGTGTAATAATTAGTTACAAGCTCATGATAAAGTAAATAGAATAACACCCCATAATACATATTGATTAACATTTATCTCCTTGTTTGTGGACACTTTTGTGCAAGAGTATAATAATATTGACTCCCTCCCCCTACCATGCGCACATCTTCGAAATAACTAATGAGCGAATGGAATTTTTCTGTTTCACCCACTTAAAAGTATCGAATTATTTGGAGCAATTAACAACATTTTGATTCTCAATATAACTCTTATTATGCAGTAATTGTTGCTACGTTGAGTTCAGTTTTACGATATTAATTGTTTTCTAAAATATTATTCAATTAGTGATCACTTGTTTTCATTCTTGTTCATTTCTTGAGTGAATTTGAAGGTTTCTCGTACCCGTATGCGTGGATGTCGAAACTAGAGGTACAGAGAAAAATGTGAAAACGAAACATGCAAAAGTTAGTCAAGCTTTCAAGTGTATGAAATGTAATTGGATGGGAAATCTGTTTACAGAAATTTAAAACTAAGAATATTCAATGTCCACATCAAATCTGCATTATATTGTATTGTGTTATGGCGAACATATTCAATCATCTGCCAAAAGCTCAAACATTGCATGAACAGTTATCCGGGGAAAATGATATACTGTATATTAAATACCTACAAAGAATGGTTATGGGTCAATGCCTAGCAAGATACCATCAGCTAATAAATATAGAATATTAGTGAAGATGGATAGTTCATACATTACAAAGTTCAAAGTTGTGTCCGTAAAGTCAAGCCTTGACTTGGATTCCAGAAAAGGAATGGAAAATAGAACGCTTACGGATCATCTGGTAGGGATGGAGTAAAATAAATTAAAGACAACAGGAATGTCATTGAAACACATGAAAAGAAATATTCAGGAGAGATGCCATAAAAATTTCGTGGAAAACATATGTACTTCGAAATAGCTAAACGCGCCAAAATAATATCCTTGTATAAATATTAACCGCTGAAATATCACTAGCTATCATTAGTGATATTTCAGCGTTTAATATTTATATAAGCATATTATTTTGTATTCTTATAAATCTATATATACCCATTATTCATATAACTTGTATACATGAGCGGTAGAAAAACAGACTGTACAGCAAAGGTATTATTGCATTTTGTTTTGATTGTATATGGTTCTGCTTACAATAGTAATAGCAATAACACTGTGTAACATTTGAATGTGTTGTTGCCTTTGGTGAGAGAGTATTATTAATACTTGCTTCTATGTAGTAGTTGATAATATGTGCATCTCTGATCATAATAGAAGTAGTGGGTGGGTTGAATAAATATAACAAAAGCAAAGTTTGAAGGAAATATTAGTCATTTTTCATACTTTCAAATAGGAAATAACATTTGATACCCAAGGACATACATACATCGTGTTATACAGTGTAATTAATAGTTACAACTCAATTGACTTAAACTTCATAGTAAGCCCTTAGGTCAGTGTACAGTTTGATATCAATCAAAGAGTGACAAAAGAAAATAACTTAGGTAATCACACCATATAGCTTCCTCGGGAACAATAACCTGTCGCAGGCGGCACCTAACTCTGGTACATTATTGCTTATAAGAGACGAAGACACAAGAGAATGAATGTGATTACGTAACTAATGTTCTGTTGTCATATGTTAAATGAGTTTTAGCTAAAACTTATAAGAGTGACGAAAAGAACGGCTTCAATAGTTGTTAATTCACGTGTCTATTAGTAAACAGCATGGGTAAATATTTGGATGCAGCCTATTTAGTAATTTACAGATATGGAAGGGTGTTTCTCCATAAGAAAAAAAAACAAACCGTATATTGATTATAGTGACACTTAAACTCATTAGGTAAGAACATGTAAGTAAATGCTTGAAAGATTTTCATCCAGTATTTTCCGTTTCCGCCATTTCAGCTACACGTCAATGTCGACCATAGTATTCCTGTTTTTGCATTCAACCTCATGTTTTATCGTATCAGTCTCTATAAAATGACGTATTAATCATTTACCGAGTCTGTGTCATTGGGCTTGTACTCAAATAAGAAATCATTATTTTACATATGAACGTGGAGAAAATATTTCCGATAATGTCAGTATATCAAATAATATACATTCCTGGTGGATGAATTAGTGAAAATGAAACGAGACCAAGAACCAAAGCCTGTTCCGGGAATCGAACTCATAACCTCATGATCGAACAAGACACTTTATTTCACGTTCCCACAGTTTATCCAGCTGTAGAAATAAGTTGCGACGTTACTAGTGCTATGTTATATCGGGCTTTACATTGGACCACTAAATGTGATTAAAGGCTGCTAGGAAAGCATTGGTATTGCTAGACATCAGAGTTAAACACTCTTAACCTGCGTGAAAATACATATTCTGTATATTGACAAAGAGGAGGATAACCCTTACGGGACATATATATATATATATATATATATATATATAAATATATAACTAATAACATATCGTGAGGCTTAAAGAAACTATTTGGAAAGTATTACATTATATAGGCGAACGAAAAGGCCATTGACACTCCTAATGTTGTACACATTTTGCCTTTCAGTGTACATAATATTTCCAGGTAGTCGATATTATAATTGTCGATTGAAACGCGAACGTATTGTAGTAGTTGGTGTATTGGAAAGCTGTTTTTGTAAAATATGAATTTCGGTATTTCTATTAAATTCCCCAGTTGTTGATAACTTATACGCCTTGAAATATTTCTTTAAATGTGTAAAATGAGGCAGCATTCACTATTATAGCATTGACCCACATATATAACAGTGTGAAAGTTTAGTGGGTTACAACAATAATCAACATGTTCATAAACCAGTTGTTCGTAATGAATATGTAATTAATTATCTAAATATAGAGAACAGCTCATTATATTAGCAATGGCCTAATACCATGATGGAAGTGAACTCTTTTGCCACTGCTTCTTAATTGCATATATAGTCTTTAATACTTAAAATACATCAACTACATGGATTCACTGCAATGCAATTCAAAGACAACGAAATGATTTTCTAAATCTATGTGTGTCAAACATATGTGGTTATTTTTTTGCGGAACAAATCCCCCTTTAAATTGTACGACTAGTTTAATTCGTCCATAATTGGGTTGGGAATAACCTTACTTCGGATTTAAGTTTAAGAACTTAGCCCATGCATTTGCAATGTTAAAGAAAAAATATATATATACATATATTTAT
>JAOPUL010003242.1:27284078-27295811 GCA_027564515.1 Octopus rubescens | reverse complement strand
CATATATATACGACGTTTGATAAAAAAAAGTATCGGGACTGGTGCTATAAAAAGAAAACTACATAATGTATCAATTTTGAATTTAATCTCCTTCAAAATAGTCTTCCTCTGAATCCACACACTTTATCTAGCACCGTTTCCATTGATGGAAGCATTCCTGGAACTCCTTTTTGGGGGAGAGCGAGCACCATCTTCATCGCATTCTCTTGGATTTCATCGATGTCTTGAAATCTTGCTCCTTTCAAGTGTGATTTGATTTTTGCCTTGGTTTTGAGGTCATAGCCATCAACCCACGATCTGGCACCTGTTATGACCATTTTCAAAAACCCTTCGTCTTCCTCGACACATTCAAGTAGATCCTGTGCAGCTGAAACCCGATCTTCCTTTAGATACAACCACACAACACACTTTACTTCCAAGCACTGCTATAAGCAACATAAGTGAGCGAGACCCTTATAACTTAATGCACCTGCGCGACAGAAGTGCAGGTCACTCCGCGTCAAGCGGCTTTACTCTGCGTACTGTAGCTCCGTTACCATAACAACAGTTCCGATACGTTTTGATCAGACCTCGTTTATACGCTAAAATAAACTTTTACTAATATAAATATAAAATTATTTCTCTATTTTCATCTATGTTTTTCTTCTGTTTTAAACCGACATTTTAATGCTTGTAAAATTTGAAGATGCGTGTGCTAACTACTTCAGATTCCTTAATGTTTGCCATTATATTTCCAAATCCCCTTACGTAAAGTAACTAGTACAAAGTTTAGGGTTTTTTACAAAATATTCTTTTAGCTCTATTGCTCCACCAAACATGTAAGCAGTTGTTCTCATTCAAAAATAAGTTACCTTTACTCCACGTACTATAATTTCACTTCAACCTAATTAGAAGCAGAACGATAGATTTTGAGATTCCATCAATAATTCTACACAGAAGAGACTCTAAAAACCACCAAAAGCCTGTCTTAATATGACTGTAAGTCAAGTAAAACGGATTCGATTCAATGTATAAAAAATAGTACACAAAACTAACCTCAGATCTGAATTCATATTATAATTTCCTTTGTAAAGAAGTTCATATATTGTTTTAAACCTCATATTATTTAGTTCACCGTATGATTTAGTGTATGCATTGTTCATTTATAAATAATACGTAGTTTTAGAATTTATAAATTATTATAGGAAATTCTTTGTAGCTTGTTATTTGCTGGCTCTGGAGAAGGAGTAAAGCCCATGAGATTTGTGGATTTCCCGAGACCGGTAATACTGTTGATATTGCATTTAAATTGTTGCAGGTTAACACCTGCAGGGAAGACATCAGCAGAGAGAAGAATCTATAAGGCCGATGTTCTAGGGAGGAATGACTGGGCATAAGATCAGTGCGGTACCTACAAGGTTGGGACGCAATAGGGTTAACAAGAGGTGGTATGATAAGTGAGATATTGGTGCCTAAGGCTTGGAAATGTAAGACCAGCCATCTCTGAAGAAAAGAGGTTATTATATTAGCAATAAATATAAGAGAAAGAAGAGACAGCATGCCTTTGGGTTAGAGTCTGGAATATGTTTGTGAGTGATTGTATATCAATTAGTCAAGTAACCTTTCTAAGGATGTCTATGTGTGTAGCAGCTCACTCGAGCCTTGTATGGTGTCAGGTGCTTTTGGAGACTTAAAATGAGTTCTTGCTCTGAGAAGGGTTAGTAATTGGGATGTGTCTCTACCGATTCTAAAGATATGATTTTTCCTGGAGAGATCATCGTTGATAGTGAGGCCCAGCATTTGGAGTGATCGGGAGGGTTCTGTTATTGTGATGTTTTCTTGATATGAATAGTACTTGAGATGCCGTTAAAAAATATTGGCATGGTTCCATTGAAGGATGATCTCAAGGTCTCCGTTTAAGGACTTAACGCAGGTTTAGCGTGTGGTGTTCAGGTTTCGTAAGGATATTAAATGCATGGTGAATGTTAGGGATAAATAATGAGACGTATCCCTTATATAAGAGGGAGCCTTTCTGGATGTAGCGACATACTAGTCGTTGATGTGAAGGATGTGGGGAATACAAGCAAACTCTGGGGGAAAACTTGAGTTAATTGATAGTGGGTCAGAAAGTGTTCAACCACTATATTCTGCGACGGTACGAACTGGTAGGAAGCTATTGATACAAGAAATGAGAGATGTGCGGAGCCTGTAGGCGGGAGGTATTAATATGGGTTTTGAATGCAAGTCACAGTTTGAAGGATTTTCTGATGTCTTGTGCAACAATATTGTTTTCGTTTAACTTTTCGAAAGCGAATGCCTACTGCTGAGGGATATAAGGTGTAGATACCCAATGGATCTCGCATGAGGACTCCGTACTGATAGTCACTAAAAAGAGAGTGATCCAAAATGTTGGAGACCAACCGTCAATGGTAATGACCATCTCCACTACCGTAGCAATGAAGGAAGTATCAGTAATAGGATGATAGTTGGTTGGGTCAGAGATGTTGCCTTTCTTTGGAATAAGACAATGAAATATGCTTCCAAATATCAGGATATATATCTCCGTAAAGAGTGAGTGATTGATGAGTTTGGTGTTTAAAGAAGAAGGTTCCTGGACTTTTTTTCCTATTCTTTAAGTGTAATGAGGGGACGTTTTCAGTTCCAGTGGCCTTTTTGGTCTGAAACATTTGAAGGTAAAACAGTACTTTGTATGTATGGCAGCGGAGTGGAGAACACGGTGAAGTAGAATGGAGTAGATTTGGAAGGAATTGATGCAGGGTGTAGTATGGATTTAGCTGTTGTGCAATCTGCAGCAAAGGTGGAAGCTTTCTCAATGAGATTACTGCTTACAGCGCCATCATTGTTTAAAAGAGGAGGAAAAGGGGACTTCGAAAATTTGGACAAGATTATTTTGACAATAGACCAGAAAGATCGGCTTCAGTTTGAGAGGCAGGAAACTTGAGGGCCATGTGATATATCCTTTTCACATCGGTTAGTGGTCATATAAAAGACGTGGCACTAACTGAACGTCACCCACTTTGTTCTATAAACATCATTACTAAATGTGAATGTTCTATGATTTCATAGTGCAGATTCAGATATGCTTGCATATGCATAAATTGTGCTTACCCTGATACTAAGCCGTGGTATTTTGAAGATCTTTGTAGTAATAAAGAACGATTACTTGTTTAATAAAATAGTGTTTGTTAACTAGATAATATACGCGACTGTCGAAATGAGATTGTCGGATCATTAAAACCAGCATGGATAATTAAATGCTGCTGTCAGCAAGGATTCATGCGATTTGTTGGCTCATGTAATCTTGACTACCTGACGTTCAGAATATTAAATCGACAAATCCTTTAATGAAAAATAACGGAACAAAAAATGCCAACATAAATCAGGCTTTTTGAAATTTTTTTTATTATATGTTTGGCCAAATGAAGTGACTTCATTCAGTTAGAATATGCATTTTATGCTCAAGAAACAAAAATCGTAAATTTACTGAAATACATTTAAATATTATGCTTCAAAATATTTTCATCTTTTGATTGAGTGGTGCATTCCCTCAAGAAATTAATCTACTTGAATAATAATAATAATAATAATAATAATAATAATAATAATAATAATAATAATAATAATAATAATAATAATAATAATAACAATAATAATAATAAGGCGAGCTGGCAAAATCGTTAGCAGGCCGGACAAAATGCTTAGCGCCATATAATCTGTCTCTACGTTCTGAGTTCAAATTCCGCCGGGATCGACTTTGCGTTTCATACATCCGGGTCCGATAAAATCAGTACCAATCTAACACTGGGGTCGATGTCCCCGACTACACCTCTCCCCCGAAATGACTGGCCTTGTGCCTAAATCTTAAACCATTTTTATTATTATTAACTGTTACGTGGTTAATTAATTCTCTCCGTCATATAAGTTAAACAAATAACCTAATGAAAACTAAATTTATAATTGTGATAAATCAGATCGTCTCATCTATTATATTGCGCTCTCACTAAATAGCTTTGCAAGAAGAAATATTCTCGCAATAATTTCCAAGCATTTATTAAGTTCTTTATTATAACTCTATATAGGTTTCTGTCTTTATAAGTATGTGTGCGTTTACTTTACAAGAGGTGCATACGAACTTGTCATAATATTAGTGGATTTCGCCCAAAAGTAATATTGATTTAGCTGTATATTTCCACAGGCTTGTCATTTTATTCTATCTATACTCATCAAAAAATATCAGCTAAACACCAAATATATCATAAGATTTATATTTATAGCTCACTAAAACCAAAATATGTTAGATATTATAAGATTTAGATATAAATATAAACATTACATTCTTTGATATTTATCTCTCACAAAAATATATCCTCAGAACCTAAAAAGTCAGCTAAGAATACTTGATGTATAATTTTATTATCGTTCACACACATCTTGCATTTTATGCCAAGCTATTCTTATATCAATCCCTGATAATGTGCAAGTGTACATAGAAATGGGGTTTTATAGCTACGTTGTGTGTTGATAATATATCATTTCACAGATATAATTTGGTTTGCTGTGAACAGGCGTAAGAAACACCTCCAGGTATTTGGCTTGATTAAAGTGTCTCCAGAATGTATTGGCATCTGACATTTGTTTTATTCACATGTTTGTTGCTTTAAATTGCCAATATACAAATACAGACAACACTCACACATTCAGATACATGCATGTGCACACACACACATAAAAATATATATACATCCACATTTATGCGTGAATGTATATTATTACGTAGAAAGCAAATATTTAGGTAAATAATAAAGACATATACTAATGGCGGCTGTATGAGTCCTTGGGCTTTTGTACAGTATTTCGAAGATATTAGAAGAGGGGAAAGGATTTATAGATGCTAAATAACGGTGGTGGTGATATTTGAATGGCCATTTTCTAGTGGTATGGTGACAGTAGGGTTAGGGGTGAGCATTTTAATATTCCTGGTTTTGGTGGTGATGGTGGGGTACGGATTGTTGTTGATTTAAGGAATTGAGCGAGGATTGATGTATGTTGGTATACGAAGTGATATAAAGTGGAGGAAACTGCGGGGCGAATGACATCGGTACAGGAATGCAGGCAACGGCAACACTCATAGGTATGTAGGCAAACTACGAGACATATACTGACGCACGCATGTGCGCGCATGCACATATGCATGGGCAAACGCACAAAATACATAGAACTACACGCATAGACGAGTGGTTGACGCATACGTAGGGAACAGCATGTATGTTTGAAGGGTCTAACGGAGGGAGTGATGACTTCTCCTCGATTTTCAAGCGAGTAAATCACCAATCGTTATGTAAGTCCTGCAAGAAGAGTGTAAACTCTCTTCATATTATTCTTATATTACTACAACATTAATATAACATTAATATTACATTTTTCCTTGATAAGATTTGCCAATTTAATGAGTATGGATTGCTGTTACTTAAATACATTTCTGTATATATATATATATATATATATATATATATATACAGAAATGTATGCATATATACGTGTGTGTGTGTGTGTGTGTGTGTATGTGTGTGTGTGTGTGTGTGTGTGTGTGTGTGTGTGTGTGTTTGTATGTGTGTGTGTGCATGTGTGTGTATAAACGAATCGGTGAATTGTTTACAAATAGCTTTGCGTCTGCCAGATTCGAAATCGAAATTACTGCGTCGAAGGATACCTTAAAAGATAACCACTCAACGATACGATCATTAGGATCGACCACTCGTTTACTTTTAACAAATCGAATATCATAAGCATATAATAAACTTATTGTTATTTGTTATTAATTCGTTATAATTGAAGTGACAAATAGATGTTCGAAACATCCGATATGCCTTGTAATACTTAAGAATATATAATCTAACATTGTTTTTCTGTTTATGTAGCTACATTAATTAATGTCTTGGCATAATTATACGGAAATGTATCTACTTCTTCCATTGATTACTTAACATATGTCTCATATGATCGCTCAGGTCTTAATGGTATTGCAATTATTAGATTTTAACCATGGCTCTATTGTCTTACACTTCTAAATTTATTCAATATCTTTATGGAGCAATTTTGAAGCAGTAGATGTTTGGACTTTCACTGGTGGATATTTTAAAATTTTGCTTATTTTGACCACTGATGTAACCGGAAATTATCCATTGAAATTTACGCAAAATGCCTATTTTTGTATTTAGTCCAATATTAATCAATTCAGATATTGTATTCGAGTAGTTTAGTACAATGAACAAAGGAAACAACTTACTGTATATTATTGTGCTTCAATATCGACCAGATTCGGCAGTGGTTGACGTCGTTTCAATACTTTTCGGCACACTTCAATTTCTAGCATCATAACTCTGCATGATAAGTGTTAACACGTGACCAAACTACAACCACAGCATGGCTGTGAGGTTAAGATTTTGCAGACAAATGATACTATTTAGTATTTCAATATAATTGAATTATTTCTTAGGTTGTGTGTGTATACAAATCATTTATTGTAATACCAACCATCATAATGTTCCTAATTCATTTTCTCGTATTGTAATTGGCATCATCTATTTAGAGGATTTTTTGTGTTTCTCGATATTCTTTAATCGTTAACTAAAATAAATCCCCAAAATGGGACATTGCACAGCGTAAAGATTAGGATTATTTCGTAGATTTCTCAGAGCATCATACTACATCACTTTCATGGAACATATTTTAATATTTATTTGACCATTAGTTCAAATATATAATATATATATTATTCACGATCCCTTCGTAAATACACAGACAAAATTATGTGTGTATACAAATCGTTTATTGTAATGCGAACCATTATAATGTTCCTAATTCATTTTATAATATTGTAATGTGTATCAGCTATTTAAGGAGTTTTTCGTGCTGCTCGATGTTCTTTAATTTGACCATTAGTTCAAATATATAATATATTATTCAAGATCCCTTTGTAAATATACAGACAGAATTATGATGATATTGCTTATACTAAGGAAGTTTTCAAATCAAGTATACATTCTAAGTATTATTAAGCGTGCACACTATTTCATTTTCATTGTATTTCGAAAACCATTTTATAGACAGGAACGCCATTGTTTTTCAGACATCTTCAGTATTAGTTGACCTACGGGTTAGGTTTTGACAGATATCATATTTACGAAAACTTTATACAGATACATAGAATTAATACGATTTGTTATATAACTGAGAAATTGAAAGCATATATCTATATAACTACTATCTTAATGTAGACATAAACAAGTGAAAACTGTCTGGATAATTTCAATATTTAATGTACACGAATATTATGTGCAGTAAAACCATAATATACAAAGATTGTTTGAATAGAAAACAAGAAAATTTCAATATTTAGAAAATTTTAATTAAAAAAAATTATTGTAAACATTCACAAATTTTGGCTTAATATAAAGTAGATATATTAATGGTATATGCCATATAAAACCGCTTCAAGGACAATATGTATGTCTCATATTTATGACTAGAAGTTTCAATATGAGTAAGTAAGCTTTTCTCAATTATTCCCCTCCATAAAAAATATATTCATTATCCATTCAAACTCATATTTTATAATCTATTTCTGATTTGTTATGTCAAACTATGCTATGTTACTTTGATCTCTTCCGTTTTATTCAGTTATTGCATGGCATTTTCTGACAGAACTAAACAACCATTAAGTCGAAAAGCATCAATTTAAATTATGTAATTTCATTTGATATTTCTATTCAAATGTAGAATCTTCGAACATATTGTTTCGTCAGTTTGGTATTCACATTTTTCTGTTTCTATGTTCCTATATTTATTGTCGTCTGTTAATAATATTCAAACAAGAAAGTTTTAAAAGCTTTTACACTTTAGATATATTAAATGAAATAATGATAAATATGGTGGAATAGCGAAAGTTCAGAGAAAAGTTACTTTGATATGCCATTATAAAGATTAAAACAAAATCTAAGACATAGCATTTGTATATTATGAAAGCTGTAGATCGGATTTAAAATGTACACGTAAATCAATTAAGTACAGTATTTACCGGAAAAAAGGAACAGTGAGAGAATGAGATGAGTTTAATTACATCATAATTAAAGTATAATTAGCAAATCTAAAATCTTCAATTAATAAACTTAATTTCACACAAAAACACACACATACACACACACATATATACACAAACACACACACACACACACATATATATATATATATATATATATATATACATATATACATATATACATATAGGTTTGTACACACAAGCGCTCGAACAGACTCACACACATATACATATATATATATATATACATATATACGTTTGTACACACGGGCGCGCGCATGCACACAATAGCACAGATTTATATATGAATTGAAAGAAAACACAGCAAAAGCATATAATTTGAAGATATGTGACATGTTTAACTGGAAATTTAAGTTTTAAATCATATTTTAATGAAATATTCGTAGAAAGAAAGCACAATTCCTTCACATGACAACTTGGGAAACTTTCTCTAATCGATCCTGTTCTGCATATTTAGAAGTGCGAAGACCATATTCTAAAGATGAATGTTCCTGTTGTGCCACATACGTGACCAGCAGTTAACCATTTAGAAACCTGATAAGTGAGTAGTAACTCAATCTGGATTACTAGGAGTACCCGTTACATATCCGGGTTGTTGTTCTTTTTGAAGCAGTTTACTCAGAAGTGAAAGAAAGACACCGGTAAAGTTAATGAGAGACTTGAAATCAACAAGAAAAATAGAAGAAAATAATATTTCAAACGGAAAGTGGATAAGAATCTTTTAACAGAATGTACTATTCCTCCCACCTAATTAATTCGATGCGTTGTTAAAGAGTTTCTGCCACCCAGTTGTCCAACATTTGATCATCATAGCGGTTTGGTTGGTCAAGAATTAGGAGAATGGGATACTAGCGAACATGTGGCTGCAAAACAATGTTAAGCCCAAAAGTTCATAGACGAATGTTGCAATTTTGTACGTGTATGTTGCTGAAAGCGAAAATACACAGTGTCGTTTCAATATATAAAATAAAAAATAAATAGGCGATGGACTTTTCGTCAGATCGGACCGAGGAAACAATGTTTTCCATTGGTCTTACACTTGCTGATACTGTCTATCGGTCGCAACTTCAGGTAGAAAGAGCAACGTGAAATAAAGTGTCTTGCTCAAGGACTTAACGCATCTCTCGGTCCGGGAATCAAACTCACAACCTCACGATTGTGAATCCAATTCTCTAACCACTCAGCCACGCGCCTTCACTATATAGTTATATATACGCGCCTTTCAATATATATATATATATATATATAGTATATGAAGGAATTACGTCAGGTCACCTAAAATAATGACTTTGTAGTCCGAGTGCTCAATCGGGTTTTCTGATAAAACTCCGGTTATAGCTGCAGCTGGAAACTTTATGCTGGCTGCCTCATTGAAATGGCTAATAGCAGTTAACAAGTGTAGATATATATTAAAAAGGAAATGAATGAATAAGTGGCGTAGCGATATTCCACAAGAGCATTATTTTTATTTTCATTTAATTTAAAATTTCAAAATTTAAAATTTAATATATAAAATTCAAAATTTAAACTGATATTGAAGTAGAGAGTCTCCAGCGGCGGTTTCTAGAATATCCGAGACCTTGGACTGTCTTGCCGAGTGAAGATTCCACAATGCCCAGTGTCCCTTCTTCAACGTTTGAACCTCTACCTTGTCCTCTTCTTCTCTGCTTTCTCCATGTAATGGATTTTTATCGCATGCATATATACAAAGTGACAATTCAAACGTAATCCCTACAACTTCTGCTTTCGATATCGGATGTTACCCGGAGGATATGTACACTTTCCAATGGAATGTAACGGGATCTCAACTCCAACTTTCAGCTTAATGACTCTTAGCACACTTGCACCATACCGTTGACTGTATACCCAACCTCGTAGATTCTTCACTCTTCAAGACGGTCCAAAGTCTCGGATATCACAGGAATTTGAATTTTAAATTTTAAATTAAATAAAAATAAAAATAAATGCCCTACCTGAATGTTGACAATCCACTTGCATATTAATTTCCTTATTAATATATATGTAAATATATATATATATATATATATATATATATATACGCTATAATATTAGCATTATAATACAAATTAAGTTATTAAAGGAGTAAACAAATAAATTTGCCATCCGATAAGTGTGAAATACTTAGTTGGAGCGCCTTGTTTAACAAGGCTATATTTTATAAGATATATGAGTAATTCTATGCTTGCACATTGAGCGCTTGATTCAATATTCCGTTACAAACAGTAATCCGTATGTAACGGAATATTGAATCGAGTGCCAAATGCGCAAGCCTAGATGTCCACGTAAATAATTACGTAAATTATATTTATATCCCTGTTGATCATAGTCATCCATTGACTCATGCGAAAGCATATCTCGTGTGGCCCGTTACTCGACAAATATTGTCTATGCTTGAATTATATGTATATTTTCTTTCTCTTTCTCTCTCTCTCTCTCTTTCTCCCTTTCACACTCTCTCTCTTTCTACATATAGACACACACAAGCATATGCACAAGCACACGCACACATACATATATAATGCGTGTTTTCGTGTATGTTTGTGCATATAGGTGCGAGTGCATTTGTGGATGTTTACCTATTTTGTGATTTTATATTTACAATACTTGTCTGTCAATAAAAATCGGCAGAAGATGTTGTCTTTTCCTTTACAAACTCAGCGTGAGTCCGACTTAAACAATGATGCCATTTTTTACCATAGGCGAATAGTACGAAAACAATAAAAACAAAATTACGGTAAACATTCAAATATTGAATGCATGGAACATTCAAAAGGTAATTAGAAATAAATACCAGGAGAAGACAAATGGCAATTATCCATATAATACTAACGGAATTCGTTTTGTCTGTTTATTTTAGTATATCTTGGAAGCAACATCGAGCATATATCCTTGTAATTCTTACATCTTCTATACCGAATACCATCGCGATTTTTGTTTAGGTAGAGAGAATTGATTCATTAAGATTGAATAATTCCAAAGACGCCAGAGGCATTAAATACACAATGTTTTGCTAATAGCATTTCTCTCACAAACTATATTTTCATTTTTGATTTTTTTTTTTTTTTCTATCGTTTCTTTTTTTTTTCATTTTTCAATGTTCCACACACTAAATTGAATAACACTAACTTAACTATAGTTTCATTCATGCGGATGGCGTCTCTGAACAATTTAATCTCTAAAAGAATAGTTTAATTATAAAATTACAAACATAATATTTTCTAAGCAAATTATGAAATTATTAATTTATATTCCGTATACGCACGCAGCTTGTGTATCAGCGAATAATTAAGATGATCGCATCATTATCATGAGGTTTCGGTTTCGAATTAGATGCTTGCTATTTTAGTATCAATTTTATTATACATACTCGTCTCCTGCATGACATCGAGTAGATCCAAGTGCATGGAAACATATCAGATGCATTATGCATTTAATTCACAAGTACAGCCTTTGAGATAATGTATAATTATAAAACGAAATTGAGAATTACATAAAGGGGTAGAAGTTTGTGAGGAACGTTCCTTTATTCAGGAGCATTTAATCCAGTTGATCGAAAAGTTGTATTCGTATCTTCCTACGACGGCGATCCATCA